>KK351136.1:142479-242456 GCA_000671755.1 Glossina brevipalpis | reverse complement strand
GGTGTTAGTGTATGCTTACAATTATAATGTACATGTATTATATTGATTTTGTAAAGCAGCGCAGCCACAAAAAGGTATAAAAGGCCAGCGAAAATTGACAATCATTCCTTTTTACAAACAGCAGCCGTTGTGTAAATTCCCGTGTTCTTCTACAGAAACCGCGTCATTGTAAAACCAGTGAAGAAACCCGCGTCATCGAGAAGCCGCATCAACCAGATGCCTTTTCACAAACAGCAGCCATTGTGAAACCGCGTTATTGTAAAACGAGTCACGAAATCCGCGTCATTGTGCAAAACCAGTCGAGAAACCCACAAAAGTCAGCATAATCATCATTAACGTGATCAACCCATTGTGTTGTTTTTTTCCTTTTCCGTTTTTCTTTCTCCAAGTTTTTCCGTCGCCGAAGTTTTTCCTTTTATCTTTTCTTTTCACCGAGTTTTTTTTTCCTTCGCTGGGCTTTATTTTCCTCCCACGAGTTTTTCGTCATCCCTTTTTCTGTGGCCTGCGCTGCTAAATTGTTAATAATAAGGCGGAAAAAATTAAATAAGGAATAAATAACATCCGAGATCAAAACTGAAAGTCCCGTGTTATCATTTTTATAACAAATTATCTTGGGATGGACTATTCTGGAGAGCCCTGAGTCATACCCCAGCTGTAGACAACCGTTACAAATGGCTACTACTTATAGATCGCTGCAATTTCATAGCAATCTTCATATTATTCCAATAATTCCGACTCTCGCTTATTGGAAAATGAGAGAGTACAGCAATGAAATTGCTAGCTGTACATCTCATAAGGAATAGTTGAATTTTTGTAGTTTCAGCGATGCATTCAATGCGATCTTCACTGCTAATATAAGGGCAATGAAGGTTATCAATGTATACGTAAAACTGTTAGGGGTGAGCCTTGAATTTTCTTAAGTTGGCTACACGACATAAATGAAATTTTTCTTACGAAGAAAATGTAAAAAATTTATAAAATAAAGTAAGTCTCTGCTACAGGTTGTATCTTTTTATTTACATTTTTATATGGGATAGCGCCAAGTTTATGCACTGCTACTTACTTTGAATATAAAAATTGAAAATCATAAATGAAAATGTTAATAAAATTGAAAAATGTATTTAAATTAAATTGTTTATTAATTAATTTCTTGTATTTTAGAATGTAAAAAATTTGAAAAAAACAGAAATAAAAAATGTATAAAATAAAGTAAGTCTCTGCTACAGTTTGTATCTTTTTGTTTAATCTGGATCAAATAGTTAGTTTTCTCATTAGTTGTTGTTGTTGAAACGTTTCAAATACTTTGGGACATATATCCTTGATTCATATTAGTATATCAAATTCGTAAATGATTAAAAATATTTACAAATTCGAATATGCGCCGATTTAAAAATTTAACGAGAATTTATCTGGATTCACATAAAACTTACACGTAACGATGATTAAAAATTCAATACAAGAAAATTTTTCCTATCTTACTTCGAAAACTAGCTTTTGTCCATCTATCTATTCACTTACACAATTATATTAAAAAAAGAATACCCGATTATCTATACATCAGGTATTGAATTGAAATAATTATTATTTAAACAATTTAATTAAAATATAATAAACAGTTTAATTTAAATTGTACGGAAACTCATTTAATAGCAAATCGAACTTGTTCTTAAATTTTATTAACAAGCAATATCAGCTAATATGGGGTCTTACATTGATCAAAATATGTTTAGATTTCTTCTTCTACATCTCTAAACTTTATGAAGAATTTTCCTTCACTAGTGCTGTATTTAGATCGCTACGAGGATTCTATTCGAACAATTCTTCACAATTGAAAAAGTTTTCAACAAATTCATAATTGATATTTAAAATTTAATTTATGGAAAACGAACCCGAAGAATCTTTGGGTTCTATAGAGCCACCTTATAGCAGCCCATCCTATAGAAGAAATTATACAATTTTACGGATACAATCGAAGGAGGCGTGGAATGATTGGGTAGATCCTTTCTACATGTACCGCCAATTGCCATATGATCCAATTCTGCCTTCCGAAGCTAGATTTCTCGGTTCACACATGGGTTTCCGTTTTTTTATAGCATTAAACATACGAACTGCACAAGAAATTACTAGAAAATAAAGAAAAAGTCCGATACAAATTTATTTCATTATTCAAAAGAGTCCGATAAAAATATTTCATAAAGCAAACTAGAAATTCCAAAATATCTTTAATATCAATATAATCAAATGAAAATTTAATATATATATTTGTAAGAAAAATTTTAGTTTAAAACTTAAATTTGCTATAGTTCTACAGTTCTGCAAAGCGCAAGTATTCCATAGACCGAGTGGTAACTAAGGGTTTCATTGGATAGTACAATACATGGGCTAAAGTATCCATTCGGACGTGGAAATTGGTAATATAAACGTCCATAACTTGATTAATTTTGTGCAATTCTTGAGGGTTTGGTGAGACGCCCGATTTAAAGCAATCCAGTTTAATGTCCAAGATAGCACAGTAAGCTAAACCAGCGCCATACCAACACTCACGGCAAATGCTCAGATGAAAGGAAGGATTAAGTAATTCCAATAATTCTTCATAATACTTCGCGCGACGCTTTTGCATTTTAGATTGTTTAGTAGGATCTTCTTCTAAAAACGCCATATTCTCATAAAGTTTGGCGAAATCTTTAGTAATCTTAGCATATTCACTAGCCTCAGTATCGGTTTGTAATATTCTTTGGCCTGATCCAACCGTTTGATGACAAAATGGTAGACCTCCTTAGCATCATCAAAAGTTAAGCAATAATCACAACTTATTCGACTTTCATAATTTTCTAAAGGCATATTAGTAGGGAAACAATATCTGTTAGAATCAATTCGTAAACTTTTGGTATCTGGAAGAGAAAACATAACATCTTGAGGAGCAACAATTAATTCTGAATATTTTACCAGTTACTAATTTCTCGTCATCATCATTAAATAAACGTTCTTTAGATGTCGCTAATAAAGTTAAAACATATTTGGACCAACAGCGGGCTACATCAACGTAACGATGTTTGAATGTTTCTTGTAAATCCTGATGTTCTTGTTCGCTTATGAAATCATCGGCAAGCGAAATTTTGTTTTCATATTCGGGCATAATCAAAGTAGCGGCTGCTAAATGATGTCGAGCTTCCTTGAACATATTCTGACCAATAAAATATTGGGATAAAGTGGCAGAATTCAAGACAAAATCGATCGGTTCACAAGATTGCGCACTATATTGCCTTTTTAAAGTCTTATGACAATGTTGAGCAGATTTTTCTAATTCTCCAAGATGACCATAAACTTGAGCTAAGTAAAAGCAGGATGAAGTGAACAGATTTTCAAATTTCTTAGTACCTTTATCGATTTCAATCTCTTCTGGAGTTTCAAAAATATCTGTTATATACATTGCTTTATTTTCATTTTTATTAAAACCTTGATAAAATGCCTCAGCTTCAATTAGTAATTCCAAAGATTGCTTATATTCATTTCTATTCGCATAAGCAATTCCTAGCTCATTAACAGCGCCCATATAAGCTATTATAGCTTCTGGTTGGAATTTCTTTTCTTTAACAAGTTCAATGCATTCTCTAAGCGAAGTCTCACCTAAGCTTGACTCTTCGGTGAATAAATAAATTCTACCGAGACCACGACACACAAACGCTTGAATGACCTGATAAATAAAACCGTCCGTACCATCATCTGCTTCTTAACCAAAACCGATGCTAGAGAGTTCTTAAGCATTTCTTTCATCTCCTATAGTAAATCGCGAGCTGCATTATGCGATTTGTAAGGATCAGTTGTCGGATCATTTTTACTTCCTTCATTTAAGAGTTGCACAGCTTTCTCGCAAATTTCTTTATAGTCCGTCAGAATTTCTTTTGCTACGACCATTGCCGCTAGTCCCGGAAGTAAGAAATGATAATTTTTCACATCGATTTTTTCTCTAATATCCACACCACAAACCAGTCATATTTTATTCTTTTGAAGTTTCTTAAACTGTAAACAAAACTGACAACTAATGCCTGTAAAGCAATGCTGTTTTATGATTGCAAAGAACGTCTAAAAAGAGAAAACCAATAGAAACTTTCTATTGTGATGGTTTGCCTCGGCTTATTACTATCAATGCAATAGAAAAGGACAATAGATTTTTGCTATTTCTCACCACCGAGGTATGGCGGTATATTCATTACATCATTTTGTTTGCAACATCCAAAATGATGTTTCACAAACCCCATAAAGTGGCCATTAAATTTAAAAATTCTTCCGGGCGTACAAATAAGATATCAGCTTAAAACTTGACAGAAAGTTACTATTGAAAATGGGCCAAATTGGTCAAAGGGCAACATCAACTGAGAAAACCTCTATCTTTTATCTATTTACCTTTTATTGTACAAACGTAGTTTAGCCCAAGCATGAATGCTGTTAAAAATAGATCCGATCAGAATATTTTTACGACCACAACCTATACATTTAAAAAAAAAAAAATAAAAACTTTATAAAAACAGTTTTTAAACAATATGCTCTGCCGCCAAGGAAGATGAGTACATTGAAGACATACTTAATTTCATCTCCCGCTTTTCAGACTTATACGAGGCAACAATACGGAGGAAATAGAAGCTAGCGCCCAACAAGAATGATACATGTATGTCCTTCAACGTCAATTTAAAAATCAATAAAGACGTAATCTTAATGCTGAAGATGGTTTTGTTTGAAATTGATTAACTTAATCAAATTTTTTGACCGTAATAAATCAATATAACTCTCGACTACTTAAAAAAAAAAAACAATTTTAAGTAACTTGTTATTTTTTTCTTGACACAGTTGGTATAAATAACACATTAATAAGATTTAAAATATAAATCCCTCAATATACAAATAATTTTTGTTTCGAGCGTTTAAAACATGCTTAACCTAATAATGTAATAGCGCCAAGTGCCCTAGATAAGTTAATGGGATATATAGTGTATAGATTACGACATTTCTTTCCCACACAAAGAGAGAAACTGTGACAAAAAGTTAGAAGCAATACAATTTTTTTTTTATATTTCTTTAAAATCCTTTAGTGTATTAAGAATCTACCTCTCTTGCCGGTAAATCATTCACGTTTGTATTTACTCTTTTTTCAGATTCTAACTATAGTAACGACTTATGCCGCGCATGGCATTCCGAAAGCTCACTCATTTGATGCATCGTCTCGCCGACAGTGAAGACAAGTTTATATTTACAATCAAAAAAATGTTGTCCGTTGTTGCCATTCAAATAATTTAATTTATTTATGTACTTATTTATTGTTAATATACATGCAATTGATTTTAAAAAATGAATGAATGAATATTGTTTCCTTTAAAATATTCGAAATTTCAACAAAAACAACGAGCATTTATTTATTTTTCTCTATAAAAAAGTAATCGTTAACATTAAGCACAGGATAATAATACATAATTCGAAGGACAATAAATTTAAAAAATAATCATTCGTCAGTGAAAATTTCTGACCTACGACAACTTCCTTTACATTTTTAGATTGTGCTTATGACATAATCTGGTTAAAGACAGGGAGGGCAAACAAGAGACGATTTACGGTTAGGGATGGCAAGTAAGATATAACAATTAATAATTAATTTAACTTGTACTTGGTGTCATCATTTTTCACATCCATGTTCATTCCTTTTTACTTTTAAATTTTTTATTGATTCTGTTGGGTGAAAATTGTGACTTATTTTAATAAAAACAGTCTAAAACAGGGCTATATTTATTTTTATAATAAACACATCTCAATCCTGTCAATTTATTTGATATTATAGGCCAACGGTAACTGTCATTTTTATCTTTTTGATGATATCCATACTTATACTGCTTATTTTTGCAAAGCTTGGTAATACTACTTCTTTGCAACGTAAGAATAGAAGTAAAAGAATTTCTGTATTCGTATGTGTGCTTTTTAGGTAAATTTTTCAACGAATTATATACTAATAAGTGAAAAAGGATCCAATTTAAAAAAAATATTTGCAATAATTATAAAATCATAGTTTGGAAATAAAAATTTTTAATACGTAATATATGTAAAATATACAAGAAAACCTAATTCAATAGAAAGAAAAGCAGAGAAAACTATGAATAATGAATAATGAATTTGGAAAAATGTAAAAAGCACTTGTGCAGCAAGTTCTTTATCGTTGCTAGTAATAGTAAATTAATATACATAGAGATAGTAAGGAATAAAAGAAAACGTTACTAAGAAAGTGAGTTTAGTTAATTCACTTTTCATTAATTGTGTTTTAATATAAAAAAACATCTTTAATTCAAAAAGGAAATATATTACGAAAAGGTAAAATAGCAAAGTTATGTGTTGAAAAAATACAAAAAACGTCGTGCGGGTGTTGACAAAAAAATTGCGAAAGAATCGGAGGCGAAATATACAAAAAGAGGTAAAAAAATTCAAATAGATCAATAGGAGAAAAGAAGAAGATAAGTAAGAAAAAAAAAAAAAAAATAAAAGCAAAAATTTGTGAAAATATCAAATTTCTGTTAAACAATAAAATCTTTTTTTTAGCAAACTAAAAAGGCGTGTTGTTTGCTTGTAAATAAAAATTAAATATATTTTCTAATAACAATATAAAGAACAAATGTACAAACGAGTACAATTCGAACTTGGAGAGCGATTATCGAATCATGTTATATAGAGTGTGCGTTGAGTGCGTGTGTGTATGTGTATGAGTGCTTTTATTTTAGTTGCAAAACATTTGAAAAGAAAAAGGCCAAAAATTTCGTCATATCGCAGTCTGTGCCATTAGCCAACTGGCTGTCAGTCAATTAAACTAAATGGCTGGGCAGACAGTCAGCCAACGCCGATAGTGTGAGCTAATGTTAATTACGTGTGTCCGTAAGTGTGTGTGCCTTGTGTAAATTTTTCTTTAAAAAATGCTACGAAATCGTATTGTTAGTCATATGCTTATTGGTTACTTTTGAGCTCAAATGACTAAATCAGTGATAGCAGCAATAACAACTGAAATACTCCATTTAATAAAAAGATTCTTGTAATCATTATCATCAAAATCATAAATAAGAACGAAAACAGTATCAACAATTTTAAATCAACAAATCAAGCAGCAACTAATGAAGTGGAGCAAAAGTGCTACTAACGAGATTAATCGGCAAGAGAAATAAATAGTATTTTAACATAAATTTTGATATCGGTTTCGTTACTTTTTTCTTTATTAGGTGGTCTATAGTAAATCTTTTTATTCTTTCTTGTGTTATCGCTCTTCTTTCTATTTCTTACCTATACTTTTCTTATTATAAAATTTTACTCTCGTTATCTTAATTTTGTTAGTTTAGCGATTTTTTTTTTTATAGAAATGTCAGTTTATGTGCAAAAGTGTATTGTTTTTTCGTCAAAAAATTTTCTTTGTATGAAAGTTTATTATAAATCGAAATTGTATGTTAAAAAAAGTGAGAGATTTCCTTCGAAAAAACAAAAATTTAAAACAAATGGTAGAGACAACACCCCTGGTCCTTGCAAAACACCTTTTATTTTTTGTTTTCATTAATCATACAATGAATAGTACGAAACACGAAAAAAATACACCGTACTTTCCTTTATTTCTTCCCCTTTTCTTATATTTATTCATCTATTACATAGTTTTGCGATTAATATCTTTTATTTCTTAACTTTATGTGATGTCAACTTGATAAGGAAAACATTACACAAATAAATAAACGCAAGAAGTACTTTGTAAAACAAAGAACTTTTTCTAAAGCAATTTTAATAGTTTCGAAAAAAGTTTTAACAGATATTCTATATTTTCTTATATCTAAACAAAAATTGATCTTTGTAACCTATGTAGTAAACAGTGCAGTTCAATAAGTTGCTAAGTTTTCTTATGCACATTACTAAAGAATTGGAAATTTGTCGCTGGAAACACCTATTACAGATTCCCCGATGTACACACATCCTTAGTCGCCGAATATTATTTACTTACTTCTCTCCGTACATCTATCAGCTGTTGTTCGCATACTCACGGTCGCCATGATATGAATAGGAAACTAAAACTTTTTACTCTTGGCTGATGATAACGAAACAAGTTTGAGAATGAACGAGATACAGCTGCAGCCACGACTGCAATAGATAGAATTCCTAGCAGCTGTTGATCTCAAAGCATAGATGCATGAATTTAAAAGCATCTTTCAAAGTTCTTAAAGTAATAAACACTTTAACTTAAATATATAGATTTAATAATTAATTTTTTTTTAAATTCACAAATTATTAAATATGCAAACCTTTAAGATATTATTAGCGAAACATTACGCTAATGCGCAATTGTTATTTTTCATTTGTTGGTGGCAGGTGGTCACCGTTCTTACAAGTGTGATGCGATAAAGCTTTATAACCATACTTGAATACGCGCTGTTACATATCCGTTTATTTTCTGTATTTAACTAGAAGTTCCATGAGAACGTAAGAAGAAATTGTTTTATATTAAGGTACAGCGCTGCATGTTAAAAGATGTTTACACGTCTTAAAGGCGTTCGATTTTAATATTTCTCAAGCAATGCAATAAGTCTTTCTGCGTAGGATTTGTATAAAGTCTTCCGTTAGAGTTACCTAGGTGAAAATTCGGCGTGTCTTTCGGCTGTATAAAATATTCTATCTTCCTATTAAAATCAGATGCGTCTTATGGTTTCATTTGTCTCCTGACTTTGTATCCTGTTGAAAGAAAAATATTATAAAGACAACATATTGATTCAAATTTCTTCACAAAACTTGCACTCTTCTGTACGATTTGTTAAACTGTGAACAAGCACTATGGGCCATAAATTTGCCTTAATTAAAAGCGAGCTGGATTTTGGTTAAAAATTTACATAATCGGAAGTAGTTGTTGAGAGGGGCCTTGGGGTCCTGGTATTAAATATTATTATTAAATGGTGTCATTTTCCACCATGACAATGCTAGGCCGCACACTTCTTTGGCCACTCAAGGAAAATCGATGAATCTTGGTTGGGAATTGATGACCATATTGTCTTGATCTTGCGCCATCGGATTACAATTTATTTCGATCCCTGGCCAAATCACTTTGTGGTAAAACGTTCAACGATGAGGATGCTGTAAAATCTCAGCTAACTCAGTTTTTGCACGAAAAGGATCAGACTTTCTACGAGCAAGGAATTTTCAAGTTGTCAGAAAGATGGCAAAAGCTCACCGAACAAAATTGAAAATACATTACAGATTAGACTTAAATCCAAGTAAAAAAAAACCCTTTTATTTTATTGAAGAAATCGGGAATTACTTAGTTGCCAACCCAATATAAAAAATTTAATATTACATAAAAAAATTACGCTTTTGGGGATAGTTTTCAAAAAAAAAATTCCCCGTACTTTTGCCGAGGACTTTTTTAAAACTTTCAAAATATTGATTTTCAAAATATTTATTTATGTTGATTATTTCATTCTCGTGTTACTTGAAGTAGAGAGCATGCTTAAAAGAGAATTACAAGATCTGCTAAATTAAAACGTGAACAAGGACAAAAGAAAAGAAAAGGTCTATACGCCGTTTAAAAAAAACGGCCTCGGTTCTAGCACGTTCTCTTCATTTAACTCTAATCCGGTAAGTTATATATTTAGAAAATGCCGGTTCTGCCTCATATTTTCGGTGACTTTTTGGAAATAGGTACTTAAACTATTAAATTTACATTACCATGATAAATTTTTAATCAAGATAATCTTTGCATCTATTACAATACAAGGGAAAGATTCGTCTATTTAATGAGAAGCAAGAGTTTTGATTTACATCAAATTTCATATTCTATTAGTTTTTTCTTTCCTAGAATATCTAATAATCATAATTAACTTCTTTTCAGGATTTAATTGTTGATTTGCGAGATTCACTGCAAAGGATTCCGTAAATACTAATAGATTTTATAGGATTTGCCACAATTCCTACCCCCGCCTCGGCGATTGTTCGTTTTTCAATTCGCTTCTTGCCTTTACGGAAATTATGCTGCGGTAGTCTTTTTCGTCCTTTCAGACGTTTCCACTTTGAAATCAAAAGAGTATGAACGTTACCTATGTGAGTAGTAAACACATTCTGAATGGCGAGCCTTACGTAAAGAAAAAAGAAGGAAAAACACCAATTGCATGCAAAAAATGCTGTGTTGATGTTATTGTGTATTAAAGAAAAACTATACTGTGGTTGATATTTTCTAGAGCTTTTTATGCCTTCTTTCTTTTTCTCATACAATCCACAAATGAAATATTCTTCGTAGGAAACACACGTATGTGTGTATGAACGTACGTATGTAGGTATGTATGTTTTTTTTGTGGACTTAGTGGCAGCACCGTCCCAACTAGTGGCCCTACGAAAGCGGCCCTTCTTCTAATGAGATTAGGTTTCGAAGGCAGTCGTCCAGAAAGGTGGTGCCCTTTCGGCATCTTTCCGCATCACTTAGCATGATTGACACTTGGTTCGACGATGCGATTTCGGCATCCAAGGATCTATTAAGCTCGTCTCTCCAAGACGCTCAAGAGGCAAATTATATGTTCCGCATCACCATCTGTGCTTTCATATAGGTCGCATGCGCTATATGCTCGTAAATCTGAAAACGTTTCTTTCTCTATGCTTTATATTCTTCCATTATTCAACATCGGAGATCCTTTTACATCATTTTCCTATCATTTTTCCTTTAGCGCCACCTGTCGGATAGTAGTCTTTAATATGCGCATGTCGATGCTATCTTCTTCGCCTACTCTTTCCTTTTCTCTGTTGTGGATGTATAACTTCTCCGTCGTTAACATTACTGCCAGGAATGCTGCAGCTACCATGCGGTAAGCTGATAGTATTCGCAATGTACACAGTTTTTGAATGATTTCTAGTTTACGTATAAGACTGTTACTTTGCAAAAATATCTGAGCTCAAATGGGTGTGGCATACATAAGTTGCGCGTAAGCTACGCTGCTTATCAGTTTTTGTTTGGATTGTTTCGGCCCATTTATATTTGGTATGATAACGCGTAAATTACTTGCTCTTGCTAATGCGTTATCAGTAACCTTTTGTATGCGCTCAGCAAACGTTAGACTCGTATCCAACAGCAACCCAAGACCGATCCTACCTAAGACACGCTTCACTTTTACCCCGCGGCAAGTGTAGTTTGTGCTACTTATTTGAACTAGACTCATTGGCAACGATCTCCGTTAGCGGTGCCGTAGTCTGTTGTACAATCAAGGCGAGATAATCTGCGTATCCCATCAATTTCGCTTCTCTTGGAAGTTTCATATTGAGCTGCTCATCAAACATGAGATTTCACAGGAAGGGACCAAATATGGAATCTTGTGATACCCCAGCTGTGATCGTGTGCTCTCTAAAGCCATTGTCGGTATTGCAGATTGATCGGTAATGCAGGTTTCTGTCTTGTATATAGCTGCCTATCATCTTTACCAGGTACGGGGAGAACTCTCCTTTCATTAAACTTTTAATAACTGCGCAAAATTTTTTTCTGCCCTTACTTTTTCGAGTTTTAATGATTATTTCCTCGTTAGCGTCAATAGTAGACCGTTTCTTCATGAAACCAAATCGTTAGCGTCAATAGTAGACCGTTTCTTCATGAAACCAAACCGGAACATGGAGACTTCGTTTTTGTCTTCTAACTCGTTTTCAAGCCTAGTTAGCAGCAGTCTTTCCAGCAACATGCTTGCGTTATCCAGGAAACGTGACGGATTATCTAATGGCTTGTAGGTTTTTGTAATAAAACTAAACGCGCTGAGTTGTACTATTTCGCTTGGTACTCCTTCTTTTTCAGAGTTCGGCATGGTGTCGGGATTTCCTCCATTGAGAACAGAATTGTAGAATTTTCGCTGATCCAGGCTGAACCTACGGTAGCTGGTCCGTTTTGGAAACTATTCTTCTACGATTGCGCGCGGCCAAGCGACGTTGGTAATTCCTGGTATATGCAAAATTTCTTAGTGATTATTTTTTTACGGCAACCCCATTGACCGGTATTTATTTCTTCGCACAATTGGCTTTAGCATAATAGCTTAGTCTTCTTAATTGTTGTTCTGATGGATTTCCGAGACTTTCTGTAAAACTCAAATTGGATTACATTTCTTTTGTTTCTTGCAGGATATCATTTGGTTCTGAGACTTTCGTTCCGTAGTCGGCTAATCTCCTCATTCCACCAGTGTGCTGGTTTGCTTCTTTTGTCGAGTTCTCCTATTTTGGGCATTCCCATCTTGCACATAAATATCATTGGTCGCTGGGTGAGCTCTATGACAACTTTTATATCTATGCTTCGGCACAGATCAGTGTGGTACACTCGCGTGGTGATTACATTTACGTAGGTTGCATTTTTTCAGTTTATTCTTTATTTGTTGAGGCGGTCTGTTGGTTGTCTATATGTAAGTTGTGGTTACTTAACGCTTCCGTTTCGGCTACTATTCAACGAGTGCATCTCTTCCGCCAGGGTTAATATCTATAATTTTGCCGTATGGTCCTCGGTGGAAGGTATGAAAAGAGCCGGCGTTTAATACTACTAGTCCTATTGTTGCGACCATTTCGCCGACTGTAAAGCCCCTTCTGTCGGACTTATTTTAGCGTCATTCTGAAGATTTGCTATTAAACACACGTGCCACTAATACTGGTGCAGAGTTGTTTTTTATGTGTTCTTCGAAAATCGTCAGGCTAGAAATAACAGCTGTATAGCAGCGCGGTTGCCGCTGCCATGTTCTCGATTAGAGCTTGCTTGGTCCGACCAAAGTCAATGCTGCAAACGATCTTTTGTTGTCGGACTCTGGTCGTTCCGACGGTTGGTCCAGATTTGTCCATATCTTTTATATCTAGCAGGACTTTCGGCTCAATTGAACTCCTGGACTGAATCTCCTAGTGTGCGTAATAGTGCTTTTTGGAACTTACTGGCTTGGTCATCTCCTTTATTTAATTGGACCAGCAGGTGTCCAGCGTTTGCTCTGCTGATCTGTTTTGACGCCTTCTTCTTCCGGTTGAATCGCATCTTTCATTTTCTTTAAAATTTCATCGCATGAGCTTCCAATTGTACCATCTGATTTATTTTCCCTTGATTTTTAGGCGAATCTTTTTTTCTTGATTTGCGGATTTCATGTGTCTTCGCTTTCCGGCCGGACCGCGGCATGTTCCATCTGAACGTGTCTATTGAGCAGGGCAGCTTTCTCACTCAGCACTTCTTCTGTCACTGTCAGAGAGTTAATGGCTTCGCCTTCCCTGTTTTGCATCAGGTGTTGGTACAAATGCCATAGTTTGCATTACGTTGTCTCTGATCGTTTTGTGGATATTCCTTGCTTCTGCTAATACCGAGTTTATAGTATTCAGTTTTTTCACCAGTTTAGTCAAAGCCTGTTTTCCCTGTTCCTTTTCACTTACCGCTGTCTATTGCGCAGTTTTTCCTTCATTGATTGCTATTGTCTTTGCTATTATAGTTGTTCACTGTCGAGCTCTTGGTGAATGGATTTACGACTATATTACTGGCCATTTTGTTGTTGATTGCAGTCGAACTATGGTTTCTATGCCTGCTGCTATACCTGTTGTGTCACATCCGTATCGTCAGTGTTGACAATTGGTGAGTGTTGCTTGTATTACAGGATCACCCTGAGGTATGCTACACTATGCTACACTTCGTTAAGTTTTGCAAACGGTAGCTTAAAGAGGGGGTTTTTGTCTACGCTACGGTTGGAAGCAACTGATCCAGATTACTTTTTGTTCTTAGCCTATATGGAAAATGCCACTTAACGTCCGCAAATTCAAAAAAGAAATGAAAAGAAAAACAAACAACATTTGTACTTCTCCAATATTATTTATATTTTTTCGTTATTTAATTTTATCGATCACGAGATCGTCCAACCGTTGGCAAGCTTTCTACCACTCGCTTTGTTTATCACTTTACGTCCACTTAGATTCTTTTTGTTTTGTTAAAGACATTAAAATCACTGAGCATTAAAAGGACGTGTGAATTCTGTCTGTATGTACCCATCCATGAATGCATATGCAGTACAGAGTGTAGGCCGTACTTTTAGATTTAAGGCATAAATTATTTCACTTGTTAATTTCGATTTAAAGATTTCTTGAACCGTTTCAATAGATTCCAAAATATAAATTATAATTGCAAAAATTACGTCAGCTTCAACTTTTTTTTTGCAGAGTCAGTTTTTACATCTTATTATTTTTATACTTTAACTCTATGTATTTTCTTTGTGCATCTCTTTAAGTACTCGTATTGTTGGCACTTAGTCAAATTATTTAGTTGTCATTTTCATCCACTTCTTAAATATTATTCGAATTTAAATGTAATATAGAGAGAGCAAAAAAATTTTGCATTCGGCTTAAACCGAATATTTTGAAAATCATTAGTTGATTACTTTCTGTGGTGTTTGATAAACATACTCGCAAGCTAAAGTAGATAACTTTTATCAAGAATTTCTGAGTGTATCGTAAGTATGCCGTATGAACGAAGAAAGCTTTGCATGATAGAGTTACAAAATGACGTATATTGGGGCAGAATTCTTTACAAAATTTATACCATTTAAAGATAGAATGTATGAGAACTAACATGAGAAATTCATTTGGGAGAGCATTTCTTTTTAAAATTCCTTTTTTGGTATTCCGTCGGCAAAATATTTAAAAAAAGGTCTTCGCAAATTTTCTTCTGCATTTTATATTCTCTTTCAATCAAAAACTTCCGCTCACCTTATTGTAGCGTATACAAAATTGTCATTCAATGCGGCATTTGAACACTGCCACACGTTAAGTAATAAAAAAAAGCTGGAAAAGTTGGATTGTTGTTTTTTCAAATGGGGGCGATTTTATAGATATATGTTTGAGTTTAATTGGACTTTGAAGCCTATTTCATGTTTCAGAAAGAGTTGTAAAATTGTGAATGTGATGTTACCAGAGTGATGAACGGGTCTAAGAAAAATACATGGTACACGCTGAATTAACAATTATCCAATGAAATAATTTAATGAATAGATTCCTTCTGTAATCGAGCGTGGATCGAATATGAATATAAACTTTTTTGAAATTGGAAAAAGCCGAGAAAATTTTCTTAGGTTTGCAGCTTCCATTCTTTAATGCGTTCCTAGTGTTTATGGAAAAATGGACGTCCATCTGCAATTTATTGTTAGAATTCAAGCATATAGACGTCTAAATCAGCTTAACAAATCGGCTTTCCAAATGGGCTTAAAATAATTAAAAAACTAAAAAGGAATTTTAAAAGGACATACATACCTACATATAAATATTTTTCAATAGCATTTGGTTCACTGACATTTACATAATTAACAAAAAATTCTCAACATCTTATGTATGGTTTTGAGAAGCGAAGAAAAATTTTATATTTTTAGTTTATTTGCTATGATTGTAAAAATTAAAATAAGAAGAAAAATTCGTTGTGATTTCTTGTTTAAGTTATCTGTATTATAATAACCGATGTAAAAATAAACAGTATGACGATAAATGTAAAAATTGATGTCAATAAAAATTACTCTTTTTATCTATTCCTAGTAATAGTTAGCGACAGTTAATCTATGACATAAATATATTATAATAGTCAATTTTTTGACTTGCCGACGCGTTGAAATTTTCATAATTGCATTCCGATTTCGAAGGTGAAGGGTATGCCTCATTTTGTCATTTGCTTTGTCTCTAACAAAAGAAAACTTCGGAGGCCCCACAAAGCAATCGATTTAAGCATGTCAGCCTGTCCGTCTGTCTGTGTAATGCCTGTGATAAACATTCTTCGGGCCCCAAAAATGAAGACATCGGCTTCAAATATGGCAGAAACATGGGAAGTTCTTTCGCAGCCACGCCCTATTACAATTTAATTTTACTCCTTTTTTTAAACATAAAGATGGTGGATATAATACTCTTTTCTTACTCGTTATATCTGTAAAGGAATAAAAATATACGGGTGAGGCGGAAAACATATAATTTTTTTAAATATCTTCTTGGAATTTCCAATCTTGTATTGCACTGTACATAAAAAATTTTGTGAACTTAATACATATTACGCAGCGTTGGAAAAGTTATGGATCAATAATTCACTCAATATCAATCCCATTTTTTCGCAGTACTTGGTTTGGCCAAAGTGGCCAAGCAACGATTCTAAGTATTCAGTTCCACGAAGACAATAGTGCTCGCAGCCATTTGAAAAAAATACGTGATATTTATAGTGAAAAAGATTTAAAAATGCTTTATGTTCGGGATGATGCTCGCATCACATTTACATAACAAACGAAACGAGAAGAAACCATTTGTAAAGAGATTGATAATAGAAGATAGGAATTAGGTTACAGAAAATTTATTCTAGGTACGTACGGTAGACCTTTGTGCACGCTTCATGATTTACCCCCAACCTGGTCGTATGAAGTTCTTCACTGCTGACAATTAATAGGATTGAAGCGCGCAATTGAGTTTGGCTGGGGATTTTCGATTAACCCACCGTATAGCTCGGACCTTGTTTCGCTCTCAAAACGAACTTTAAAAGAGGCTTGTCAATGTTCTATAGTGATAGAATCGTGCTTGCACTATGGACGATAAGTATTTTGTTCAATAAAGTTCTTTTAAAATATTAAGAAAATGTGTTTATCTTTTGCCAAATATTATAACTACCTTGCTTAACATTCGTGAACTTATGCAGCAGTGATGGATTTGAGGTAGACTCATCTTTTATTATATCAGTTGATTTAAGTTGCTTGTCTGAAATGATTTAAGCCCGTCCGTTTGTCCGACGTCTTTTCATGTATATTTGTAGTTAGTCCAAAGGTCGTAATTCTTGAGATATTTTAATGAAAACTTGTACACTGACATGTTCAGGCCTAAAAACAAAACCTATTGACGAAGGTTTGAATCTTTATACGAAATAAATTCGCAATTTCGAGAAATGGTTAGAAATTCTGTTGACGTGCTAAATAAATTCGGAACATTTAGTTGTGATGGAATTATTTTTTAATATTCATTACGAAAATAGATGAAGAATAATAAATTACTTAAAAAAAAATTAACTTAATAAATTTGAATCATGCTCGTTCACATTTTGTGTTTCGTCACACGTAAGAGTTCACAGGCAAATCAAGCCTCTATGTGGCAAAAAAAGTCGAATTTTAAGTATTTTTCAAATTAGATAAAGAGAGTGTATCTTATGTAATAGTCGTTCTTTTTTATTGTAACATTTTAATTTGTTTGAAATTACATAAGAAAGTTACATATCCCTCAATTTGTTGCTTAGTTAGAATTACAAATAATTTTATCAAATTTTATCGTTTTTGTTAATTTGACAGTTCAGCTGCTCTAAAAAATTATTCATGCCAATTTTTAGATCAATATTTCTTTATTAACAAGAGTATTTTACAAAGGTTCAGCAACTGATTGCTTATCATTTTTAAGAGTCTTAAAAAGCGTGACGAAAATTCTAAAAAACCTTTCTTAAGATGTTAAGTTTATCAATCTTCATGTAACGAAAGAAAGTTCGCTTCTTTACGGTGAATTGCACCCTTCTACTCTCATATTTCGTCTAAACTATTTGACAGTAAGAGCGGACAAACGAATTTAGAAATGAAAAGGAGTTCGGCAATTGGGTACTTTTTTATATTTCTGCTGGGATAACAGAATTAATATTGTTCCGTTAGCAGCGCTTTGACTGCTTTCTGTTTCATGCTCATTATTTCTACGGACAAAAATTATGTTAAAGGTTTCTTGATATGACGTCATACTTCATCAAATGTTTCCGAACCATGAACATATACACATTTGTATTGTTATGCACATTTACGCTACAGTGTACGTGTATGTGCACATACACAATAAAAAAAAGCATAAAGCTAACGTGGCAAATGTCATTTATATTCGTTTTATTCCTTTCTATCATCTCACCTTGAAGATTCAAATATTTTACATTCATTAGATCTTTCTTATATCTGTTGTAAGGTTTTATTTAAGTTGCTTTTCTGTCAATATGGCAGCACCTTTTTTTAAATCGAAATTTCGTGCACTTCCTTATGTTTCATTTTCTTGAAATTTTTCATACGACTTTAGCTATGATGGCAACACAATTTGCAAAAAAAAAAAAAGGATTTGAAATGGAATATTTCTCATATAACAACTTTTTAAGACTTGACAGCTTAAGTTGCTAGTGCTCTCATCTCTACTCTAAGAATTAATTTCATTAGTCCAAAATGTAATAAAAATAAATAAATTAAGATTTCGTCAGGGGGAGAGATGACAAATGTAGTCCAATCCAAACCAATTTCGACAGTGTTCAAACTTGGTCCAAAATTAGTCAGTGCAACAAGTTTCGTCAAAACACCTCAAAAGTGACTCACCAAAATATTACATCAGCAGACATAAGTAAAACAGGCAACCAGATAAACATAAGTCGATCCAGAAAATGATTCCGAATCATCCGATACAAAAGCCCCTCTGGGATATAAAAAGAGAGACAAGTTCTGTCCCGGGCAATTTTATGAGACTATACATATACGTACAAGAAGAATAGTCTATTCTAAAAAGTCAAAACAAAAATCGGATTACTTTGCACTCATAAAAAAAAATTTATATAATTTTGTCAATAACTGATTTATTTTATAATTCTAAATCTACAAGAGCAACACGGTATTAACAAATATACAACAATTTACGGAAAGGTGAAAAAAAGAGAAAGTATTCTTAAGGTACTCCTATATCAATCCTCAAGATGCAGGGCACTACGGGAAAACATGATGTAGCGTGCATGGAATTTAAGACACATATAACCAGTCAAGCATACGTCGGACTAAGAGCTAACGTTTACAAATAGTAGAAATAGACTGTACAAAGCTAACTGGGAACAGCCTTTGGAATTATGAAATACCCATAGAAATCAACAGAATGAAAGTTTTTGGAAAATAGATAATTCGTATTACAAATATACTAAACTACAAAGTAAAAATAAATTGTATAAAAAATATTAGGTAAAATAAGCTTTTATTTAAATGGACTAAAAAGTGGAAACTATAAGTCTTTTATGCGAACGTATATAAAAGCTTGCAGCATTTGGAAAATCGATTTTCTTCCATATAAAAATTTTGAACGCCGAAAGGTTTTATATATATCCATGCAAAAGTAATTGGAACAAAATTTATTTTCCACTTCTCAGTATATTTATTCAAACGCTTATATGAAAAAAAACTCTTTTTATAATTTATTTTACTATTAGTACAAATATATTTCAAAAACTTCGTCCGTACGCTTTTATAAATCGTAAATGCGTATTGAATGAGAATTCAGATAGAGCACCAAACGTTCTGCTTGCTTTTCATGGCATCTGTATATATGTATGTTGAAAAATATCGCCCTATTCTTTCTTTTTCTTTATTATAGACATTTCAGAAGTGCTTGTTTCAACGCAACCAGTGTAAAGATCGTTTTGATCTAGGTATAGGCATCGACAATCTCACGTCATTTCATATAATGCGAAAAGTATAGCCTTATACATGTACACAAATATGTTATATTAAAAATATGTAAATACTTTCTGTAATATAACTTTTTTTTAATAATAAAAATTGTCTTCGCAAACCTATAGAAAATTTTTACTCTCAATTATTGAAGCATCTGCAATGGGAACGAAAACGATGAAAGGAAAAGAAATGATACATGCTACGTCAACTTTTTCATACATATGCACATATATACGGTTAGCGAGTCATATAACCATTTAAAACCAGAGAAAAGTGCGTATGCTCTTGCTTAAGGCAACTATGTGATACAGCGCGACGTCATATGAAAAAACCTTTAACATTTTTGTTGTCCTTAGATATAATGAGAATGAAAGAGCATGAGAGAGAATGGCTGTTAATATAACACTACAACATATCTCTGTTACGTTAACAGACACATTGAAAATGAACCAATAATCTCGAACTCTCTTCCATTTTTAAATTATCTTGCCCATTATTATCATATTAGGTATCTTTGGTTGTACTTAATCCTATAACACTTGCGATATATTACGCTTGTGTGGAATAAAAGATAGACTCTCCTTTTAGCATACCGATCGATTCAGAATCACTTTTTGAATCTGTGTGTCTTTTATGCATACTTTTGTTCATATATATTTTGGTATACTGACTTGTTTTTGCAGAAGGATCAACGCTACTGAAAATGGGCTTGATTCGACCATTTTTACGACCATTTCCCATATGAAAAGAGTCTAAAAAATTTGTAAGTTCTAATATTTTTCGACAAAAATCAAAAATGGAACTAATGGAACTTTCCTAAGAAAAGTAACAAAAGTCTGAACTTTAATATTTTATGGCAAAAATTGGTTCGTAATAGTAACTTGACATAAAAATGAACTGCATCAAATTTAGACCGAGTGGATCTATTCTTTGGACATCACCACATAAAGCAGTTCTTAGGAAAAGTAAGTCTTTGTGTGGCAAGAAAGTTGAACTTTTAGTACCTTGTGGCAGAAATAGTAAAAAAATAAGAACGTCTTTGGCAGAAAAATTAAATGTGATAAATTTGGATCTCATCAGCTCTATTTTCGGTGTCCCTTTAAAATCATACCTTTATATGGAAACAAAATACAATTTATATTATTTTTTGATGAAAGCAAATGAAGGATTGTATTAAGCAAAATATTGAATTGTTTTAACTAGTTTTCATAAAAAGTTGCCTAGTGGCTTAGTCCATTGATATTTATTCCAATTTAAAATTTGTAACATTCATCAAAGCAGAGTAAAAGTTTTCATTTAGTTTGCAAAATAAAGAATTTCTGTTAGTATTAGCGTCGATTTAATTCGCAGTAGATTTAATTAAAGCACATATCCACCACAACAGTTTTCATGATGAAGTTTTTCTCCCACTTAACTGATTTCGGAGTTGTATATTGCATCTTCCCTTTTTTCTTATTCTTCAACACCCTATTGCTATATATATAAATTTGCATTGCCATAGTAATTTAAATAGCCTGGAGTGCAAACAATAAATAAATTCTCTATTTAAATTTGGAATGAATAACAGAGCAAAAGGAACGTTAACCAAATCAACCCGTAAAAGAACGTAAACTTAGTTATTAAACTATTTTTATATGAAATTAAATTTTAATAATATGCACAGAAAACTGATACGAAGTCTAAGTCATTGTGAAGGATGTAAATTTTCCATAAGCATTCGCACATAAGCAGAAGAATAAACAAACATTAATAGTAATCGTAAGCCTTACAAATATAAGTTACTTATGGGGTAAATGCAGCACATAGCGCGAAAGATAGGGAGAGAGAGAGAGAGAAAGAGATTAAGAACGAATATTTACAAATATAACACAGAAAAAAATATAATTTTCTTATCATGTTTGATTTACACGCACATATATGTGCGACCATGTAAGAAACGTATTTTACGAGTGAAAGATATCTATGTATAAAGATTGGTGGGCATTGTTGCAGCCGTTCATGTAAATAGTTTTCTCTTTATTGTATTTTATCTCAAATGTTATTTTACTTATCAGAAAATAGATTTTTAATCCTCGCGCTCATATATATAAGCATTCACAATAATTTAATTTTAGCATATTTCGTAAATTATCGATTATAAATATTTATTGTAACAACTCTGCTATCTTTGCAAAGTGGCAATTCACTAAATTAGAGGTTTTATGTGTTTGAAATTCACACGTGTGCATACGTTTGTGTATGGCAACATATTTTTGAACCCGCATATAAGGATAAAGGTTCAGACATATATTTAGAAGAAGACTATGAGAATAGCCTTTCTTAAATTCCCAGCAAATATGAGGAGAGTGCTTCAGACGAGTCTTCTAATTCTATATTTCCCACACCAAAACCCCGATTACCACTTTTACCAGATTCAAGTGATTTCGAAGATGAAGTTGAAATTATAAGTTTGGATTGATCAGAAACTAATGTGGCAAGAAATTAAAAAGATTTTCAAGAAAATATCTCCAGAAAATCCTGACAACATAAAGGGTGTAAGATCGCTTTTCATTGTGATGATCCGTTATCTGCTGTATGAGAATAAACAAATAAATATTACGCTCAAAATCATCACAAATATAAACAGTAGGCCACACTGTAAGATGGCATAACATAACTACATAACAAATGAATTGAAAAATTAGTTCGTCCTGATAATAATTATGGGATTTATAAGACAAAATTTTATTACGCTTGTATAGAAATGTCTCTTTTCCGGAAAATTATAAGCCGTAACAAATTTCAGCAAATGCTGTACTTTTTCCATTTCCATTTCAGATTATGAAAATATAATATTAAATTCAAATCGCTTGGCGGGAACTTTCAGCGATAAGGCTAACAAACTCGTTAGAAGAAATCGCAGAGTATGTTTTACGCATAAGATAAGGAAACCAAGTGCATATACAAAACTCGTAAGATTGAGAATATTTACAAAAGTATCGTACAAAAATAAAATATTAAGCCCTAATTATTATAAATATTGAATTTATTATGAATGTTAAAATTACATTTACAAAAACTTTTTGATTATTCGAATTTCGCCTGGTACGAAGTTAAGTTTTTCGATGTTTGTAATCGGTTTACAATTATACATATGTCAGTTCCTCTCGTATATTCTACTGTGTTATGTTACAATAGATAAAAATAGAATTTACGTAGTTTACGCGATATCCGATGCACTTTTCAATTGATATGATTTTTGTGTTTTATATCTCTTTTTATAAGCCTTCAATGGTCTATGATTTATTAAATTAACAATCGCAAAAATTTTATAGGTATAAGTTTCTTAACATTTTTTTTGGAATTAAAAGCACTATGGATAGCAAGAAATGTTAAGATCTATGGAATTCCATAGGTCAAATTCCGTCTGCAATGTATAAAAAAATTAATACAAATGCGTCGTTGATCAACATTCTTTATATTATTTTAAACTACTTTATCAAAAATTTTTATTATAATTCCCTTTAATAGACATACATGGAAATCTTTAAGTTCAATTTCTTGCAAGATAGCTGCTTGATTAACTGTTTTTTGATACTTTCTAGAACAGTAGCAGCACTTCATGAGATCTGCAAGATCTAGCTGAGGCGACACGTTCCATCCAAAATTCTTTCGTTAAACGACTTGTCATTTATATTAAAAGTTTCGCAATAATTGATAGCTAAGTGATTTTGATATAAGACATAATTGAGAATTTCGTAAAATATATTCTTCTCTCAGCTCTCTGATAACGGAATTCTTTATTAGAACCTCCAAACATTATCTAGATTTTAATTTTTTCTTATTACACTCGTCAATTCACGATCGAAAAAAGTTTGCGAAAAAAATCGATAGTTATTCCCAAAAAATGGTATTAAAACTGTACAGCTTTCCGTTTGAACTTTACGTCAAATTTTTGCTTAAGAGAAATGCTTATTCGAAAATCAATAAAATTCGAACAAAACTTCCCATAATTACCAAATTTATCAAAAGCCCATAGTCAAGCAAGGCTTAGAATGTAGTTTGTACAGTCACCTATAAAATACACAACGTGAAAATCTTTCACAATCGCGACCTAATAAAGTAGTAAACGCGTCCAACGAATAAGTATATTATTTTTCCATACGGTCTGGTTTTTGCGTCACTCATCCATTCCAAGACTTCTTCATGGAGAGATCATAATTGTTCTCATAAGCATTTGTTTAATTTGGCAGCACCTTCCTTTCAACACAAATTTCAGTCATTTCCAAATGTCCGATCATGCCGAAAGTTCGCACGTATCTGTTAACTGCAATATAATGTGAAAAAATTTGATTACGTTCAAAATAACGGCCGCCACAAGTCATTTTTGATAGCAAAAGTAGTCCATTTGCAACAGCGTTCGTACTTCGGTCAAAACATGTCAATATACCAAATTTCGTAAAAACATCTCAGAAATTGCAGCCAGTAGACTGATTCTGAATCGAAAACTACAATAACAAGTAAGAAAGTTATATTCTGTGTCGAACACTTATCTTAAAAAAGGGGAAAATTTAGATTGTAGTAAGTGGGCGTGGAAGTGAAAGAAGTGGCTAGGAGAATGTTTACTACAGACATTAGATAGTTAAGCAGCTAGACAGATGGATAGACGTGCCAACGCATAAGTTTAGGTGAATTCCGAAATTCATACTGATCACGAATACATACATTTTAACAATATACCCATTTTCAATACTAACCTGAGTGCACGAATTTCCAATTTTTCTGCTAAATTTGAAGCCGATTTCTTCATTTTTGCAGGCTGAATACACACATTAAACATTACACAGACGGCCAGACGGACATGTTTAAATCGATTTTAAATTTGATGCTGATCAATAGTATAGATACTTGATGGCGTCTCCAAAGTTTGGTAGTTACAAATGACAAAATGAAATATACCCTTCACCTTCGGTGGTGGGTATAAAAAGGGACGTTGTAAAGGAGCAATAGGTTATAAGAACGAAAATAAGAATTATTCTGAATAAATTATATACTAAATTTTCTTTTAAAATCGCCTTTAATTTAAGTAAACTAATTGATACAAACACAGATTCTGTTCCAGTCACTTTTATAAGATTATACTTGTAGACTTGGGGCCATTAAGACTTTAATGTATAAAGGACAGCAACTATTCCGGAACAACAAAAACAAAAAGCGGCTAAGTGGTTGAGTCCATCATGCGCTCTTAAAAAACTATTTATGTCATTTTATTAATAACTGATCTTTTTGTAATTCTAAAAAAGCAACAGGCGACATGAATACTACTAAAAAAATGCAAAAAAAGAAAGAATATTTTAAAATAATTAGTTATGTAAAAATAATTTTTTTAACATAAGATGTTTTAAGATAGGATGATTTGGAAGTCTGAGCATTCAACTGTCCGAGGAACAACAATGCAAATAAATACTAACACAAAATTTGCGTATGTAGTAAAGGGTGGAAGTAGAAAAGAGTACGGAACACGAACTTAAATATAGTAGACAGTTGAAGGAAACTACAACGCAACGAAAAGACATTTGGGAAAAAAACGAACTGTCTAAAAAGCCAATGGGTAGAAATTTACCATTAAAGGAGATGAATAGTAGATCGCGAGAAACAAAAAGCGAAATTAAAAATCAACAAAGCAAGCTTAGGACGCTTAACATCTTCACGAAAAGATCGCTTTCAAAACAATCTGCAGGAAGAATGAACTACTCTTGCTCTTAAACACAGAATGCTATCAATTCACAAGACGCAAGGCCTTTAGACATTTATCGTCGACCAAGCAGACGTTGCGCTAAGTCGGGTGATGTTATTAAATGCTTGCAAATAAAAGAAATGGACTGTAGAAAGGTAATTGGGAAGAGGTTTTGCAATAATGAAACAAGCTTTTTTTAAGGTGAAGTGAAAAATGAAAAATAAATTTTGTTCCAGTCATTTTCATGTCATTATAGATAAAAGCTTGAGGCACGCAAGATTTTATTTTGTAAGAATTTCGATTTGCCAAACATGTAGTCATATGAAAACGACTGGAACAAAATTTATATCCCACCTTTTAGTTCACTATTTAAAAAAAAATTTTTTTTTTATATAAGTTATGTAGGTTCATCTGCTAATATAAAGAAACAGCGCCTGATTGAAATCCGGCTAACTGACTAACATTATGGTTTTCGGTGTACAAACGCTGTGAAAAGATGAACGCATTCCCAAAATAAGTTGGTGATCTAGAAGCAAGTCCAATATGTTGTTATAGTAAAAAAAAATAAAAGAATAAAAGTTTTATTACGTTACAAGAGGTAAAAACACACTGCCGTTTACCTTGTTTTTCATTACGTTTAGCTTAAATGACCGAAGTGAGCAGACTAAAGAGAGGGAAATTTGCATGTGTGAGTGCGTGCATGTATGCAATAGGTTTATGTACATTCTTATAACTATTTCTCACGCCATCTCACTTGAGTTCTTGCTGTTGTCGCGTATAGAAGCGGGCGAGCAAAGAATTATTTATAATTTAGTCACAGATTCGATTCATAGTTGCTCGCATTGAAGGCTGTTACGGAATTTTCGTTTGCTTTTTTTTTTTTTACGAAGACGACGTGTTAATTGTGTGTTAGCGCGTGTTGTTTTATTTTATAATTTTTTCTCTTCGGATTAATACAATTTTGTTGGGGTTATTTTCAAGTCGCAAAAGTTGATTAATTAAATTATTATTTAATTATTTTGTACCAAACGGTTAGTAAATACAACAACATACAAATATTTTATTTACGGGCGAAAGAGAAAGAGATGATTTAAATTATTTGTATTATTACAATTTTTTGAAATACCAATTTTTGGCTTTGCCTAGGTGGTATAAAAAAATGTGTAAATTTACAGTAACAAAGAGAAAAGAAAAAAAACAAACTTAAGTCTACACAACTGAAATTTCTTCTGCCAATAAAATGCATGATAAAAAAAAATAAGAATAAATAAATGAAAATATTTAAATCGTCTAGGCCTTCAGCAGACACATGAATGCATATTTAATTTTCTTTTAATCTACTTTATATATATAAAAGTATACCAGTGCATGTGCTTTTCGGCATTGTTTATGCCGTAAATCTATTTCGTTTGAATACAATGACGTTAATATTGAAATGAAAACTGCTTACGGTTTAAAAGCAATAATTTTTAGTTTTTGTGTTTTCATTTTGATATTTAATTTCTTTAGTACGAAAGAAAATATCAAAATATATGTACGCAACGATATTAATTGTGATTTTTAAAATATTGATATTTATACATCAATGCAAACTTGTAAAACAAATATACTTTGGAAATCTCGTAAAGTCTGTACAGTCGCAACTAAAATGAGATAAATTGACTGACTCATTTATTTGCGTCTGCCTATCAACCTGAATTGCAATTTTTATGTCACAACAACTTAGAAAAGCAAAGTTATTCTTCGTTTCTCCCGTTCTATTGTCATCCCAAATTTATAAATTTGGTTTATAGGGTTAATTAAAATCAGCAAAAATTTGAAAATTTTTTTCTCTGACCATAAAACTTCTTCAAAAACGTTTCGCTCACTGTATTACTGTTCGTGCAGATACGATTGCAATTGTCATGTTAAGTATGTATGAGTACGTATGTCTATTACGTTTTGCTCTAAGTATATTGCACTCTAATAATGGATAATATTATATATGCCAGCGTGGTGTGTTTGGCGAGAACGTTACGTTATGCAGTTATACAAAAAGTTGCTTCCATCGAAAGCTACCAAGCTTTGGAAAATTTAATAGTTAAAAAGATCATAAAAAGATGACAAATCTCGATAAAGTACGTAAGCTGCTGCTCAAAAATTACCGTATGAATCTAAATGAGTTGAGTTAAAAGCTGAGAATATATTTTCTAGATCCGTTCATAATATTTTATCCAATGTCAATAAAAGTCAATCAGTGGGGGAAAACTTAAGTTTAACAAAAATGATTGAATAAAAAGTACATATTCTTAGGGTGGCTGTAACTCTTTTTTCAAGAGAACGAGATTAAAGCCATAAAAGAGGTTGATGGATGATGCCATCACACTGTGAGAAATGTATGGAGTATTATTTGAAACGTTCTTGTGTGAAAATCTACCTTTAAGAGAGAGAAAATAAGTGTCGTTCTTTTTTAACAATTCCGGATACATTCAATACTAAACAGGTCATTTTACCAAAAATTCAACAAATATCCTGAAAGTAGCAACTTTCAACACAAGACTACTATACAGAGACGTTTTTAAATTGAACGAGAAAATAATACCGAATCGAGTGATATAATAAAATGTTTATTGATATAGCTGTACAAGATTAATATCCCCCCTTACCAAGAATTATGTACGATATAAAAACCAATCAAAAACAATTGAGTTTGAGATTGCACAAATTTTGACAAATTTTATACATTTTCTGTGTAGATATAACGAAAAGTGATCGTCACGTTCTTTCTTGTTTCATTTTTGTATTTTCTTGAAATTTTTTTCTCTTTCGTATCTCTTTTTCACTCTATATTTTTTATTCTCCGATTTCGTCTGTTTCTCTTTTATGCAGCTTAGACTATAAAGACAATTTTTATTAGAATAAGGAAAACAAAAGCCGACAACATTTAAGAAAAAAAAAAGAAAAAACTAAAAGTTAAATAAGTTTTGCTCTCCCAAGAAAGAAAACCCACGTTAAAAGCTTAAAATAATTAAAAATCAATTAGAATTAACACGTATAAGGCAAACATAATCGTTAAATTGAAATCAAATTTAGAACAAAGAAATTAGAAAGGAAGAAAAATTAAAACAAAATCAAATCAATCATAAATCAACGTTGAAAAAAATAAAAATACGTTATTTCTCTACTACAGAAAAGAAAAAGAGCGTGCGGACGAGTTGCCGGAAATCTAGGCGCGTGCGACATCATCATTATAATCACACATCACTGTTATTATATTAATTTATCATCCATAGCCACAATAACAACAATAACACCATTAATTAAATGACTATATTGTTAAATCTTTATAGTTGAGTAGTTAAAAAAAGAAATAATAAGTAAATATTTAAAATTAAAAATTAAGAAATAATAAAATTAATAATTCTACCAAAAGTAAGGATTAAAGTACAAACCACGGATCAATACCAAAGATGGAGGCAAAACTATTGGCAATTTCATTCCTCTCGATATTTTTAGCGATTTATGCTCAATCACTTGGTGAGTACAATTTAAAAAAAATTTCTTAATTTTTTTAATTTACTGCTTTAATATATATATATATATATATACGACCATAACTTACGTGAAATAACAAAAACAAAATAACTATTTACTTCAATTTTAGGCTTTATAATTTATTTATTCATCACTTTATTTAGTTATTTATTATTAGCATTAGAAGAAATTTTTGTTTTATTAAATTTTATTTCCAATATTTCATTAGTTTTAAATAAGTTTCAAACTCCTTATATAAACACATAATTTACTAATTTCGTCGCGCCCACCACCGGGAATAATCTATTGATAATAATTGACAATCTTTTAACGACGTCAAACCAGAACTAAACAAAATGTAAGTAATATTGTCAATATCAAGGAGTAAAAACAAATCGAAAATAACCTCTAGGAAATATCGAGATAAAAAGGTTTCACTGTTTACACCAAAGGTGGATGACTCAGTAGGTCAAGGAGTGTCTGACCTATCTACTGTTAAGCACTCTTTCGAACTGTTTGGCAAATCCAAAATCTTCGAAAAGCTTTCCTCTACCTTTACAGAGACCCTCGCCACTAGAATAGCCAAAGCTAATGTCTAGTCTAGTGTGGCCTTTTCTTCACCTTTATCAAGGTGCCTCATGGCATGTATGTATTTGAAATTGTTGACATGTAAAATGACTCTAATTTTGTGGATTGTCATCTAATCTAGATTCCAGATCACTGTAGTTTTCATCCAAACATAAAGGTTGATCTGCAGGCATGTGTAGCTCGGTTTGAAGGAAGAATCCCCCAGCCAAGTGACGTCCTAAACAAGCCTTCCGTGATCTTCAAAACATCATCTTGCAAGACTGGAAAGACAAATATCGTGAAACAGCAAGATGAAATGAAGATCGTCCTTTTTACAAGATTCACTCTTATTTAACTTTTGAACCTCTGCCTGATATCATTTTCACCACATGAGAAATAAATGTGCTCAGTAGTTTTATACGTAATCATACTTATGACAAAATTTATCTAAAGATGATCAGAGTGATCTTATCTGAAACTTAAGATTCATGCCTTACTGATGAATCACATCAGATAATCTTTTTTGATATATTCAATATATATAAAAGCCTAGACTGATAACTTCTCTTTGTAAATCCAATAGTTGTTTAACGATAGCACTTTTCTTGTCCATTTTAAATTTAGATAAACATTCTTTCAATGATTAATTTCTGATCAGCCGAAACTTAAGTGCATTCTTCTGATTTGAACGCCAGAATGGTTAGAACTGATCTGACTATCAATATTTGAATGCCTCTGTAAACAAAAAAAAAAAAAAAACAAGAAAAAAAATTTCAATTCAAGTTTTTTTTTCAATTTTCAAAATTTTTAAAAATTTTGAGTTTTTTCTACTATCATAGCAGATTTCTGCTATCGAAAATTGGTCCATTAATCCTAGAGTCTGAGTGTTTTAAAAACAGAAGTGACTGCGAGTATCTATCTTAGAGTAGGAATATAATAAGCTAACTGAATATGGAAAATAAAAATGTACTCCGATTCCCTAATGGATATGCAGATGAACGGTTGAAGAAAGAGAGCTTGCTTGTGTTATATGTAAACCCACAACCTTTTAACACTAGAATAGATTAGATTATGAACCTGAATTAGAACAGACTCTGAACTTAAATTAAAATGGATTCTGTAGAACATTTTGTAAAATAGGAACGTCTTGCTGTCATGTATATGCCACCATTCTACTTATTCTTAAGGCAATCAATAATGGTGTTTCTCTATTATTAATTACAGTGATTTACTATATTATCTGTTCATTATATAAAATCTATCAAATGATTTAAGTGAAAACCCGGATGCAAAAAGTAAGAAACAAAGAAAATTACACAGTAAGAAAACAAAGAAGTGGTGAATAGCAAAAAAGATCCTTAATACGGATTATATGCCATTTATGATTTAAACGAGAAATTGGTTGACCTTCAAGTGGTGGCATCAAAGTTTCGTCCGAAGATGAATCTAGTTTAATTTTTATTTAATTAATTAATTAATTTTTAGTTGATATTATTTTAATTTTTATTTTATATATTTACATAATTTAAGGCTTTTATTTTTTATTAAGATATTCTACGTGTTTATATTATTATTAGTAATTTTTCTGTACATTTTCTTGTAGATTTTGGATTTTTTACAATAGTTTTATTATTTCAATTTAATTTTTGAGTTGAAGGTTTTGTTAAACCAAAAATATATATATTTTATATATATATATAAGCCTGGTTTATATTTTTGCACCCTACAGTACTTCTAGTAAGAGTTGGCTTAGATATGTACGGATCCGGATACACCACCCAAAGGAAATTGAACTTTTATTGTACTGTCCGTCTCTCTCGTTGATGTCTATCCGTCTCTATCATGTATTGTAACTAGTATTACACCATATTTTAAATCCACCATCATCATACAAGCGTTCGTATAAGCGATGATTTTTAGCATTGTATGGCGAAAGTTAAAACAAAATAATGACTTTACGCAAAAAGTTACTTTTTGAACTACTTTGGACTAGGTTAATTTATTTTCGAATCTCTCCAGGAAAAATAGACCTTCGTATAGCTTAATGTACATTTTTGACATTTTATGTCGAAAATAGGTGAACGAATGTATTAGACTAAGCGGTGTATGTTATTTAATATTCAGTCTTCTACGGTTATAGCATTTTTATTTGTTATGTTTAATATAATTTTACGATTAATTTTATTTATAATGTACTTCAACTTTCGAAACTTTGTAAAGTATTGTTATAATTTTATTTATTACGCTTCACTCGCATTTAACGTTTTGTCGTTTACGTACACCGACCGCACTTGTGTAACCTGTGTGTTATTACTATTATGTGCATATGTATGCGGCTATGCATATTTTCGCGTACGTTTATTTTTGTTTTTTCATTTCTTCACCCACAAAAATGAGAGCTTAAAAAATTGTAACTGTTAGAGGATTAAAAAAATAAATAAATTTCCACAACAAAATTAACTAAAGGTTTCAAAATAATGACTGAAACAATGACACAATTCTTTATATGTATGTATGTATGCTAAGAAAAGAATGCGAAAGGAAATTTGAATTCTGTTTGCATGTACTTTTATGCTCACGAAGATACCTAATGGTGGAGGCATTGCTTTGAAGCGATGACGAAATTTGTTTGTTTTTTCTTCACCTTAATTCATTGTGCCACACTGGTAAATGCGATAATAATATCATATGATGCCTTAAAAAATAAGTTGAAATTATGGAAAATATTTACTGCAAGTTTAGATGATTTTTTGAGCTAACTCCAAACTAAAATCGTCTGAAAATAGAATACAAAATTAATTCTTTATTTAATTTATTCATAACTATGAGTGAAAATAGAAAACAAGCACAAGTGACATAGATATTTGAAAATAAAACATTTTGCTTTCAATTGCTTTCTCTTTTTTTAACTCACCTTTTTTTAATTACCTGAATGAACAATTCTCGATAAGAAAATTTATTAGATAATCTAATTCCATTTACCTCATATTCGTATTCTCTAATATTTGTTTTAAATTACATATAAACAATCAATTTCGTGTCCATTTCTGATAACATTTCTATTAAAATTTTTTGCAAATTGTTGATTAAAGATTCGTTCAAGCTAGCAAATAAAATACTTTCTTTTATTTCCGTTTTAAATAAAGATCTTATTCGATTAGAAAGTAATACCATAAATGTTTCACTCTTTACTTTTTAGTACGCGATAACGAACTCATAGGGAACTGTTTCCTATTCAGTGAGTAAGACAGAGTAAGCAGTCATGAAAGTAATAAATGCGACGCTCTTCTAAACATATATACATGCCTTGGCTTTGACAAATTCTTTGCGTATCATGTAGTGAAGGATTTTAAATGCGTTTTAGAGCTAGAAAGTAACCATTTTTTCTCCAGCCGTAATGTACACCTTTTTGTGGTTAAAAATGTCTTCTCTCTTTCTCTTTCTCTTTCTTGTTATTCACTCCCTTCGCTTGTTCTCATTTGTAATGCATACTGCTGTAATACTTAAATTTTCTTAGAGAAACACCTGGGAGAGTGGCAAAAAATGTAAACAGATTGATTTTTGTCTCATGGTAAACACAAACACCATCTGCTCGTATGTCGATTTATGCACTCATCTCTATTTTGATTAAGAATCTTAGCTTATTAAAAGAAGATATGTATCGTTTAATGTAAATGAATTTAGATATAAATTTTATTAATACTCCAGGTATTTAACATTTAACAAGAAATTGTGTGAAAGTAAACATTTGAAATATAAAATGTTTTCAACGTTTTCGTGGAGACCATGGATTTTCATAGAGATTTAGAAATTTATAAATTTCCGGTTCCGTATAATAAAGAGTGCATTATGCAGAGGGTACAAAGTGCCCTTCTTTCTGCAATTGTGACTTATATGACTCATGACTTATAAATACATAGCTCCATTAAGTTATGTTAGCACATCGTTTGTTGAGTGGTACATATATCGGTCTTATAATTGATTATTGTGTTAATCAACAATCCTGTCGCCCTACTACACTTGCGCTAGAACTTAGCAAATTTTCTGCTTATGTCAGAACTTTTTTTTTATTTGGCGAAGCTTCCTCGGCGCGAATCTTTAATCTTGCGAAGTTTTAATCGTGAGTAATTTTAACAGAGTGTAGTTGTAAAGCTATGTGCAACTTTGAAAGTAAACTATAACTCTCATCGGGAAGATTTACAAATCGATCATAGCTAAGAATGTAATCAATGATTAATCCATATAATTTTTAGATAATGCGAACTTTCAAAAGAAATGTGTCAAAGCTTCATAACATCCCAATTCCAATTAGTTTACAAGTTATAGTTATCTGAGTAACATTACTTTTGCGATTTTGAAAACATTAATATTTTGATTCAAAGAAATTTGTATATGTTTTTTTCAATTATTGGTAATCAAATAAAACTACAACTTGTTATATTTGGTTTATCATTTTTATTTTTCATTGATTTTCTTTAATAATTACAATTATAATTTAAAACACGAACTAAGAAATTTTTGTTTGATGTTCGTAGCGTAATAAACTGATTAATACTCTTTTTTCTTTTCTATTTCCTGTATAATTCATGTTGGAAAATATTTGAGTATATTCTTGATTCAGAGTTTACGTTTACAGCTAAGAGCAGAATTGTTAGTCATCACTCTCGTTCATACGATTTCTGAAAGCTAAATTGGGTATAACATATACAAATGCAAAATCGTTTGTTTACGTGTGAAAGCTAAATTGGGTATAGCATATACTTATGCAAAATAGAGAATCTGGTTTGGATCGAAGAAAAAGTATTTTTCTCGCAATGTATGGCAATAAAGGAAATACACGCGAAATTCGCCCAAAACGACCAAAAACGCAGAAGTCGGCTGAGAAGCTTATGGCGTCCATATGTTAACGAGCGCCTGATATAATACTCATCGATTATCTTGAAAACGAACAAAGCATCAGTAGTATATAACAGTATACAGTAGTTTATCAAAGCATTCAACGATAAATAAGAAGATGTCGATGTATATAGCAGTGTATACGTTAGCGTATATCATATCGAAATAATGGCAAAATGATAAAAAACATTACTAATCCTGCAAATTTATTGAGCGATATGTTACACGCATTAAAATTATTTCAAGTTCTTTAAAATTAACCCTTTGCAAAGTTTATGATTTTTTAGTATTCCATGTCGTCCACTCCATGCATCTTTGGTTTGCAAATAGGCAAAATTGTTGCTTTGGCCGTAAACGTCGAATAATTCAAAAAAAACCCTACAACCTAACAAAAGTCCGGTTTGGTGTAGATTTTAGAGTATTTGGGATTACTTGTCGCGCTACTTCTTCAAAAATAAACCAGAAGGTGTTAGTGTTACTTGTGCACGCTATAAGGATAGGCTTGGGAAATATTTGTGGTCTAAACAGAAAGAAATTGACATCATTGATGGAACTTCAGTGCACGTAACATTACATTATTGAAATCGAAGATTGCATGTCGATTAAATTCACGAATTTCTGACATTAAATGGCCACGTAGAAGTTTATTAATATCTTTGGGACATTTGAAACGCAGAGAACATCAGCTCCAATGTGATATTTGAAGAAAAATACACGGAATGAAGTTTAAAAGTTAAGAGAGCTAATATGCAGAAAATCCGTCGAAAATTTTAGTATTCGTATTGACGCCGCCAAGTTTAGAAAATAAAAAATGGTAAGTATGGATATTTGAGTTTTCATTCGATTTTTTAAGGCGAATTAAAGGACGGCTAAAATGCTTTTTCCCAAAAATTTTGACGTTTACCGTTACATTAGAGATGCGTCTTTTCAATTTATCAAAATTTTTCAAATGGTCTCGATTGCATGGTTTTCTGGAATTTATATTATTGTGATAAACTCTTATGTAACCAGTTTTCCTGTCAGCGTGCGGCAAAAATTTTCTTCGAATTTTAATTTTAGACACTTTCGAATGCCTGATTCTGATGAAATTTTGCACGTTATTTTGGCGTTATATGGAGAGTGATCCCGTAATCTGGAACCGAGGAACAAAAATGAAATGAAATATCAAAAAAAGAAGCTCGTGGCGTCTCATATTTCTGCAAAAATCCTGAATTTATAGAATAAACCCCATTTCGAGGCAATCTCTGGCAAGAATGAACTACACTTACTCTTGAACGCAGAATACTACCACTTCACAAGATGCAAAGCAGCGCGGTAGAACATAGCACCATAGAACCTTAAATATTTATAGCCGGTCAAGGCAAGTCGCGCTAAGCCGAGTGAAACCATTGGAAGCCTTACAAAGAGAAGAAATGGACTATACAAAACTAACTGGAGGGAAACTTTAACAAAATAGCTAATACGAATGGCCCGCGTAATAGACTGAAAAAAAAATTAATTAAATAAGTTTTTATTTAAATGATCTAAAGGTTGCAAAATAAATACGGTTTCAATTAGTTTTATATGGCTTAATGTGTAAGATTATACAAATCTCCCAAAGTTTTTATGAATAGTCACATAAAAATAATTGAGAAAAATTTATTTTCCACCTTTTAGTTCACTTAAATCATATCTTATTTATAATTTGTTTTTAATATAATTTATTTAAAATAAGCTTGAATAACCACTATTCTTAAAAAGGGAGGGGGGGAGGGGGGGTTCGATTTGGTTTTGTTATTTGTTCACTAATTAACTTCCATTTTTTTTTGTAATAAGTACATATGCTGCTACCCTGTCTTCTACCACAAGTAGTTCTACACGAAACCACTATAGATTTGTTAACATCAGTCACTGCAAAACACGTGAAAATCGGCAAAAAGCATTTATTATAATGGAAATCTTCTTTCCTTTAACGTAGTTACCGATCTCATGGTTATTTCGGTTAGAATGTATTTTCAAAAAGTAATCTATAACTTTTTTTTCGTCAATGATGGCGCATATAAAGGTAAAAATTTACTACTCCCGTCGTTCACTGGCTAGATAATAGGAATTACTTCTATTAGAATCACGTTTGGAAAGAAGCTGTTCATTTATTGCTCATTATTCTCTTCAAGTTTTTCTTAGTTAATTCACTCGATGCTTTTACTTTCTCTAGCCGATTTCGGATATTTATACGTACAAACCCAAGTACATTTATTTTTCCGCATGTACACGTGTGTGTGCTTAAATTTTCTTTAAAATTTTACTAAATAGACTACAAAAATATTTATGTTTATGTTCATATGAAAATGTTTACATTTCAAGTTAAATGTACAATTTCTACAATTTTTCTAGTGTTTAATGGCTTTCTTTAGTTTTTTCTTGCAATGAATATGCTCAATTTATCGATTACACTTATCACAACAAAACACAATTTATCGATTATTTAATCACTATCTGGGGCCTTCAAAATACAGGAAATTTGCGGGAATAAATCTAAATCACCACAGAAGTCACAACACTTTTTTCCCTTCGCAACCATAAAAAAAACGTGGTTTTCTTTGGTTTCTTGTGCATCTTGGGTATAAATATGAGAATATTTGTTGATATTGAGTCAATTATTTTATTTCAAAATTTCTGCTCGTCTTTATCAATATTTGAAGTTTATTTTTCTTGACTTCTCCTAAATGTTGCAAAACCTACCCACCTATTCATCAAAAAATTTATTCATTTTGCTATCAATTAAAAGTCACGTGTTTTTTTCTTTTGCTAATGTTGCTTATTACCAGCATATTCTTCCAGTATGCAATGTGTCTGCAATCGTCCACATGTATTTGGTGCCCCTAAATAAACGCAGATATTAATGCCATTCAATATCAATAAAATTATAATTAGAAATACGTCACCGGAAAACGAAAATCGAAACATTACTGAACTGTGTACGCATAGTAGTAATAAGCGAACGTACATAAGATATATGCGAGAATTGTCTATTCAAAAATTGCGCCAAAAATAATTAGTTTTGTGTTTTCAGCACTCTATCCGAATATAAATAGAAATAATTCCCACAACAACAATATTTTGTTTGTATGGCAAAAATATTAAGCAGACAAGAAAAAACTTTTAGGCTCGAATCGAATCCATTCGTATTTACTATTAGCTCACGTCAACCGTATCGTGCATGTCGTATGTTGTGTATATCGTAAATTAGATTTTCATAGTCTCGTGAATTCCAAGGCAAGCATCATATTCATAAACTTTAGCTTATATTTATGTATTTTTTTTTATATTTGTATTTATATTTATATTCAAATTTGTTTCTATTTATCCGATTTTCAAAAAATTGTACTTTTGGACAAAATTTTGATATCGTAATTGCAAATTCAAAAAAGAAGTAAACGAACGACAGACAGGCAGGCGTAAGGATCAGTAGATTTCGCTTTTCACTCCATAGTTGTTATTGTTTTTGCTGTTTTGACTCATCTGTATAGGGCAATAAATCGGTCCGTTAGTCCGCAAATATTTGCCGATGAGAAGTTAAATTTAACTAGCAAAGCCACTATCCAAAAATGTTAACTGAGCCCCGTTAATAGATTATTCAAGTCCTGGCTTGGATTTATATGAATGTATAGTGAAAATATAACTTTTATGGAATTTTTTTGAACAAATAGTATAAAAAAAAGATACCTTTTAGTTAATAAGGTAAAATATGATATGAAAAGGTTTTTCGACTATGTCTAATATGAGATTGAAAAAGTGATAGTTTACTAGTCACTGCGATCAAACCAAATACTGAGAAAAATGAAACTAACATTGCGTGAATCCGTGATGAATCCCCTTTCCAATGATGTATTAAGCTGCTTTCGTAAAAATTTTTTATTTGACTTTGAAAATTGCTCTATATTGTGGCAAAATAAGAACAATGTTTGGAAAGCTTGGAAAGTTTGGATTCACGCAATGTCAATTTCTTTTTTTTGCAGTTTTTTTTTGGTTTGGTTTTGGTTTTGGTTTGGACAAAATGGCTAAGGAAAATTCTTTTTTTTTTTCATCCCTTATTTGACATAGCATTAACTGTAAGTATTGTTGGATACATCTATTAATATAAATTGTACAGCGATCCAGATCCCTAATTTTTTCGAGTACAAATGTGTAGATATTTCCGGGAAGTGTAAATCTAATATACTCCAATTTGTATACTTGCGTGTGCTTCACGAAAATATTTAATTGTCCCCTTCAAAATAATCAAATTCGAGTTGTATTATCAAAAAGAATGTTCGAGAATTATGACCATACCGGAAACTGCCTACAAAAAGCACTATATTGACTCAGTTTGCATTTGCATAAAATGAAATGCTTTAAATGGAGTCGCATAAAGCTCCACTTAGCGGAGCAAATACAAATGACATTTGTGGTCGTTGGATCCCTAAGTTGACAGGAGAGAGATCATCGTCCGCAAAACAGAGAGATATCTTCTCAACTTACGTCATATTTACAAAGGGCGGCTTACTACCTTAATGCTGGTTCATTCCCACACAAATGTGTATACATATTTAAATAATGTATGTATATGTCAAATTCTATCTTTGACGAAGTAAAACAACGAAGAAAGTGCTGTCGTGGTGAAAAAATCGCGAAATCAAAATCTTAATATAAACATGCAAAGGGTTTTACTCACTTTGAACCGCCGTATTCTAATTATATATACCAACAATAGATATGAATATGTATTAATCAAATATCTACCAATTTTCCTGTCGAAACATTTATGAATTTTTGTTATCAAACTACAGCAAGCGTGCCTAGGGACAGAAAAACTTATTTTAATATGTATTTTGTCGCCATTGACTAAAAGCCTTATTTTCAAATTTTTATACAAATTTTTGAGATGATAAAAATTCAAAACAGTGTAATAAATCATTAAATTTACAATCTTACGCTGAGCAAAAATATGCACAATACCTAAGTCGCCCGCCGCGGCTCTTTGAATGCAACAAAGGGGAAATCTAATGTTCCCCTCATTCTTTGATTGATGAAGAAGCAAAACTAAAATAATACAAGGAAAAGGAAGTAAGCAGAGCAATATGAACTTCAGTCAAATACAGTCCAAAAAGCGATGTTTGTTTCCAAAAAAGCAAAATCTTAAAAAATTCGCACTAAATCGAACATAATGTCCCTTTTTATTTTTACGTTTGCATGTCTTCTTTTTACATATTTTTTTATAGCAGACTAAAAGCCATAAAAAAATTCGACAAGAGTTTGCAGCAAAGAAAAATATATTTTTAAACAGATTAATGGAAAAGCTGCACTTTTTCTTATGTTAATAAGAAATATTCTGTTTAGCTAGAAAAACATATAAATGATTGTAATGTATGTGTAGATGGGTACATATGCACACACATATGTGTACCTATCTATATGTATGCTACCTATCTATATGTATGTTCGCACTCAGCTGTTTATATAATATATTTATATATAAAGCACAATAAAGCACATGTACCGTTTTGCATATGTAGCTATATAAGTGAATAAAGATAGATACATAGAGAGAGAGAGAGAGAGAGAGAGAGAGAGAGAGAGAGAGAGAGAGAGAGAGAGATATGAGTGTATACTCTTATATACTCTTATATACTTTTGTTCTGCCTTAAATGTCAGCGAATACAACAAGTGCATTGTCTTCAAATGAACTGAGGGTCACACTACTAAATAAGTTCATGTTTGCATGCGTATGTGTTAAATGTGTAAGCATGCATATGCGGGAATAGTCTGAATAGAGAAAAAATAAAAAAAAAAGTTGTTTTAATTTTTAATCAACGGATATCAATGTGTAAATGCTGAAAAAGACGACACTACGTCATTATAAAACAAGAACCGATATAATTGTAATACATGAAGTAGAGGAAGAAGACCAACGTCATCTAAAGAAATTTTATTTATATTATCTTTTTGTTTTCGTTTCCCTGTTCTTTTCAAACGATTGCTATTAAAGCACGGGCAAGTTTAAACTTTCTTTGTTAGGCAATGATATTAAATTTTTAATTAAAATTAAATTTACATCAAAAGTTTTCTTTTATTTCTGAAATGCTTAACTTGCTTTATCCCTTGTATTCATTTTTCAAGATTTAATGAATGGATTTTTTGTTTTTGTGTTTTTTTTTATATCTTCTGTCTTCTTATTTTCATTTTTTCTTGTCTATTGATGTAGCGTAGGCAATCGCTTTTCCGTTATTCAATTCTTCAGGCTGTATAGCGGTGAGCATTTTCTCAGCGTGTTATGTAGCAAGCAATAAGGTGTGTTTTGTGAGTGTGATTGTGGTTGTTGAGCAATGTGAACAAAACTGTCCGTTCAAAGAGATAAAATTATATGAAACGCCAATAATAAAAACAATAGTAATTTCAAAAAAAATCAGTAAAAAGCTTGTTCAGCAGTTTGAAGATTGTAATGTTTCTTTAAATTTTCTAAAATTCTTTTTGCTTTAAAAAAAAAATTATATTTAAAAAGTTATATATTTTTTTGACATATTTGCGTGTCATGCATGCGTCCATGTGTATTTAATATTTCTTTTTGTTAAGAATATTCGAAAAATGTTCAATGTAGTAACGTTTTGCTCTTGTTTGTAACGTATAACTCAGATGGACATATATTTTTTTCTAACTTAGCAGAGTAGCGCACGCATTTCTTCCGGCTTTTTCTAAATTTAGTAAGATAATGTTAAATAATAAAAAAAACTTATAACTATAGTCATAAAAAAAAAATATATAAAATCTTAGATTAAGAACTCACCAAAATGCGTATTTTTAGCTTTAAAAGAAAAAAAAAAATAAATTAAAGAGATAAATTATACAACATAAATAGCTGAATTAACCGAACCAAACGGAAAAATTCCTTTCCCTTTTAAATTCAAAACAGCCGAATAACTCCACGTACGATGGGCACGATGTACTACCCCTTATCAAATTCTTTTCAATTGGCTGATCCTGAGGTCACTGATTTCAAATAAGTGAATTCTACAAATTCTTCCACAATATAACTTTGGAGGAGGCGATTAGCTGGCTTTCAGCAATTGTATCTTGAGCAGCAAAAACAAATGTTTCTTCAGGTGCGAATAAGTGTTAAAATGATGTTTTTATCAAAATTTGAATTAATTTTATTCGAAATAGGTATATTATAAGCAACAACCGTAAATCTGGTGTTAAATTTATCTTAGATTTAGATCTTTACGTCCGCGTCATCAAAAAGCAAAACGGTTTTCAACGTCAAAAAGTTATTTCACAATTTTACATTAAAGAAAAAAACTTTTTCACTTTCTTTTTTTTTTTCATGCTAGCAGACGGTTGATCAGAATCGACTGGTTTTTTTTTTCGTCAAAATCAAATCATGACCATTTTGCTGTATTTTTTTTTCCAAACCAAACTGAAATCAACGCCTACTCAAAAAAAAAAAATTTTTTTTTCCTCTTTTACATGTTGGCAGAACAATTTTGGTATCTATAAGAAATGTCTGGTTAGCTAGTTTACGTACTTCAGAATTTGAATTTGTGTCAATTTTGTATGTCATCTTTGGAAAATATTGTGAGTTGATTTAATTATCTGCATCTTTTCAAAATTTTGCTCATTGGTTTGTGAAAGTAAATTTAAGATTTGTAACAAGATATTCAGTTTGTTTTCAAATCAGATTTCCACTTTCTTCTCGAACGTTTAAGAAGAAAGTCACATCACCAATTAGTCAAGAATAATCAAGATACTGGAGATGTAAGTCTAACACTAAACGCTTCCTCCATGAAACAAACAACCCAAAAAAAAAACCCCGATTTCCAATTCACCGTCTTTTATCAGGTCTAATTGGCTTTCCAATTGTGTCTAAATTATATCCACTTATATAAAGTACTGCAAGAAGTGCGATTCCACATCTATATGATATATGCTATGTATCCAAGAACGCTATGATAATTCATAGCATATCGAAATGAGTAGTGAATATGTATTCGCTGTCTTGCGGCCAATGATCGTACGCATGGAGATGTGGTTCTTAGTACAAGTACTCGGAATTTCAAAAAGAATGGCACTCAAAATCCAACGTAACTTCTGCTTGTTTGCACTTAGAATATCATATCAGCCGATGCTGTTTCACTATTGATCCTTTCTTTCTTTTCAAGATAGTCGATGAATACTATATACGCACTCTGAAACGCAAACTCTATAACCTTTCCAGCCAACTTCGCCTTAGATGGCTTTCGCTGCTTGCTGTTCATTCGCCTGACTGCCAATTTGACTTTGGAGTTTAGTGATGCACCCAAGTTTAATCCATTGTTACGTATCGCTTGAAAAAATCCTTTTTATTTCGTGTAAAGAACTCCAGCGTTAAGAGTAGTCGAGAGAGAAATGTTCAGTGCAGAGTCAAGTCAATGTCTTCTGATATTAATAAGATGTGAGCCGTCTCACGTAACTTCAGTTTTCACTCTTGCAAGACGATTTTAAGCATTTTTTTAATCTTTTCCAGAACAGCCGCTGAGTTCACGTGACAGATTCTGGGTTTGAATAGTATTTTTTACCATTAAAAAGCAAAGCTTTATCAACGCACGAAATTCGGATTTTTCAGTTCTTCTAAAATTTCCCGTCACTAGGGCAGCTGTTAGGCAGCCTGTTAACTAATGGTCGGGATGTAATGAAATTTTGACACATTTCGGTTGAAGATTGGCATTATGTTATGGATTCATCATCTATATGTCATCCCACGAAGTTGCTGTGTCACTTGATACATTTTTATTATTGAAAATATAAATCGGATAAAGATGGTCTTGTGAGAAAAATAATATTTAAGTAGTAACAGTTTTCTTCATAGGCGTTCATTATGATCTTAAAGACATTCAACCAAGGTGCGAAAATTGTCTTAAAATGCTTGGTTTCTCTGGACTATGTCTGATGATGACGACGTTTGACTGTTTATGAATAATTTCAACCATCCTTACTTTATATTTTCACGCACTTTTCCTCCTGCCTTCGAACCGTTTTTTCAAAGCACTTCACCACATTACAATTTAATAGGACGATTATGTCGATCGAAAGGATTGCAAATGTGTTGTTTATAGAATGTAATCTTAAATTGTTCAAATTATGAATTATTACGTAAGATTCATTGGAAGATCTTTTTTTTATAAATAAAGTGTTGAGCTTACCAACGTTTGTTCGCGCAGATATTAATTGCTCTCGTATTCTAAGATTTAATAAGATTTCACAATAAATTCGTAACAAATGCATTTCTGATGGCAAAGTGCGAGCTGATTGCAGTCGTTTCTCACTTTGCCTAATCGGATCGTATTTTACATATACATATAAGTGACGGTTTCTTTTTCCGATTTTTATTAATACCTAAATGTGAAAAGCCGAAAAGCGTTTTGAATTAACATAATTTTGAAAGTGGATAACTGCGAACGTAGATACTTTTATAAAACTAACTGTTCATGCACCTATAAGCTGCCTTTTGTCTTTTTTTTGAGCAATTGTTCATTGCTCATAAAGAAAAAAGAAGAGATTAAACCCGCACTTGAACCCACAAGTTGGAAGCGTCATGTTTAATGCGTTGAAGAGATTAATGGAAGATCTTTTGAATGCAGTGCCCAATGAACTTGGCATAAGAAAAACTGTGGAGTCATTGCGTTTCTCAAGTTACGCTAATTCTCTTCAAGCAAATCATGAACGTTTGGTGCACGAATAGGTTTGCCGACTAAAATAGTCTATGATTTCTCTTCTTAATTAAAAAGTCGCTCCCTTTAAGATTATCCTATATCATAAGAAAGTTTTTCATTCAAGATGCCACAACTCTCCTTCCGTTGGATCGATGTAATATAAACTCTATGATCTTACGTATTACAAAATGTAAATCTGCTTTCATTCTTAATTAATGGATTGGTTAGCGCCGATTATTTCAGTTCTGCTTGTGCTATTAAAATCGTACTGTCAATCTTGGATCTATCCTTAACATTTAATTCGAAAGTAAATATATTCTATTAATTGTTATTGGAGTATTTCATAAACAATAAGGCAATAAGATAAAAGATTTTAAAGTATCTACTTTAGAATGTGCTCACATTGTTAATCAACACGCTACGATGTATGTATAGATAAAGAAAATTCATGTTGTCTTCTTCCACAGTATGATGATGGATTTTTGTACCTCTTTACAAGAGAATAGTTACCCTTCTTTATTTTAATTTGATTAAAAAAAGTGTTACAGCAGTGGAGTTGTTAAGAAAAATCTAAATCACTCGCGTCTTCATGTACCAAAAAAGAATTGCACTAGAATGTATGTATCTAATTTAAAGAAAATTGTGAACTGTTTAAAGCCTATTGGGGAGCGTGTAAGAATTTTAACGAACATTACCGTGACTCCTTAAAAAACCGATTTAACTGTAAGACGTCTTGTGTTTTATATGGGGTTATCAGGTTTACACCGAAAATTTGAATCATTTGACTTCTCACCTTTCCGTTTCGTTCTTGCTTGATTTTCTTGTAGATCGAACATGTATAGCCTTTAGGTGAGTTTAAACCCTTTGTATTACGAAGTCCTTAATTCAAACTTAGTTTTAATTTTAGTTTCTAATCAAGTCTTAATTTAAGTGGTGTCATTGCATATATAGGAAACATTTCCAGTGCATTTCAATTAATAGACTAACTGCGTATCAATATATTGTTAGTGTATTATTTCTTAACCTTGTATATACTATATATATACACTTGAGTGTTTGTACTGGATTTTATTTATATTATGATTATTGCATTTTTTTGTAAGAGCATGAAACTAAATGAATAGATAAGCACTGTAGAGGTGGCTTCGCGTTAAATATTAACCTTGAACATTCTTATTTCTTTGAATATATGTTCCTTAATATAGAATTTTTTAATGTAACTTTCTATACGTAAGAGTTTTTCATAACTTTGTTATTATACTTACTTCTCAATCTACATAAACTTATTTACACGAATTTCTTGGTTTAATTTTTTCCTTTTTTCCACTGCTTAGCTAATATCGTATTTATTATATTTTTGATTGCCGAAATTGTTATAACGTTTACGTTATACTAACAAGTTCATCTTTACTATAATTTTAAACTATAATTGGTTGGTCTAAAACTATCATTATAAATATTGACGGAGTTATGGCAGAGCCATAACTGACATAAGGGTCACGTTTCTTGCAAAAACCATGTGCTTGCCTTTATCCAAAAAAAGTGCATTTTTTTAGTTTTAATATGAGTGAAAAAATTCCATCAAGAAGCTGGACCTAGTTTCGTTATGATGCTGCCAATCTAAGAAAAAAAACAACATGTATCGATAAGCCCATGCGAGTCAAGCTCGCCACAGTAATACTTTATATCTACGATGTATAATTCTTTGACTTTCAAACATATACTCTCCCTTAATGAGTAATTGGCCCTCCTTTAGAGATTATCGTGTTGTACTAAATAGTTTTTCTCGAAGCAAGGTTATTCAGCAGCATAACTCAATCGAAGTTTTAACAATACCTTTTAATAAAATTCTAAAGAGAAAAACTCGGAATAGGTTTTGATAAAATAATTTAAACATCACTTAAATTCCTTAAATCGAAAATGGCCGTTTTTTGTATATTTTTTAAAAATAATTTTTTTATAAATATTTAAGTGTATACTTAATGCCCTCTTTTATCTTCCCTTCCATTGAAAAAATTAGCAAAAAACCTTTTGTTAAGCCGTTATAGTGGCTTTGCCCCTTAAGGCGCAATTACTTCTTTCGGTACTTTTCTCCTTAAAATACAATAATAATAAAAAAAAATCGGGATAATGCGTTCAGTAAGCATACGAGTGCAAAAAGCCTAAAGCAGGAGTACTAGCAGTCAAATTTCGATAATGTATAACGTTGGGTAGATTAAGTCGGCTTTTCCATTTTTGTACGGGTACTCTAAGTAAGATAACGCTTAAAATACAGGTGGATCTGTTTTAGTTTCTAGGTAAGGAGAAAATTTCAATCTTTTGTGCTTTTGAAAACAAAGTTTTTCGCAGTAGCTATACCGTAAGTGCGTAATTTGACGGTCTCTCAAATTTGAAGCCGATAGCGCGCGAAATTTGTGTTATTAACATTGTCTGTTTTCAAAGAATCGAACTATTATTTTGATCGCAATTTATCCCATAAAAATGGCAAAATCCAAGAGAATCACGCTTGAACGGCGAAGCGCTGTTCGTACTCTACATGAGGAAGATTACGCAGAGCGTGAAATCAGAAAAAAGCCCCGAATTACTTGAAAAGAATGAAGAGAGAACAATATCTGGTAGGCCCAAACACGCAAAACGAAAGGATAGAATCATCAGAGTTCTTTTTAAACGGAATCGACGTTTAACTGCACCACAAATTAGCGCAGTTCTGTTCAGTTTCAATAGCAACTGTTAAAAGGCATTTAATGTCTGTAGGATTAAGAGGCTGTGTCGCTACTAAAAAACCAAAATTAAAAATTCGACATGAGAAAAACCATCAAATCAGAATGGGCAACGGCATAAAAAAACTAGACAATAGACCAATGTAAATATTTCATTTGGAGTGACGAATAAAAATTTCAGATTTTCGGATCCATTAAACCTGTCATTGTACGCCGGTCAAAGGGACAGAGGATTTTGGAAGCATTTATAAAGCCTACTGTCAAACATGGTGATGACAATGTCATGATTTGGGGACGTTTTGCCAACAGTAAACCCATAAATCTTGTAAAAACTTCTTTGAAAATTGTTCAGGATTTTGTCATGCCCAGCGGACTGAATCTCATTGGTCCTAGATTCATTTTTCAACAAGATAATGCTAAGTATTCCTTTAAACTGTGCCAGATCTTCATAAACAACAACAAAAATGAAAAGAACTTAAAAATCATACAATGGCTACCTCAATCACTTGGTCTTTCCCCCATTCAACTTGTTTGAGATGAATTCGATAGCAGAGTGAAAAATCAATGTCCTGAGCTCAGAGTATTTGTGGCAATTATTAGAGAATAAATGGAACAAGATGGGTGAAAGTTATTTTAAGAAATTAATTAATAGAACGCCTAAGATATGTGAGAAGATAATAAAAAAAAAAGGTGGAAACTTTGGTGAAGTTAGAATGTAATTTTCTCTTCATGTTGTATGTTAAATGTTTATTTACTTTTTTAATTTACTTTTTGTTTAATTTTTGATTTTATGTGAACACAAATAATTTTTATTTTATCTGATTTTATCTTTCTGTTTCTGAACTTTCGATTGGAACTTTAGAACGTTTCTGAGGCTTCTTTCGTTATATTTCGAAGAATTTATTTTCTTTGAATAGCGACCGATCGTAATAGAAATTAACAATTTTAATAAACGATGCGTCGTAATCTTGCGTTTTCCCACGCTTTACGTGCTGTATTCCTCATGTTTATAAAATGTGCACCTCTGTTGAAAAAGCTTACACTGGTCTTCTGTATACGCAAATTTGGATTTAATAAAATGTACATATATTAAAATACTATTTGAAGAGCACAAGTGGGAAGAGTACGTATTTTTCTTTTGTTTCTTTGCTCTTACAAAACCAATATTCGATATTGTAATCAAGTTACTCTTATATCTTTCACCAAAATGTAGGGGTATAGTCATTTTGTTATTCTGTTCGCAACGTTCAGAAGGAAGTTTTAGAAATTCTATGAAGCATACATATTCTTGGTTAGTAACAAATTTTGCAAACATATCCAAATATGACAACAATAGGCAGATATTGTAAATAGGCCGAATCGGTCAGAGTATGTGCCGACATAAACAACACTTCTGTTTTCCAGACGTGTCACTCATTGCTAATAAACTGCCACAAGCGCACAACAACAAAACTGTATTCTTTGAAAATACGAACGCCACGCCACGCCTATTTAATATTGTGAAGCATCGAAATTTATTTTTTCTAGTTTTTTTCTTGCTAAAAGTTAGGAGCATTAAAAAATCGGTTGCAGCTAAATATAATTTACAGCCTTGTTTTAAGTTTTTTTCAATTCAGGAGAAATTGTAAAATAGTGTCCCTTTAAAAGAAACATCTCATTCGCATGAACCGAATTCAACGCTTCTAAAACATAGCCGTATATCTCGATAATCCCATAAATGCATTTTTTAATAGTGTGAACACAAACAAGTAAGAAAATTATATACGGTTGTGCCGAATCTTTATACCCACTGCCTTTATCTTAAAAGAAGTCGAAAAAATTAAATTTTCATGCTCTTGAGTAGGTGTGGCAAATTTTTTCCAATGTTATGGTACAGTAGAAATTTTTATTGTGTAATTTGTCAGTAGTGAGCAAAACACTCAGGGTTGTTAAATTCTCGAACAGTCTGCTTCGTTTAAGACAGCTCTGATTTATTTGGTTAAATTAAAAAAACAAAGATTGTTGATTGATTGTTGATTGTTTAAGCTCTTATCGTTGCTAAAAACAATTTATTTTTTCCTGAATCAAATAAAACAGTACTCGAGCATCTATATTGGGTACTACTACACGAGCACTTCGTGTGAAGGTAAACAAAAGTGATGTCTAAATCTATTGTGTATATGAAGTTTTATTTTATTTTTGCCTCATTGGCAATTTATGGGCTTGAAGGCTTACAGATGTAGTTGACATAAATAATTGAAATTTAGTTCTACAGCCTAAAGAGAGCTTTAAAAAATTGCCTTCTATAAGTAGCATTTAATCAGTCAGTCATATATCAAAACAAGTTCGAATTCTTTCACTTTGCACTGAAACAACAACAGGCAAAATTCAGGAAAAGATTTTAAGTTCCAGTTCATTGTTAACTTTGTCTTTAAGTTTTCAAAATAAAAAAAAAACGTGAAATAAAGATTTCAACAAACATGTGTGGACACCAAATCTTCTCAGCTTAATATCTCTTTTTTTTGTATTTATTTAATTCACTACAAATATAAGCGATTGATCGTTGCATCTGTTATAATCGTTCCTCTCTACTTAGCGCGTACTTCATATTTTTAGTTAGTTGGATTTTTGAAAATTAAATTTATTTAGATTTAATTTAAAGAAACGAATCAATTCAATTCAGTTCTGATCATATACGCTTGGCGACTATAAAATTGTAAATTTTCCTTTGTTAAATATACACAGTCTAATTGCGCATGTGGTGGTCTTTGGAACCAATTGTGAAAAATTTTACTTGACTTAGTTACATGTTTCTATATATTTGTGATTGCGTGTATGTATTTTTACTATGACGTATAGCGATTACAACATCCAGCATCACAACAATGTACGGTATTGAGCAATATATGTCTCGATGGTATACAAGTTTACATACAGGCAGTGATTAAGGTTTAAAAAAAATTAAAATAGCACAACATCTACGGCTAGCGTATTTATTACCTAGGATGGTATCCAAGGCTATCTCCTGCACAGTCCTTCTAAGAAAACATATTAAAATTGGTCGAAGATGAAAATGCAGAGATGATATTGATACTAATTTTTAATTGTATACATATATATATATGCATGATTTTTAACTATACTAAAGCTTTATATTTACATATGGGATTTTATTAAAAAGTTTATACTTCGTACAGCTAAGGCAAATATAAAACATTTTCGAAAATTTCTCTTAACTGTTAGGAATTCAACGAATTGATTTCATCAAAAGCTTCTTTTTTTGCCTAATTGAGAAGTGACGAAAGTGTTGTAAAATTTTTGGCTCTTACGTTATCTATTGATGAACATGTTTCAAACTTCATCTATTAGTGTAAATACTAAAAACTGGTAAACAGCCTAGTAGCTTTGTGCAGCACAATTTAACTTATATCTTACGCTGATGTATGTTGTATTCGTATGAGAATTTTATCTACTCCTTCAAATTTACTTCTGTCCTTTCCTGTGGATTGTACTCTATTATTAGATCTTATTATCTCTTCTTTGAGATCTGTGAACTTTTTATTCATGGAATGAAATATTCGAAGGGCGAGACTCTCACAAAGTTATGTCTAAAGTGAATTTTTAGAAAGATAATTAAAAAGTTCCATGCGCTTTTCTTTTTTATCAAAAATGTATGGCCAACGTTCGTAGCGCAAATGAAATAGTCAATTAATTTCGAGGTTATATCCGATGCTGGTAGTCTTCCAAAGACTGTCAAATAAAGTTGTTTCGAGAAGTAGTGTTTGATTGAAATGAGAAAAAATATCATAAATATTAAAACGGGAACGAAAATTCACAATAGTTTTCGAATGTCTGGTTCCCCATACGGAGAAGTCCTCCCATTAAACTAACTAAAGCGTGTTTGTCTTTTCGCAAACGAAAAGTCGAAATGCTACAAAAACAACTTTTTTCCATATTTAGAACATAACAACCTCTCATAACTCGATGAAAATTCTTTTCAAATTTCAATAGAAATGTCTGGACAAAAATTCAACTGCGATCGATATCTATCGAAGTTTCGCTATGTAATAGCATATGGTGTATCTGATTTGAATGTTTGACCGTTAGGAGAACGTGTAGTGAAACAACGACATACCTCCATGCTTCGCTGGCGAATGCATGCATATGAATGAAAATGTATTGTTCAATTCATTGATCTTCAAAGCATTTAATACTGGGTTGTGTGATTATTCATTTCGTTTAATTTTTTGGAAAGTTTCCAAACATAACATATTCATTTACGGTTCATGTGTGATGTATTTAAACATTCAATCAATTAGAACAAAGAAAAACATTGTAATTAATGAAATCCGCCATTCATAGTCTGTTCAAGAGTCATGTATTTTAAATAAATGAAAATAGAACGTACGTACACCCATTCCAAGTGAAAAGATAATAGGCAAACATTGAAATAACATTTATCAAAATTAATTTCAATAATGTTTAAAGAAAAGGCAACTTTCATATCTCTTCCGAAGTCACTAAATCCATTAGCTGTTGCGAACGCAACATAGCTTACCATTATTATTTGCGGAGATTCTCTAAGAAAACTTTTAAAGTTCGGCTTTCTGTCTTTGTGCTCCTTTGAGAGTGCTTACAAACACTAAACTTGAACGGGTAAAGAGACTGAACCGTCTACTAAGCAATCACGGATAAAGCTCTCGAATGTGTACTGCTGCCACTGCTCCTGTGGTGGATACAAAATTTGATTCTACTTGTTTAGTACATATTAGAAAAACCGAACGTGCTTTAACTATTTAAAAAAATCTTTCTATATCAAGCAATCTTCGTATACACCTTGTACTAGAAGTGAACTAAATTATTATGTATATGGATTTCGATCCAATATTTGATAGCGATTTAAAAAATCACGCATGGCTTGGCTTGAACTGCTGAAATCACAAAAATCTCAAAAATTTGTGTTGATAAAACATTTCGTCTTAAAATCTTTTCAACTGGAAAATCAGCGTAATTGTGGTTTGATGTATGCGAACATCTTTTGAATTCTCTAGTCTCGAATTTGATTATTAATTACAGATTCACGTGATGTATGCGAATATCTTTGGATTCCTCTAGTTTAGAATTTGGTTATTAATTGTAGATTATCGTGATGTATGCGAGTATCTTCGAAAGAATAGATCAGAATACGTAAATATGATTTTTAATTCGCAGAATCATCTATAAATTTACGACAAATGATGTAGTCTTGGGTTAAACTATAAGCGAAAGGATCGTTTGTTTTTCAAACAAATATCGTAAATCTAAGTATACGTTCCATATGTATATTATAATATATTGTGTACAAAAGAAAGAAAGTGTGATGAGCTCATAAGCATTTGTGCCCGTTAGAATGCAATTTACTTCTTATTTTATAAGCGCATCATAAAGTGTATCATAAAGTCGGCGTCAATGCTGCAAAATGCATAAAATGGAAGATACTGTAATGAGTAGAAAACATAACAGTATTACAAACAACGATTAGCACAAGTAGCAGAACGGAAATATTAACTGAGTGTTTAAAAATTTCTGAAGCAAAAATGCATTCTTTAACAAATAACTTTATTGTAACCTTATCTCTTGAAATAATAATAATAATAACAGCAACTCATAGTAATATACAAATGAGAATTGAAAAGCAAATAAAAAACAATTATAAGGCATAAACATAAGAGATAATAATTAGCCGATAATGATTAATAAGTAACGGGTATTGATAAAGTAAAATTTTAAACATATTACGCTAAATTCAGCAAAGTATTCTCGCAAGTTAATGTAAAAATTATATTCTGAAGTTTCATTCTCAGCTCAAGTATACTTTTTTATATTAAGCGAAAGGGTAATTATCACTAAAGGAAAAGATAAGCTGGGTTTTTTCTTGGCTTTACCAATATCCAAAAACATATTATGGTGTGTATATATTATGAAAAAGGTACATTCTAGAACAAAGTCCCCGTGTCCGTTCCTTATAAAGGATTAGAAAGCTCATGATTATATATGCTACTAGTTTAAGTTCGAAGATAAATTTATTAATTGCATGTAACTGCAATAAATAAAACATTGTTACAACGAGCACAATGTGGCACCTTTGCAGCCGTCAATGAAAGAAGTACAATCTGGCACCTTTGCAGCCGTCAATGAAACAAGCACAATCTGGCACCTTTGCAGCTGTAAAATAAAGAAGAAAAGTATTGATAGTAATTTCTGGAAGTGAAAAGAAATAGTTCCTTTCTAATAAGTTGTGAAAATCATCAAGATTGCAAAGATTATTTCATAAATAGAGTAATTGTAAGTAAAATCTACGCTTTTCGAGGTCTAGCTATATGGAATTTGTTTAAAGTACAATTACAAAATGTAGTAATTGTAACATAATATTAACTTATTAACAGCTTAAAAATAATCTGAGACTAATCTAATCTAAACTTGAAAGCGAACATTCACTATGACAATTTAAATAGAAAAAGGATTTGGCACACAAACGTTATTAAACAACATACAGAGAAAGGAAAACGTTGTCAGATTTAGAGCAACACTTTAATGACTTTTTGAAAATTACTTTAGAAGCAGAATAAAAAATGTTGAGGAAATTTTATTTTCTTTTCAATTAATGACTAACGGCATTATGTTATGAGGAGCATTCAGAAAAATAATGAAAAGTAGGTTCAAATTTCGTGGGCTAAGTATATACATTCGATTTTGTAATCCTTTTTTTTATGTTGGTACACATGTCCGCCATGGCTCGCTTTGCGACTTTTTAGTAACAGAAAAAGGTGGATAACAAAATTTGTATTAAATTTTGTGTGAAAAAGTGCTTCAACTCACTTAAAATGTTAACTGTGGCATTTGACGAACCTACTTTGAGCAAAAAAAAAATGTTCTAAGTGATACACAATCCTTATAAAAGGCCGGGATGATGTTAATGACGATGTCCGCCCTGGAAGTCCCAGCACGTCAACAACCGACGGAAACGTCACGAAAATTGTAAATAAGAAGCGTCGAATCACTGCTAATGATGTCGGCGGATCGGTTGGCTCAATCAATGCAATTATTTCGGATTTTTGGCCATGTTACGTGTGACAATGAAGTTTATTTCGAATTTGTTCCTAACATTGAAAAGAAAGAGAAGAAAGAAAGATTAAGGAGATAAAGATCGCATCGCTCTAACAGCTTCGGGCCATACATATCGAAAGTGCTTCGACGATTGGAAAAAACGCTGACACAATCGTATTATTGAAAGAGACGAAATAGATTTTAATCATTTTTTTCTTTAACATGTCCCGTATTTCATCTATTTTGGACAGAGATGTTTGTTCTGTTAAAATGCTTCTGGAAGTTATCGATTCTCATTGAAAACCTAACAAAGTGAATATTGGTTCTTGTATTTACAAATTGGCGACTTTGACATAAAGGACTAGCAAACATAAACGCCTATGAACAAATTTTGAGATGAAGAATCGGAAAAAGCATTAGTTGATGTCCCGTTTAAGTTGGGCCTACAAACTTCCAGAAAGATTACCAGCGGTTAGAAAAGAATATACGTGCGTTTAGATAAGCACGTATTTGTTAGGCGCTCAAGTAGTCGCTGATGAACTTACAGGAAGGATAATTTAAGGGTGTGAAGATAAATTCGAATTTAACTAGCAAAGATATGTACTAATATCATCAACCAGAGCTCTGTAAAAGGAAGCTATTGTTAGATTTGGAAGCCCAATCCCTCCAAATTAAGATACCTAGGAAACTTTTGTAAACGCCATGTGAATTTACATTGAACAGCCTTTAAAATTATATACGAAATGAACCCGCTACTTTAGTGAATTCCTTTCAATAAATGCTTGTATATCGATATATCGACGCTAGCCGACCAAACAAAATTAGCCATATTAGAGGCTCTAATAAGCTATATGAATTGAAATTTTGTTTTCCAGAACTATTTTTAACAATTTTTTGAAAATTACTCACAAAACTGCACATGGTGTAATAACATTAATAGAGAAAAACGAATTTAATTTAATTTTATGCCTAATAAATGTACAGCGCGTGCGGCATTAGCAGAAAAAAGACGAATTTGAGTCTGTTAAAAACGAATTTCAATCTGTTAAAGACATATTTAAATTCGGTTTTCCCTGTTAATGTTATTACACCATGTGCAGGTTTGCTAAGTGAGTAATTTTCAAAAAATTGTTAAAAGTAGTTCTGGAAAGCCAAATTTGAATTCACCTAGCTTATTTGAAAGCTATTTTCATACACGTTCACGTGATGTATGTGAATATCGTTGGAATTTTCTAGTTTGGCCGCACTAGAGCCTCTAATATGGCTAATTTTGTTTGTTCGGCTACCGTTGATATATCGATATTCAAGCATTTATTGAAAGGAATTCAATAAAGTAGCGGGTTCATTTCGTATATAATTTTAAAGGTTATTCCATGTAAATTCACGTGACGTTTACAGAAGTTTCCTAGGTATCTTAATTTGGAGGGAGCGGGCTTCCAAATCTAACAATAGCTTCACGCTAATTGATTTACAGATCTATGTTAATACTTTTACAGAGCTCTGTTAATGTTAATGGTACACGTCTTTGCTAGTTAAATTCGAATTTATCTTCACACCCTTGTTTAATTTTTCGTCTCTATAGTTTTTACCTGTAAGTCGTTCTGATCGTCAAAAATTCGAAATATGTAATAGAGAAAGATATTTTTAATTAAGTTGAATTTAAATCGATTATAACAATGATTATTAACTTCGACATTATTTACCAGATGCGTTAAATTCGAACAAAAAAATCAATTACACGCTACTGACAATTTCATGCCTCCTACTTCCGAGAAATATATGTACTTGAAGATTCATTTCATTTTACATATTTATACACATACACGTGCAATAATCCGAAAAGCAAAACAAAAACTCATGTACTGTGCAGTTAAAATTAGCAAACGTCTACGCATTCTTTTTTGTTGATGGGCGAATAAATGCATATGTATGTATGCATGTTTGTAAATAGATTTTTTCATAGCTTGCATAAAAAAAACATCAATTTATTTTTCTGTCGAGACTTGGCTAATATTTGCAAACACACAATGTGTGCAGTAACAAATGTGTGCCTAAAACATTTAAATAAGAATTATCACGCGATAGATTACGTACATATTGAATTTATGTTACTATTCAGTTGGTAGTTAGTCAATGTTATCTTATCACTGGGGAAAAACAGATTAAATTTAAAGATTTATTTAAGGTGATAAAGTAGTAATTGACTCTGTGGGCCCCTCTAAATGTTCGTTGCTTATTGAATCTATTTAAGCAAAGCAAGCGTACCGGTTATTTTTGAGTCTAACGTTTATATTTTTCTAATAAATTTTAAAATATTTCGTTTATCTTATCAAGAGGCTTTGCCTAATGCAGTTAGTATCATGCAACTGTGAGTAGGGGTTTTTATAACAATCTCGCCTGCAACATCTAGACGCAACCATCTAAGCTGTTGTAAACTCTATAGGCAAACATTTATTTCGAGTTACAGTTATTATTAAACTTTCACCAGCGTCTAACATTTGTTCCAATGAACCATTTCGAAGAACTGAAAAATTGCTACGATTTCATTGACAGCTTATGAACCCTACAATATATCGTTGCAAGTTATCTCTCACAAATTTATTTATTAAAGTTATCTAAAAATTCAGAGCATATCAACCATCTACTCTTGATGCTTTGTGGTTATCTTCGTAATTATAATAACTAATCAGTAGATAACATAGCACCAATTAGCACTGAAACTAAATTTTATTCTAATTTTTTACAAAATTATAATTCTATGAAATTTTTACACGACATTAACTATCTTCTAAGTGATTCAATAAAATTTCAACAATTCAATCCGTGGTCGGAAACGAATATATGTCGAAATTAAATTCTGTCTTAAGCATCTTTACGAGTTCCTCGAATACTCTCGTACGTATACCATTTCAATATCTTTTACTTTCACTTCTATCTCTGTCTCTATCTCCAATATTCACGTTTTTGTATCGTCAGCAGATGTTCACATGATATGAAGTAAAAAGTTCTATAACATTCTACAAAGTTCCCCATGCACAGGGCGTCGTTATGAATTCTTATGAATGCACGTATTAACGACGAAAATAGGAATCGAAACCTTAATTGGATATATAAGTATAAGTCATTCGAAAATAAACATTTAATAATAACCGAAAAAAAATTTTGTTCGAAATAATATTTAAAATATATTAATTATATTATAATATAAAAAATATTTAGAAAGATGGCTTGAGTTAGGCTTACACCAATACGAGCAATAAAACACAATCATCAATATCAATTGATCGCTCTTCCATTGTACCAAGTTTAAAATCGACACTCTAGTCCTCCGAAGATTTCAAGCCAAGATGTCGAATATATCACTTATATATTTACGAACTTTTCACAAATCTTATCATAAAAAAACTTCTGTTCGTATAATCAGTGCATCTTTCGTTCCGACGAAAAATAAAAATAATATAGTTTTAATCAAAAAAAAAGAACAGAGCTTTTTGCCTAAAACTTTGTACTTCGTTCAATATAACAGAATTGAATTCGTTGATAATGAAGATTAGTTACTAAAACGTAATAAAACTAGAATATATAGAGTACGGAGATGGGAAAAACAATATAGACTTGAAATCATTCTTAGACTAGATCAAAGAGTTATATATCCTCTATCTACCATGAGAAGCGGACATAAAGTTCTATAATCGAACTGACCATGCACCAATTTTGTTCTTACTTTTTTCTAAGAACAAAGTGCTTTAGGCTGTGTTAGGAACCCTCAAAGCTTCTAATTAACTAACAAAAGAGTTAAGTGACAATGCAACCGTAAATTTCTAAAGAAAACAACTCTTTTATTGAGTTAATAGATGCTTTGAACATTATAGAAAATATGACAAAAAAAATCATGTGTATAATATTTTCCTTGAAATTTTTGTCTTTCTTTTCTCCAAACACTCCGAGAAGGCTGCCGTTGCTGGGCCAATTTAGTATTACTTCTTAGCTGTTGAATTCTAATTGTTCTAATAGCCTAAGATATAGCCTAAAAGAGTATTTCTGTTCATTTAAAAGTGTTGTCAATCAAAAAAAAATATTAGTTTAACTTCATTCAGACGACCGCTGAGTAGCTACGAGACTGACAGTGTTTCGAAAACTTTCAATGATTCTGACAAGAAATTAAAAATTACGGATGAAATTTTTAAGGTTCATGATGATGAATTCGGCCATGGAATTACACATTTTCCATTTTTGTCATTTTGCAAAAATGGAAAAAGTAAAATGTACGATTCTGTGTTTGACTAATGCGACAAAATAATCTTCAGGCATATAATTTTCAAGGAAGGAGAACGGGAAAGAATGTTTGATAATGTAAGGACAATTTTGTCGCTATAGGATTACAGATTAATAGAAAAAAAGTAATAACATATTCATCGTAATTGCTGAACATGTCTATAGCGCATATCAAAATTTTGAAAACCTCTTTCTGGAAACACTATTTTTCAGTAGGGCAAGCAGTTTAACTTCAACAATTTTCGATTTTTTACAGTATCGTCAAGGCAACATGCTTTAGAAGCATGCTTTGGAAAACAGCCAGAAAACAGACGTGTTTTCAACTTGTACTGTAGGCTTGGCCCGTTGTCGATTTGGGCCATTTTCAATAGCAAAACGTTTGTGAAAGAACTTCCAATGTTTCTGCCAAATTCGAGGTTGATATTTTCATTTCTACGGCCACGAGAATGTTTACCACAAACATACAGGTGGACGTGCAGACGGATGGACGGATAGGTACGTCTAGGTGAATCGTTTCAATTTTCGCAAAGAGACTACGGTACAGCCAGTGCGATATTTGTGGAAATTTTTATAGATCATTCTGCTGGGGTTTACGAGTAACGAACAAAAAAATTTTCTTTTCTCTTAAAAGCAGAAGTTTTCTCAGTTTATGCACTCGGATTTGTAATAAGTGTGCCGGCGACGGGAGAAAATATTTTCACATGCCTGCTTATGGCCAACTTTATACGCTGTAAAAGGTTTTTCTTTAAGGTGGCGTTAGCTTTTCTATACGTTGATTGTATGATGACCTCATATAACTAATCGAAAGCTTTTAATACAAGGAATTATTCGATCATTGTTAATCAATTTTTTTTTAGGGCTTCGACCTTGTTTGACTTTAAATTCTACGCATTTATCTAACTATGGGAATCTCCGCCTTGATAGTGATGACGATGACACAATAGCGTTTAATCATAAAGTGTGGTGTGGTGGCAACAAAAAAAAATTAAATAAAACAATATAAAAAAAATGTAATACATCGATCAACAATTTCCAGGAATAAGTGAAAAAAAAACTACTTTTGTATCAACAGTATAGTCTCCTCCAAGAATGATACAATTACTTCAAAGATTCTCTAACATTTATATGCATTTTTTATAGAACGGTTTGTCAAGATCGTGAAAATGCGTTTCAGCTACTAAAATGATTATCATTATTTCCAAATTTCTTTCTCTGATTTTGAGATTTGCAAAGGGATAACAATCGTCAAGGGCCTAGGTAAGGAGAATATGTCGGCTAGGGAAGTAAATCGAACTCGAATGCCTGCAACTTTGGAACGTGCATATTCAATCTTGAGTAAACGCAGTGCGCATTTGGAAAACAGTTTTATCATGGCCAAATTTTCATGTAAAACTTATATTTTGATGCTGTGTTATGCGATTTTATATTTCGTTTATCAAGAATAATTTCCAGAGAAAAGAAGAGTTACCATAGATTTTTTTAAACCAATTCCAATGTTTCTTTTATCAAAAACTAAAATTTAATCACCAATTTGGAAATTTGGATTTTTTTATTGTTTTAAAAATAAGAAAAATAACTCCACAAAAACTGTTGCAAATTATAAAGAAGTGATTCAGATGATAGGTGGCGTTTCCAGGGTCTGTATTTTCTAAAAATAAGAAGAATATTTTATTATAGACGCCATTATTTTGCCTGTCCCGGAAATTATTGATCGGCGTATTATATCTGCACTTTTTTATAACATCTTTCATAATTTCTTTTTGATTTATATCAGGTTCATCTCATTTTTATATTTTAACTATCTATATTTTAATTATTTCTTTATTTAGCTTAATTATATTTTAATAATACGTACATAGTTTTCCTTTAACTTTATTTTAAAATCCGCTTATCACTTAGAGTATATTTTAAAATGCGAATGCATTCAACTTGGAGTTGACATTTTGAAAGAAAAAAAAAACAAATTTTAGTAAATACGTCACTTTTTTAAACCAAAAAGTTTAATAAACATAAGTAAATTGAAAATAAGACTTTTAACAAACCATAACATTTCCAAAAAAAGGCATCGTTATATATAACTAGAGCTCATATCTTTTTTTTTTTTATTCTTTCTTTCTTGTAATTTTCAATTCGATTTTCATCTTGTTCTTTTTTTAAAATATTTTTGCTGTATTTTTTTGTTTTTCTTAGTTACAAACGTAATATAATAATAAACAATTAATTTCTCAAGTTAACAATGAAGCAATAACCAATGAACTTCAGAATCTTCAATTTTAAGTTTATATAAAATAATTTATTCACATATGTAAATCCTGTTTAAACATGCAAACCCTTTCGAAACAAAAATACCGTTGACGCCACAACTACTTATCCATCCGACGGTTAAATTTTTGGCTACGAAACTATATGGAAATCGTACAACCGGGCATATAATGGCAAAATAATAATAATAATAAAACAAATAACCTATTAACTGGATTTACTCATAAAAATTATTTTGCATGAATGCCGTAGCAAATATTCTTGAGGATTCGACAGAATTTGAATTTGAAACAGCGATTTATTATGGCGATTCATCGGCTAATTTGGGTGAACCATTTTCGATTACCTGCATTATACCGGTAACGGATCCGATAATTTGGCTTAAAGATGATGAACCCATAACGCGTCACAATTTACGACACGGTCGTGATGAGCATTCTTACATTTTATCCGAAAGTGCAATAGAGGGTGAGTATCCTCTCTCGGCAGATATCTTCATCTCACTTGTGCTACATATTGGATGCCATAGAACAGATTTGTAGTAAATCATAGCAAACTAAACACAGTTTCATATGCATTTCGCAGAGTCCAAAGTTAAATAGGCGTAGCCTTCTATCGGGCTCCAATCAGATTTTCACTTTATTAATTGATTATCCCCCGGAATAATTTGAAGTTGCAATTTTCCATTAAAATTGTTAAACTGAGAACCCTTTTTTTTATCTATTTCGGTTATAGCTAGTTTCCATGCAAAGGCATTCTTTTCATGGGAGCCCTAATAGAGAAAGGAATCTAAAGAATGAATTGAGATGGCCCAAATTTAATAATTCTATTAAGAAATGTTTTCTTTCTTCTATTGTTTCTGCCATAACATTTCAAAACATAGACTTCAAAAAGAAGATCTATGCGGTTCATCTCTAGTACGCCTAATTTTTATGTCTAATTATTTTTAGAGAAATTTTTGTCGAAAAATAGAAATTGTAATTTTTTTTATGTAAAGACTCTTTCCAAATGAGGCGTTATATGGGGATTAATGATTAAAAGCAAAAACATAAATCATTTTCCGGTTTTCAAGAATGCCCGAAGTTAAACGAACAGAAATGCTCTACATAGTACTTTTAATGCTTTTCAAAATGTTTTCTAACGTAAAAGTTCTCTCTTGTATGTTTCATGTAATATTGCTTAAATTACGTTCGTACCACGGGATTATGAAATTACGATAGCTCAGCTGCAAAACTACAAAAACTTATCTGCAACAAATTGCTTATAGGAACTTATCTGCCTTTCAAATACTTGGTTTTTCTTTTTAATGTCTCCCTTATCACTCTTTGGCTAATAACCCCTTCACAACGGATAATAAATATGAATATCAATTTTGCACTGACGGTTTGCTAATCTTTCTAGACACTAGAGAGCAAAGCATCGAAAATCTTTATTCGCTCTTAGTACTTTCAATGTATTTTGGAAAATTTCATTTTCAGCAGAGTTCGCTGTTATCATGTAAAATTATTCTATCAAATATCAAATTTGTTGTTTTCGCAACAATGTTCAACCTAAACAATTATAGTACTCTCTAACATTCACATCCAAACTTCTGAAACAGATGTTTTAGCTTCATATATCGATTTCACAGTTCTAATTAAACAATAAAACTTAAAAAAGGTCTTATTCTCTACACACGACAAAAATGTCCTTTCATCTCAAATTTAGGTGAAAAGCACAAAATTGAAGCTCACATTTCGGTACGACATGCTCTTAAAGTACACGAAGGCAGATACCAATGCAATGACTTGCATTCCAGCTATCACATGCTGTACATAAACATTCCTCCTCAGGAAGCACCAAAATTGCAAACAAAGTCTCCGTTTCTTATACACGCACCAGCGAACAACGGTGACGCGAATGTTGTTCGACATCTGTCTACTGAACCTGTTTATGAAACTGTACATGATTTAATGCCTAGCAATTCTAATGAGAATATGGGTGAAATATTTACGCGCACCTGGGAGCCGGTTGATCCTGAAACACCGCCACAAATTTTGCCACTGCCAACGCAAACAACAATGACAACCGCAATATTAACGCAACCGCAACTGCAGCAGCATCACCGTTCACATCATCATCATCACCAGTTATCGACATCCCAGCAACTAGAACGCGATGACAAGCACAAGTTGATATACATAAATGCCACAAATTTTGATGGTATCCCTAGACCAATTGATGAGAGGCGATATGAGAAATCCTCCGGCTTAATAAATTTGCAATTCAATCCAGGTGTAGAAACTCATTACACGACAGAGCCATGGAAAGGCTCCACTATATACTATGCTGCCACACCACCAAATATACCACCACCTCGTACAACGGCATTAGCAGTAGCTAACATTGAACATAGCCAAGGTCAGCAGTATGCTGGTGGCAGCTATCCTTACAAGCTAAACGTAGATAATAGACATAAAAGTCATGATATACATCATATGACAGGCGACGGGGGCATTAAAACTCAGTATCCCATTCAAACTGTACAAACGCCACCGTACTATCAGCATCCAACTCAGCAACATTTGAATACAATGGTTACATTTCCGGTCCGCACAACTTCACCACAACCAGCACAGCACCAACCGACTATGAGTATTTATCAAAATCAATATAATCAAATGCCTCCGGGGCATATGCAACCCATTCAGCCCAACTTTATGACATTGCCGCCAGGAGGCAGTGTTGTAGCCACCACAGCGCCCATTTTTGCTTCGTCAACATCGTATGGCTTATTATCTACTTCGCACACACCTCCTCTAATGATAAGTAATAACATGAACAACAACAACAACAACAGCAACATCAATTTATTACTAACCCAAACTAAACCAAAGGGTGAGCTTAATGTTTTTAGCTTTTACTGCTAAACGAAACTAAATTCCGAGTAATCGTTTTGTATGTCTTTTTATTAAACAATTTTAACAGAAATCTTTCATTTTTCTTAAAAAGCAATAATAGTTAGCAGCTAATGAATTTTATGCAAAATATAGCTGTAAATCCTTGTTTGCTCGAATATCAATTCAGCTCAAACTCATTAACGTCATTGATACCATTTATTATAGCATTAGCTACTACTAGTAAGCTTCTGCCAAATTCGCCTTGTCATGACAACAAAAAAAGCAAAGCTCATTTTCTTTTTATCTGCGAGCGTACAAAATATGTACTTAATCCCTCACTTACTTAATCTCGCCTCATTATATCTTCGCCATATTTTCTTTTCTTTGTTTTGTTTACATCAGCTGTTGTGCTAGCTTAGTTTGATCGTTGATGTTGTTCGTTCGTTTCGTTCATCGTTAAACATCTGTTAACATTCGCTCACGTTAAATTAATCAACTGCTCGTTTGCATTATTCTATAATTTATTACAAATTTATAGTTTCTGTTTGAATTATTTTTGTTAAATTTTAAATGTTTTTTCTATTAACAATAAATTATGCTTCACATGCATATATATTTATTATATATTTACAAAATATAGAAATTAAGATCAATTCTTAGATGAAGATAACTCAACGTTCAAATATAGAGAATCTTTTAACTTGGCAGTGAAACCAAATCTATGGAAGTCTATATATGTATATTTATGCTGATATAGAGAAAAGAAAATAGAATATTCAACTAAGCAAAGGAAAGCGTCAACAAAAAATCTGTACACTACCAAGACCGTCGCAAATTAGAGATCAATAAAAGACTTAGTATAGGATATGAAACAAAAGATATTAATATAAAGCTATGAAATTGTTGAAAATTGTTGCATTGACTTAAAACCATGTGAGTTTGGGAAGTTAAGTTTTCATTAAACAGAATGATCTCAGCTCAATGTAATATGTCTGAAATTTCTAACAAAAACAACAAAATCATTTCAAAATCGCAAATAAACCTGTTTATTTTGACATAATATTGAATATAATTGCGGGTGACCAACTTGAAACTTGTGGTTTTATAATTTTTTTTTATTTTTATAATGCTATAGGATAAGGTGATCAGAATTATTTGACAGAATAGGAGAACAATTGACGGATGCTTTTTTGAGCATAGTCATCTTGTTTCTCTTTAATCTCATGATAAATGTAGAGGCGTTTACGATTTATTATACGTCGATTGCTTGTTTTAGTTCGCTAATGCACAGCTTTATTTTAATCATGTATTACTAGTTTTACCATCTGTGTACGAACGTGAACAGTTATTAACAATTGCAAGAAATGAATTGAAATTGAATTATTAAATTTAACCTGACCACGAAGTACTAATATTATCTTACTACTACTGCTATTCGTTTAATTAAAAAGAATTTAATGTCGTTGGGCGAGAATTGCTTACTGATAATATTAATTAATGTATGTAAATATTTATTAATTTGCACTTTTAATATGAATATGCTGTTAATCAATCGGATATAGAATAAATATCAAGCTTAACTATTCAGTACTTTAAAAGTAATAAAAACGGCGAATGAAAAAGAAAAGAGAATTTTAAAAAATGAAACCGAAAACAAAAAGGTCACTCCAAGTTGAATAAATACGTAAACATTCATTAATAACTACACACAGTTTGTAAATTCAATAAATTGTTGTCATTTATGTATTCAAATATTATGTAATCAATTTCAAAACAAAACACGTACATATTCAATGAAATGACGACATGCATGTATCGTATGAATTTAATACGGCAGACGAGGAGACAGAGTGAAAGCAAAGTTCTTCTGCAAAAGAAGGAGCGGCATATACGCAATTGTAGAAAGGAAAAAAGAGAAAAGTATGCATACAGTAGAAAAACTCAGTTGAGAAGACTGTGAGTGTATTTCCATATCTCTATCTACATAAACTATTTATGTAGGAACAAACATCGGATATCGTAAATACGAAGTTTTTGTTTTTTTATATATATAAATTTTCATAAGGCAAATGATTTTTGTTTTGTCTGTCGGTCAAGAAGCAAAGCAAAGTGAGTTGATAGCTACACAATGTTTTGTTTTCTAGTCTTGTCACGTTAAGTTCATATATATAACGGTCTCGAACTGTATACTATTTATCAGAATTAATATTGGCGACATTGGATGGATTCGATAAATGCTAGAGATTGTCAACATGTTACACATACTTTGCATTTTTCAATTTGCAACAAGACAGAGTTTATGGGCGTGGCAAAATAAATATTTATTCTGCTTAATAATATATTTAGTATACAAACAATGCTTTTGAATTGTAGAAAAGAAATGGCATTAATATGCCTTAATTTCGAACGACTATTTTATGTATTTTAGTAAATTTTCTATATTAATTTTGAAATTTATTTTAAATTGTTAAAAATAACCACAATTGGTTGTCTAAAAATTGAGATTAAATTTTCATAGGTTCAGGATTAGGAAGCTTAGATAAATACTTACATTAAATTATTATTACGATGAAATAAGTAAAATGAGATTTTGAATGTACGAATAGGGTCGTTATCGTTTGTTTCTTTGGGATTAGGGCGGGAGGACATTAATTGAATTCGTCAACTGTCAGCATTATATTTTCCTGTGCGTTTATGGGAATGCCACAAGCGCCAAAGTCAAATTAAAGTTGCATAGATCCCGACAAATGCAAAAAATATGGACTGATCGTGTCGACAAAGATTAGAGTTATTATTACAGCAAATTACATCGCATCTAGCGAAAACTTTTAATCGACATATCTTTGTATTCATTCCGGCCGTAGGATATGAAAATGCAAAAGTTTCAAAGATACGGTGAATTTATCTGATCTTTTGTTTTCCTTTACCATATCAAAGAGAGAATGGGAGAGAAATGAGAGAGGGAGTACAAATCGAGTATTTCGTTGCACCCGTCATTAGTAGTAAATACTATGACGAATTACACTTCTTAACAAACTATTAAAAGGTTGCTAAGCGAGAATATACTGCAAATTTATATATAGAGATTGTTTACTATTTTCTTAAAAATTTTGTAGGTAAATAACGCTTTTACATCGTATTAATATTTAAAGCAAATGCTTTCGTAATCTTGTTTTAAAAATTTATTTAAAAAATAAACAAAATTAATAATTATTTTACTACTTTCGTTTAAGATTATTATCAGTTTATTTTATTTAAATATATATTCTATTTGAGATAATTACATTTTAGTGTAATATAGTTTTATTTTTTCTTTCTTATATTTATTCAAATTTTTACATTGCATACAATTATATATTTTAAATCATAAGCTAATTTTTTATATTTCACGTTTTGTTATTTATTCATTCATATCTTTATATAGTTATTCTAGGTATATTTATATGCATATTCATCACTTAACTTAACGGGGATACAGCGATTATAATATCCGTATTTTGAAATCATTAAAAGCATATTTCAAAGTATCTACTAGTGGATTATAAACAAACCTTGTAGTAGAGGTTTCCTCATTGTCCCTTTTATATATGCATAGGATCCGGCTCTTTATAAAACAAAATTCTCCTGATAAAAAGGATTGGAGTAAAACCAAAAGCTTTAATAAACCAAATTAATGTAGATTTGGAGTTTAGTTGAAGAAGCAAAATTTTCATTGAATGGTAATATTCGTGGCTTTTGGTCACTCTACTCAATCCTGAACCATAGTTTATATACATATAAATGTTGGTTAATCTACATTTTCGTTATGCTATTTAAGACTTGACTGTGTCGCATTCCAAGTGATGGATACTAAAGTTTCGTTTTCATACGATTAATAGTTCTTTGTTTTTAGGTTTTCTTTCTAGATTGTGTATAGAAAAGTACAAATTTTTCCTTGATCTTATGTTTAAAAATTTTTTACTTTTATACATACGCACACATATTTAGAAAATGTAATTAATTTTGTAAAAATTTTATCTTTTTCTTTTATGAAAATAAAAAAACCCTTTATAGAGCGTGATTTTTTGGTGCCAAACTATGATAATGCAGAACATCAGTTAAAAGTTTATGAAATTCGTAATCCATTAGTGCTAAGTTGTAATATAACCAAAGAAGGATCTTATGAACTCAAATGGTAAGTTTAATATTTAAACATAAATATTTACGCGTATATATATATATATATATATATATTGCCTTTGGTCAAGGAAGCGGTTGCAGTCTTAAAATTAAAGGAAGATAAGTTTGAAGATCAGTAGAAATCAGGTTTGTAAGCAAAAAGTAATGGCATCACGAGGGTATTTTATATAAAATTCGAAAATTTTTGCACCACAAATTTCAAATTCATCCGTATCGTGATCAAACATTGGTAAAATTTCCTTCCATGCGGTGACCTTTATAACGCTAAACCTTCCATTATACGAACCACATTTTTTTTTTTTTGCAATCTTCTTAACAGGTAGCTTTTCAAGCGAATTGTTTCATTTGGATCGACGATCTAATTTATGTATGTATATATAGCAATTTGAATGCACGGTTCCTAACGGATCCCCTATGTTGTTTATGACAATCAGACCATAACATTATCAGATCGAAATTTTATCGTTATTCATGAGGTCATTTCAGTATTACAAAAATTTGCTGTGACCTTTCCCTTCAAAGATTTCGTAGATGAATTGAATTTTAAAATTGATTTATGCAGATAAACCTACCTAATCAATTTTATGAGTTTAAAGGTGACAAAAAGCGATCGGACAGATAGATGGTCTAAACGTTCTTCCGACCGATCAAAGGGCGTCATCGTTTGATGATGGAGAAGACAATTTATGAGATCATGCTAGCAAAAACAATCAAGGACTTAACCAATATTGCAAGAATTTTTATTTTATACCTAACCTTATCAAAAGACTCCAAATAAGGAAATTATATACCTTAAAAATATGTTAAACATTTGACAGAATTTCTTTCACTTGTTTTTATACCTACTACCAAAGGATGGGGAATGGAGGCATATTAATTTTGTCAGTTTGTTTGCAACAACCAGAAGAAAGCTTCAGAGACTCCATCCATAAGGTGTTGTATGTATTTATTATCGGTATCAGATTTCGAATCAATTTAAGCGCATCCGTCTATGTACCATCTGTGGTAAACATTTTCCCGATCGTAAAAATGCAGGTATTTGCTTTAAATTTAGCAGGAAAGTTGGAAGTTCTTGCAAGCACATTGTTATTGTAAATGGGTCAAATCGGTGAACTGAAAATGCCCTTACCTTCGGGGTGTTTTTCTTACTTCCCACAAATTACACAACAAAAATTTCCACACCAAAAGATAGATCGCCCTTTTTTCTAATAAAAAGTTGGGTGGGTATAAAAGACTCGGTACAATCGAACATAATTTTTTTATTTGTTTTTATATTAAAAATAGGGAAAAGAATAACACAGACGTATCAAAAGTGAAAGAGCTCGAAGGTCGTTATAGAATTTTGGCGGCTGAGCGGAAGTTTATCATTGATAAAACGGATCTACACGACGATGGCCCCTACAGTTGTGTAGCTGATAATCAAAAGAGAGATTTTAACGTCGTTGGTAAGAACGAAAAAACGATATCGTAAAGTAATATATAATAATAAACTCTTTGTTTTTTTCAATAAAGCTCAAGTTGTTGTACGAGTGCCTTCAAATGTTGGCGTTGTCGAGGGTGAGAAATTGTCAATTCTTTGCACAGTGGTTGGTACTGATCCAAAATTGTTTTGGTCATTTGGTAAGTTAAGCGAATGTATTCCGTCTTATTTGATATTTGATTTGTAACTTATTTTCTTCTGTATTTATTTATAGGAAACATGACCATCTCTAATAGCACAGGCCGTTACATATTAAAGCCTAATGATGATAAGATAGAGAATGCCGTCTTGTCTGTAGAGAATATTAGTTTAAATGATAGAGGCGAATTCAAGTGTATTGGTCGAAATGCTGCCACCGAATACGCTAACTTCCAAGAAGCTAGTGATGTATCTTTTGTACGTGTTAAAGGTTAGTTAATAATTAACACAACTTCTTCATTTGCAAAAGGACATGTTCCTAATATGATGATTACTAATGATGCGAGTTATCTGCAATAGACAGCATTTAATATACGTAGATAAAACATCAGTCAAAAAATGGTGAGACAAAGTTAGAAACGTTTTTTTTTAAATTCGATCTTATTCATGAACCAACGTTTTGCTAACATTTGGATGATATTTTTTTATAAAGAATTCCGCAATGAGTTTATCAATCTGATCGAAATGTTTTTTCCTGAAATATTCTTTTGAGATTTGCAAGCTGATAAAGTCAATAAATCTAGATCTGGAGCAAATAGTGAATGGGGCAACAATTTCGACTTTAATTCATGTATCTTTAACATTGCAGTCATCGCTTTTTGGTACCGGGCATTCGTTCCATTGTGACTAAACGCAATACTCATTTGGAAAACAGCTTTCTCATGTTTTTCAGTCCGGACTTTATGGTATTGGCTCTTCGACAAAGTTCTTTCAAGGAGAAATACTTATGCTTGCTGCTCTGGAATATCTTCTTTATGCTGCTTTCATATCTTCTAGATACAGCTTCCTAATATAAAGTGGACGCCATGGAGTTTCGGTGATTCCTTTTGAAATAGCTGACAAATCTGCTTGTTCTTGTTTTCAAGGCAACCTGAATTGATTTGATTTGTTTGATCGTATTGGAAGACTGAGAAGTTTGCTGCCTGCCTTCTCTTACTGCGCTCAGATATCTCAGAATAGTCAAGTTACTGGAAGTTTCATATTCTCCACTTTTCCCTATAAAATATTGCAACAGAGACTCCTTATTTTGTACTCTCTTTCCTTGTCCGAAATTACTGATCATAAGTTACGTTGAATATGTGAATTGGAAAGTATATTTGCTCGGCGGCGTTCAACAAACATTGTTCAGCCAGAGAAAAAAATTCAGAGACCGAATTAAAGAAGAAGAGCTTGACAAATTCTCCTTTGATGTTAATCACAAATAATTTGAAAGATGGAAACGTAGAAAGGAATTACCAAATTGGTACCAGATTGGTACAAAAGAAAGGGTGAAAAAAATACCTAAAATACTCTTGGATGGCCGCCACCCAAAAGAGCGAGACCTGGTGGACATGGTAGCACTCCAACAAGTCCAATACATCGCACATTGAAACTTAAAATTTAGAGAAGAAAAAGTTTGAGTTGTTTTCTGACAAATTCTATTTGCTAGATGTAGTTCTTTCTTGGCTTATTTTCTGTTTCGAAATTTGAAAAAGATTTGCTAACCATGAAAAAGTGAAATCTGCACTGATATGGATATTTTGATAAACTCAAAGGTTCTTACTACAAAGGCAAAGAATATCAAAACTATTGAACTAAAGGTATTTTTGCATTTTCTTCGGGTACGTGTGGGGATTAAACCCGTATAGTTATTTAAAGACATTAGAATGAAAAAAATTGGATGATTATTTTTTAAATTAATTTAGTTAGGGTTTTGAGTTGCTATTTATTCCACATCCACATTATTAGTCGTCAAAATATTTGTGTGAATTTTATTACTTTCGCCTTTTATTATTAAAACTTGTTTTTTCCTTAGGCAAACTTGCCGCTCTGTGGCCTTTCCTGGGTATCTGCGCCGAGGTTCTTATCATGTGCGTTATAATTTTGGTTTACGAAAAAAGACGTAACAAGACCGAATTAGAAGAAAGTGATACAGATCCACAGGAACAGTAAGTTAACCCCATTTCTCTGTTCTATATTCTTTAGTATATGCGCACAAATACTTTCTGCCAAAACAACAACAACAAAAACTTCAAAAGAAGCATCCTTTAAATTGATATTTACACATAACATATAAAACACCATTTTTAACCATCTATAAACACGAATCATATCACCCTGTATCAGAGAATTAAAAAAACATATTTGAAGAATTTTCCAAAATCTTTATTAGTCCAATTTTTTAAGTTAAAATATTATTTTTCTTTATTTTTTAATTATTATTTCAATATAAATCATAATGGAAGAGCTGTAATTAAAAATTGACTTACAAACACACTCATATACAATTAAAGCAAGTGCAAAAGTACATTAATTTACAATTATTATTGTTAAACTATATGCGTAGATAGATACGTCTAAAATGAATACATATGTATGTACATGTGATTTACATTTTCCTTTTTTATTTATGTTCCCCATATATTGATGTATTTATCCTTTTATTTATTGCTGAGTGTTTTCGTTTGTACAGTAAAACAAAAGAGAACAGAAAAATATTCTTTATTTTCGCCTATTAATGGATTTTTTGAAAAATGTTTAAAATGATTTCATTATTTTTGATTTGTTGCTTTATGGATAATTTACAAATCTAGAGAAATTTGTTCTTTTTAAAGTTACTTACTTAAGAAAAACGTAAAAAGCACAGATAATTGTAATTTTTCATTTTAAAATTTCTTTTTTTATTTTAGTATTTTTTTTCTTAATTTTTTCTCTTTGCAAATTATATTAATATTTGTATTACGAAGCAAAAAAAAAAGTAAAAAGAGAATTAATTAAATTGTAAATTATTGTTATTAAGTACTTATAAAATAATTTTGCTTAATTACTATTATATATACATTAATTTTTTCCGTTTACACGTATATTTACTTACGTCAGTTTTTTTTGTTTGTTTGTATACACAGATTACATTATTATTATTATTCTTTTATTTTTTGCATTGTAAAAACACTTAAGTAAGAGAAATATTGCCTTTAAGAAGAAAAAGTTTACTTTTTTTAATTTGTTTTCCTTTATTAACATAAAAAGAAAAATTCAATAAAAAATCTTTTAAAACAAAATAAAAAAAAAATTATTTATATTTTTCTTAATCATGATTATTTTTATAATTCTTTGTATCTTTGCTTTTAGCTTTATTTCTAATAGGCTTTTTGGTATTGTTTTGTGAATTCGTATTTTGAAGAATACATCTAGATGCATAGTAAAAGTAATCTATAACGATACGAAAAGGAATGCTTCTTATAGATACAATATATAGATACTTATATAGATATATATTAGATCTTATAGATACAATATATAGACAATATCAAGATTTACAGTGCACATGAAGAATGTCGCCTAAATTCTTCTTATCATATGACACTTTTTAGATTTGGTATCACATAAAAATATGAAACCAAGACTCGGTATTGTGGATATATTCTTGATCGACGTGAGTAGGAAAATCTATTTAAGAAGGTCGGCTTGTTTTTAGTTCCTTAAATTAAATTCAAATTCCGTCCAATTTAAGTTCGCCGGCGACTTGAAGCATGTTGCCTACGATACGACGAAGTACAGAAAGCATCTTTGCCCAATCTCGCTTTCAAGTATAGTAATGAGTAAAACAAATTCATTTCGAGCCAAATATAATTTCCATTTGTATTAAGTTTGTACGGAAGTATGTAATACATAAAAGAGCTTTAGAAAGGCTTACATTTTATTATATCGATCAATTCAGGATTATTTTCTGAGATGATTTAAGCTAGCCTCTCCATTCCTCTCTTTATGTATTTTGTGTTCGAGGTGCAGACGGTAATTTTTGTCGTATTTCATTAAAATTTTGCATACTGACATACTTTATCCCAAGGACGAACAAAAAATCGACAAATATGAAAACTGATACATCGGCATGTATAATAGCGTGTGAAATTTTGATCGGATGCAACCATTTTATGGACCATCTTTCATATAACAGTTCTTATGAAAAGTAAGCTTTTATATGACAAAAATGTATAATTTTTAATATTTTATGGAAAAAATTGGTCCATAATAGTAAATAGACGTCAAAATTAGCTCTATCAAATCTGGACCACGTATATCTATTGTGAAGAGCTCATCCGATATAAGAGTTTTTATGAAGGTCTAATTTTTATTAGCTTATGGCGGGAATAGTTCAAAGCTATTGGCTCATTGAGAGCAGTATTAAATTTACTAAATGTGAACACATCACATTCACGCTCCTCCTTCCTCTCGCAAGATCTTGCAAGAAAAGTGTGTCTTTCCGAAAACAAGATATAGTTTAATTTATTTGTATTAATGTAGGGTGTAGAATATTAAATGATCGGACTTGTCCACTGGAATGATTTGTTTTTTGTTTTAATATAAGTATATGCAAAATTGCGAAGTTTTCGTACATTTTTTCAAGGTGTATATATTCGCCACATAAACAATATAAATTTGGTTATAACAACCGCCCACGAAGGAACACAAGTCTCGTCATCCGAATTATGGCATTCAAAACAATACAGTAAATACGTCAAAACATGCTTATAGTTTTAATCAACCAGAAGTAGTCTCTCTTCTAAAACCAACTTGAACCATCTCTGATTTTAAGTAATTTATTTAATAATTAATATTTTATTTCTAACACATTCTACACGCGTTAGGATCATATAATTAATACTTGTTTAAACATTCTCTTAAAAGTTCTCGTTTGAATGGAAACGTAACCGCTGTGAATCGTATGAAAAGAGTTTTTTAAACAACTAGAAATAAAATGAACACATACAAGCTTGTCTGAGCAGCAATTCTGTTGAGCAGTTTAGTTAGTTTAATGCACTCTACAGAGTGATTGGCATCACTTTGAAAAATAAAAGTAGAAAAGAAGAAAGAAGCATATTTATTTGAGCTTGCATTGTGATTTTATTTTACGGTATACATTGTTTATTTTAAAATTTGAATTCTAATACAACACAATTAAAATCGTTTTCGTAACAATTATTTCTTTTGTATAAGATATAAAGCAACGATAAGGAAATTTTGATGTAAAAATTCTAACAGTCGAGGGATTTTATATTAGCGAAGTAAACTTCACTTCCATCTTTGGGCTGGGAGCAATCTCCTTTAGAATTATCAACGTCATTCAGCTCTATTGTTAGTAATATGTCTAGGACATTGTTCCGGCATCATAATTTTGGCATGGCGTGTACAAATTTTCTTCTGTTTTGCTATGACTTCTCTGAAGTTAAGCTTTCGCAATATGCTGTAACGATTTTCTGATAAACGGTAACGCCAGAGCCAATACTAAAAACACTTGAAGTTTACGTATTTCTTTAGTTAAAACTTGTTGAATTTGTACGCCATGTCATATTGGTAAAGACGCGTTTTAGTTGTTTAATGTTTTTCATATAATAAAATATCTCGATTGCATTGCATCAATAAGGTTTCATGGCCAACCGCCCAATTTCATATGGAGATCAAGTAGTAGGCCCGTTATTGTTTAAGAGTTCAGCTTATTCCGATTTAAATTTTCGCTAGAATGGAGCATTGTTTAAATCGACGGAAGTGTACCTATGTACTTAATCTACAAAGGGCAGAACAATTGTATACTGACTCAACAAAAATGTGGAAGGGTTCGATTACGCGACAATTCTCAGGAAGTTTAGACGTTGAGTTCGCCTGTAGACGTCGATACCACACTATTTGAATCCTGAAATCAGATTTTCAAGACATTTGCGTCGTTACCGATTTCGGCCGATATAAGTTCATCGAATCGAGTTTAATAATATCTTTTCAATAAGTTCAGAACTAACTTATGTTAATACAACTTAAATAACTGGGCCGTTTCACAGTCGAATGAAAATATTTTTGGTATACGTTCCAAGCTGTGAAGTGGACATTACTTTTCGACATGTTTTGATTTCAAACTAATGTTTGAATCAAACGGTTGTTTTCTACGCAAACTTAACGGTCATTTCAGGCAAACTTTTAAACATGAACTTGTAGCGGAAGACTATTTGCAATGATGTGGGTAAACTTGCAAAACAGTGTTCTTAACATGTCATTCAATAGGTTCGTAGGTTCGCTACTTTCTTTTTGCCAATTTGCCATTGTTGTGGTCGATTCGTGACATGGCCCATTGTCTTGATTTTATATACTGCTGTTAATTTAGAATATCAGTGAATTATAGATTAAATTAAATTGGTTTAGAAAAGATTTTCTTAGCGCTTAATGGAAATTATTGAGCGCCTTTGAAAAATAAAGAAATGATAATTAAGGATTCCAAAAAATACATTACGTTCGCAACTATCGATGACATGATTTGCGATAAATATTTATCTGAAATCTGTTACAAGTTTAATAAGGATCAAAGAGAAATTTTGAGTGAAATTCATTATTGGCAACGCCGAACGGGGAAGTTACAAATTTTGTCCATAACACAAGGTAATAAAAGCCCAAAAGACAAAGAAGTGCGTTCTATTGAGCCGTATTGGCTTTGTTGTTGGTAATGAAAAGCGTAAGAATGATCATTCTTTACGATCGCGTGTTGTGTGATTAAGCCGAAGTACGAAATGCTCATTAAGAGAGTTTGATTCAACAGCGTTCCCATTCTGTGTCAACATTGACCAAAAAAAGAAGAAGAAAAAATTAACGATTATGATAGATTTTCGTGTAATTGTGGACACTTAAGGTTCAAGGCCCTTTATAGCTTCCTTAGGGGTTCGATATACAAGCGCTAACTAAAAACGAATTCTGCTTTCTTGCTTATTTATTTGTTTATTATCATTAATTAACATTTATCAGTTACAACTGTAATCGTCACTTCTTGATTTATATATCGGGAAGCAATCCAGTTCAACTAAGGTTAGATGTGTTTAAAAAGTACTAATTTATTATTTCCAAGAATTGTCCATATAATGACATACTTGAGATAACTTGAAAATATTTTTTACGGAAAAATTTTCATGCAATTGTTTAACCTAATGATTTCATTTTCAGTTGTTTTGTGTTAATGTTGAAATGATCTGTTTTTTATTGGATATATCTTCAATTTTATAATAAATCAGAATCCATACATAACCTACACATATCTAGAATAGTTGTATGCTTATGGTTTATCTTACAATATAAATAATAAATATATGTTTTATAACCACTTCAGTTTTTTGTTCACTTGAGTATTGCTTTACCTGTGAATATCTTGTTGTTTTGTTTTTTGTGTCCTTTCACTTTTTTAATTTTTTTGTATGTAAACCGATTTCGCTAACAGTTGATGATAGTGCCGATGCTCTAATTGAAAGTAATAACTAATAAAAAAAAAAAACATTCTAATTAAAAAGGAGAAATTAAATCAACCCAAAATTTATAAAAAAAATTATAACAATAATAACAATACTAAATAAATAAAAAAAATCAGATGACCCTTCTTGAATAAATTTATAAAAATCAAATCAAAGAATAATAAGAAGTAAAAAGGCATACAACTTTAACTACACCGTAGCTACCACCAACAGTCCCCCATTTTAAACATCACCACCATCACCATCTGCCAATTTCACTTAGTAATCACTATAGCGTCACTTAATTCAATCATTTTAAGCTAAATGATAAAATATTTTAAAAATTATTAACAACAAAAAATTAATTATAAATGCAATCGTGTACTTAATCGATGACACAAAAAAAAAGAGAACAAATTTTCGAAAAGGAAAAAAGAAGATAAAATATAACTAAAATCCAAATATACCATATATTGTAAAGATTGAAATGAAAATATCGTAACAAGTACGAAAAGCTACATTCGCTTTAGGGCGAATCTTCTATACCCACCATCTCAGGCAAATCTATGAAATCTCGCAACTCTTCGCTAACTTTCTATATGTTAATATAGATCGAAGGAAACTTTTTGGTTATTTGCAAAATGCTTTTTAATGTTTTTCTGAAATTATTTCATTCTTGTACTATTTACGGAAATGGTATAGTTATGGGCAGATAATAATGATTTTTAATTTGATGTACAGAATAAAATCAGTTGCAGGTAGCATTTAATAGTTTATCACAATGTTCAACTGCTTTCAAAAGGCAAGGAACTACTAGACAGACAGGCGAACGTCCTAGGTAGTCACTTCGAAGCTTCTTGTAAAGAGAAAGTGTGCTCTGTGGTATATAATTTTTAATATAAGTCCGGTTCCTTTTGCATTGAAAAAATAAAGTTTTGGTTTTGTTTGTTAACACTCTTTTCATTCCTTTTTATGCAATTGTTAGGTTCGTAACAGACTCCAGTCATAAGGGTTTCATTTTTGTTTTGACATTGTATAATGTGAGAAATGTACGTATGCTTGAAGCTTTAAACGCGTTTTTTTCGAAACTCAATTTTTCAAAATAACATTTTCAAAAGAAATATAAATTCTGGAGAATTTAGTCTAGAGATTATTTATTAACATACGATTGCAATCACCCAAATATCATTTTTTTTTCAATATCATATGTAATCCTTTTCTGCGAAAATGTTGCGACCCTTGTAGTCTTAACAACGCCATACGATCATCTGTGAACATAACTTAACGATAAAAGCTTTCATCCCCCCGGACATTGTTTTGTGCAAATACGCCACAAATTGATGGAGAGATTCAAGACATCTGAGAACGAAATTTTTACTTAAATCCAGGCTTTTTTGAGTCATATCTTTGGAGAATTTTTAATTTGTTGTTATTCTAAATACAAATTGTGACTTGCAGCAATACGATGATTAAAGTCATACAAAAAAAGAATTGTTTTGCGAGTACTGTCACGCCTATATTGCGTTCTTAAAAAGTCTGAAATAATTTTTTTTGTACTCAAAGTTTTGTTTTAATTTTCATATAAAAATCCTTGTATCAATAAAAGCTTTTAATTTCTTTAATACCTCATTTAAACTTAACATAAAAAAACGGGGAGATTTTTCGTAACTAAAATGAATTTTTAAAATTAGAGTTTGATTTCTAATTGCATATTGTTTGAAGGTTTCATCTTTCCTATGGCATTACAGCATCGAAGCGCTATCTTTCCAAATGATTGGTTCCTATTGTTCAGATGAAATGATAATTACTTATGCTGGAATTGATGGGTAATTTTTTTCGAATTCTTTGAGACAAAATTTAAAATATAAAATTACGTAAATTATTGGTTTTCAAAATGTGAAAGTCCTTGAAGAACCGAAATGAAATTTTTGAAACAAAATAGACAATAATTTGTGTTTTTATTTTCTAAAATCAACTTACTGCTAATGGCTAACAAATCTAAGCTGAATTTCCTGTGTGGTTCGACACAATCCTCATTAACAATTAAAGAGTTGTCCATTAGGCTCGGTATTCGATCAAGTTCGATTGGACGTTTTCAAACTTTTTTTCTATTGTTCATACGTAAGTGGGTTTTCATGGTCGCTTTCTGCACGATAACACGCGTAAAATAAACACAGCTGTTTGAGGTTACCATTCAGCGTAGGATCGAGTGAACCGTGCAGGTTGGCGAGATACACTATCAAGCCTATTAAGAACACAATCATAATTGTTTTTTTTTGGTTTTCATACGTTGTAGCAGCTATAACTCCTTTCAGGTAAAAATTATGTCAGATCGTATTTCGAGTTTCTCTTTACAATCAGAGATATTCTAATTGTTATAAACGATGTTATAAACGATGCTTCGAAAATATTATCACTGCTTTTCTGATCTTGTTCGATTTTCGAGTATCTGCTATATGATGTTTTCCAGAAAAAACTGTGTTGAATAACTTTCTGGCACATTTTGTTGATAAAATAGGTATATATTAGTGGACCAGTGCAGTATTTGCATCCTTACGAAGATAAAGTCGTGAAATATAATGTTGCTTTACGGAAAGTATCCTCTGCGTTGTTTCTTGCACGGAATATTAAAATTGTAACATGTTTTACACATATTATCGGTCTAGGCCGCCCCCAGGCGAAGTTCAAACCGACCTACTGTAATAAATACATTTTCACGTTTAGAATTTTCGAGCTTAATCATAACGTTGCAAATTTGATAGTTTTTTGACTATCCCCGACCGACATGAACATAAAACAGCACTTTCTGTGCATATCTACCGTTGCTACATACGATTGACAAAATTCATATGCCCCCTATCCTTTGTTGGTGGGTATAAAAAATCAATTTTTGTATACATAAATTTGCTAAAATCACACTACAGTATAAACACTTACAACTTTTAGGAACTTTGAATAAAGCAAATCAGATTTTTACATAAATCTCTTGGAAAATCCAACAAAATTTCCTCTTTATACATCTATTTCTATCTAGCACCTTATATTATATTATATACGAATTTTAATTCATTTCATATTTATAAATGCGTATTGTGTGGCTATTTTTTAATTTTCTAAATCACTAATTAAAGATTTTTTAGAGTAAAACAAGTGAGAGGATAATTTTGAGAAAAGTTAAGAAATTAATTCAAAAAATTGTATCATAATTAATAAAATTAATTTAATTAAAATTATTTAATATTATTTATAACTAATATAACTCAAGTTCATGATGTTGTTGCATGTAATTATCGTTATCTTGTAAATGTTCAAAGAGATTAGTTAGATTTTGCATCGATCAAAGCAAACAACAACAACAACTTAATATTGAACTAAATAACTCGTCTTGATTGTTATTCGATTTGATTTGTCTGTATTTGCAGGAGAAAGAAAAGGAGAAATTACGATTAAAATTCCTAGTAAATGTGAACATATTCTTTTGTTTTGTGATTCCTTTTTTGTGTTTTTTTATTTATAGACTTCAAGTTAAGTTATAACTCTCTTATGCTATGTAAAAAATCTTTAAAATAAATCCAGGCTAAACATTCTAAATATAAACATAAAATAAAAAAATAAAATAAAATAAAAAAAGAAAAATCAAAAAAACAAAAAAAAATACTAACAAAAGGCGTAAAATCCACACAAAACAAAAATTCAAACTCGAATAATTTTTTTTAGTTAGTTAAAAAAAAACTCATAATAAATTTGAAGAAACGAGATGATGGTAACGATTTTAGAATTAAAAAATAAATCATAAACAAATAAAGCATCCATACATACATTACTTAGTCAAGAAAAGATAAACCATTTTTTCCAACGCGCGAAAAAATCAAAACAAACACTGTCTAATACTTATTTGGTAACGACATACCCGCTCCACTTTCCCCCTCCCCACCCCTCCCTATCCCTTCCAACGATTGATTAGTGCGAAGATTAAGACTACGCTCGGAAGACTATAAAAATCCATATTCGTCCAAGATATGAATTTTATACAGCTTTTACAGATATCGAAGACTTCTTTGTTAAACTCTTTCAAATCTCTATTTAATAGATCTTTCACGCAATGTCATTCCTTCCCAATAAACATCAGTGCGCAAATTAAAACTGAAATTTGGCCTGAAAAACTATAAAAATCATGCTCGACTAAGACGGATAGATCCTATTCCACTAAGAGGAATTTTATATACCCACCATTTTAGTGGCAGTGAATTTCGCTGGTAACAAATACGTTATCATTGTTTAAGAACTCATTCGCCTTCGCTATCAATCATTCCGAAAAACGGTACGCTAACCGGTAAAAATAGGAAAAACTTTTGGCGAAATTTATATGTCTACTAACACACATGCAGAATAATTTTCCGTTGAAGTTCTTTCTTTCAAGAACTGTATTAAAATCTTCATCCTCAATGATCGGGCAAGCAGAAAAAGCAAAACTTTCCAAAGACATATTCGTCCATGGTGTTAGTTTTCTATATCCATCTTAACTGTTTAAACTAAAAGAAGATAAGAAAGAGGGAGAGAAATCTGTTCGACCTGAATCGAATTTATTTACATCCACCACCACTTACTCGTTTTTAAACAAGATAGATCTTCAATTGGATAAATGAACTATGATTATTATACAGCACCTGTTTCACATTTCTTCCGACGTAATACTTTATTGCGGTTTCGGGAGAAATACCGTCGAATTTTAAAGCCAGTTCAGCAACAGGACTAGAAAAAACAATTCCGTAACTACGCAAATATGAAACCACATTTATCGTACATGTAATTATGAGCGAATTTCGATAACATTTTTCAATAATTTTATGGAACACTTAAAAGAAATTAGTGAAGTCATAATTAAGTCAATTAAACTGATGAAAAAGTTAAGCTGGCGGGTCTTGTCAAAATATCTAATGTTATACAAATTATGTTACAAAAAATTATGAACAGGCAAGATTTTCTATTCAAAACTGTATTATATGCTATGCAGAGTCATAAATTGTTATTCTAATCATCAGAGTTGTATTAACTCTGATATGTTCACTGTGATGTTTATAAAAAGATGCCAAATAAAGTATACCATCCTTAATTGTAATCTTCGTAAGCCATCCTTATAAAGAAATTGAAATCTAGTAGATATTTACAAAAATTTGAATACGTTTGTATAAATAAAGATACAAATCTATAGTAAATATCGATTAAATATTTAAATGAAAGTTTCAACACTAAACTAAATTTCAATGTTAAAAGTTCAAAGTAAGAAAATAGAGTCCTAGCTATCGTTCCTGTTCACAAAATCATAGTTGTTTATACCGATCAGTTTCTGATGTTAAACTCAATTGGATCAGATTATCTAAATTACTAAATCACTTAAGTAAATTAAATTTTATTTCATTTCATTATTATAGTCTAGAAGATCGAAATAAAATTCGACTCGTTGACAATGGATATTAAAAATTGGCCTCAAAGCGAATAGTAGTTTTATTGTGCTCGTTCTACTCGTCGAACCTGATTTACTTATCTTCGATCTTTTAACGGATTAGTTACGATTGGGAATATCGTGGATAACTTGAAAAAAAAAAATATTCTTCAACACAACATCTTCTTCCTCCCTTTTTGCCTCTTTCTCTCTCTCTTTCTCTCTCTCACACACATCTCCAGTACTGTAAAATACTGTATAAATTTATGTATAGTAAAGAACAACAACAAACGATTTCCGTTCATTAATTTAAAAGAATTTATTTCCCGAAAATTTATACAGATAGATGTATATATACTTTCCTATGTATGTGTTATTCGATTTATGAATTTTTTTCTATTTTCTCTATACCACCAAATTCCAATTAGTATTTTTTCTATGTAACTTGATAAGCCATGCAAAGATAAACAATTATTAAGTAACCTATAAGAAAAGTAAAAGTAAAAAGTAAACAAATAAAATAAAGGTGCATAGAATTCGTAAAAGAAAGTAAAAAAAAAACAGTTTTTTTTTTTGAGAAGTTGTTATGTTAAATTAACAGCGTGAGATTATGTAGTTTAATTAAATATTTATAGTATTAATTATTCAAATATAAATAAAAAAACACATAAAATAAATAAAAATAAAAAAAAATATACAAATTAAACAAGCAAAACGTAAAAAGTGGAGTAACTAAAAATGAGGACATGAGAGACAACCAACACTAGGAATTTAAAAACTTTAACCATAAAACAAAAAACATGAACAAAACAACAAAAGTAATCGTAAAAAGTTTGCCTATTGAAAATATGAACGGCAAACAAAGTTAAGAAGAATATAAAATTAATTAAACTAAAAACACACATTAAAGAAGAAATTGAGTATTGAGTATTTCATAGATTATAAAATTTAGAAATTTTTGTAAGAGGATTTAAAACAAAAACAAAAATAAGACAAAAAATAAGAAAATATATTAAAACAAATTAAAATAAAATTTGTTTTTATTTTATAATTTAAAGTGCATTATATAATAATTATAAATAGTATTCAAGAATATAAAATTAAAAAAAAATTAAACGATAAAATACAACACTGTTGAAATGTTGAATTGTGTAATTTTTAATAAATTAAGAAAAAAGCAAAATAAAAAGTAATAAAAAATTCTTAAAGTAAACACACAAAGCATATATATAAATAAACAAATAACGGAAACCAAGTAAAATAAGGCATTCGCTCTAGAGCGAATTTGGACACTCACCACACGGGTTTTAACACATTCAGCTTTTAATCTTGTATAACTACGAACTATAAGGAACAGATAAAACTATATAATCCTACTTTTCTGTAAAATCTATAACGATTACGAGGATTAAGCTATTCCTTATTTTCCGAAGTACTCTAGTGACTTTGCATTTAAATTATAACTTAAAACGCCCGCAAATAGCACAGAATTCCCAAGCGTAGCGAAAGACCACAAAAAAGCATATTTGTTGATAAAACGCCGTGCTATTTCGTCGACGCCAACAGATGTTTCATCGGGTTTTTTAAACTCTGTGCAATCTTCATTTTTCTAAGTATTCCACGTTTGCGTATAACGCTATGCGCTCTAGGTTTTCGTACATCGCCTTAGGGTACTTAATCATCATTAAATGAGTATTATCATTACATAGTTATCTATATATACCGACTACTTTCTCCTCATTGCAAAAACTACGCTAATCGCTTACGTTGAGCATCCGCCAATTTGCTAAAGATGGAATTAAACGCTCCTATCTCCCCTAAGTACACTTCTCGCGGCTATCTTTTTCTCCAATGGTTTGCGCTTTCACCCTTACAACGCTTTTCTTTCCAACTCATCTAGAGACACTCATTTTCTTCTCTCATGTTTGCAATAAAGTCTTACGCGATGTTGATTTTTTTAAGAACGAATGTTTGAGTTTTTACAAAAAATAAAAGATAATAAGTTTCCTTGAATATTTTTAAATTCCTTTAATTTGAAACTAATGTCTCTTTTATGTTATTTGTTATTTTTTCACGCAATTTTATTCTATATTAACAAAAAAAAGATATATAGCCACATTGACTTCCTTCTTTATGTTGTCTTCAATCTGTGTTTAAAAATGATTTTCATTAGATTTCATCAGTTATCTAGAACCATTTTTGAAGAAATCGTGTAGTCCACATTAACGAATGAACCTGTGTTAGATTAAAAACTGAAAATCATGAATGAAAATGTTAATAAATTAATAAAACAAAAAATACTCTTAGTTAACTTTTAACAAAGAAAAATTTACAACAAAAAAAAACACTAATAAATAAATAAAGTTAAAAGAAAACAAGTTATAGTGCGTATACTAAAAATATATTAGCCAATATTAAGATCATTCATAAGAACAGCAACAACAACTACATCTCATTTGATTTGGTTCGCAAACATACACATACGTTTACTTTAGAAAGTTAAAGAAAATTTCAAAAAAAATAGTAAAAATAAGTAAAAAAAATACATTCGCCACAAAGCGAATCGTAGATATTCACCACTTGAGACAATTTTATTATATTTTCATGGATATGAGTACGTAAAATCTAAAAAGGCTGTGTCAATAAGCGTAACCCTTATATCTTTCCAGTACAAATGTCCGACTTAACCAAATAAAAATAAGATAAAATTTTCAGATTATAAAAACATCAGAACAGCATTCCCTACGTGGCGTTCCTATCAGCATTTCTGCATCTCTGGTTAAAATTGTTAGCCCGTTCCCCTTATTTTCTATCTATTAACAAACGATCAGTTTTTCAAATGGCTAACAAAACATTTGGCAGCTTTATTGTATTTTTAATTTTATTATGAGAATGTTGATGGTGATGTTCGCGCTCTTATCAAGCAACGTACAGTTTTTAGACCTGAACTGGTATTATGGATAGATAGTTGCATAGAATACTCCATTACGGACGATCTACTTTTGGAGACTAAATAAGTAAAAACTTATATACGCCTGTACCGAATCTTTTATACCCACCAGCTTTATCTTAGAAATATGGGGAACAACTAAATTGTAATAGGTGGACGTGACAGCAAAAGAACGTCCAATGTTTTTGACAATTTGAAGCCAATATCTTCATTTTTGTGTCTAGGAGAATGTTTACCACAGACATTAGATGGTTAAGCAGCCAGATAGACGGACAGACGTCCCGACACGTTTAGGTGGATTTCAAATTGCATACTGATCAAGAATATATATAGTTCCAGAAACATCTTTCTTAATGTTACAAACATTTTCGCAAAAAAAATTAAAGTTCAATATTCTATTATATCGAGTGGGCGCGATCGATCTTTTCCATTTTTGCACAGCGACTAGTTAGCGCAATATTTTGAAAAATTTTTACAATTCTGTTTGCTAGGGTTTACGGGTAATAAGCAAAAATCCAATTATTCTTTTGCTTCCATAAGCAGAGGTGCCCTTAGTCCACGTCGTGCTATGGACGTGTCCTTTGAACGATTTGGCCCATTTTCAATAGTAAGTAGTAGTATGTGAAACAACTTCTAATGTTTATACCAAATTTGAAGCCGATATCTTCATTTTTGCGGTAAGAAGAACGTTTACCACGGACTTTACACAAATAGAAGGACAGACGGGCATGCTTAAATCGATTCTAAATTTGATGCTGATCAAGAATATATATAAGGTGTGAAGTTTCCTCTTGATAGTTACAAACTAAATGACAAAATTAAATATATCATTCACCTTCGGTGGTGGGTATAAAAAAGGGACACACGCTTCTGACGATGCTTTGCTTTTGACCGTTCAAAACAGCCGTTTGCAATAAAAAGTTTTATGCTTATTGCATTTTCACGGAACATTTCAACTTTATGAATGTTTCCTTCCTCTGTCAAGGAGTTATTAATTGGACATATAAAATTGGACTTTTCCTTTAGAAAGCGCTTTAATTTGCTTTCGATGGCTTCGTTAGTATTTGTAAATTTTAAATTGCTCTCTTCTCTGCTTTCATTGGCCACCTTTATAAAATTTTAATTACACCCTACATCACTCATGTATATGATATATATATACATACCGATCGATATGGAATCATTTGCTGAATCGATTTAAGCTTGTCTGTCTGCTCGCATGGGATACATCTGCCCATGTGTTTATATGTTCGACCTTCAAGTCGCAAACTTTTGAGATATTTTGGCGAAATTCGGCACGCTGATGTGCTGTTTTAACATAAAAATTAATTTTGGTATTTTATCACGAAAATAAAGGAAGAATTGTATTAGGCGTGGTAAGGTGGTGGTATAGGGTATTCAATAGTCAACCTCGCCCGACTATCATATATTTTAATTGGCTTTGGTTGGAACAAATTATTCGTAAGTTGTTAATAGTACTTCCCTTCATTTGTATCATAATTTCGGTCTTGTCTGTTACAAGAGCAAGCTGCCATGCCAAGGATTTTGGGCTGTTCTGATAAGAATATTTTAATATTACAAACGTAATGACAACAATTAATTAATGCATATTCAGGCTGCGGTGGTGAGTATAAATGATTTCAAAAAAATATAAAATATATAAATAAAATAACTAAAAAGCAACTGCCAAAACTTGAAAAGTTTTAAGGACAGTTTTGTCGTTTCATTGAAATAAAACCTATCATAATAAAATAACGGTTTAAATTTAAAAAATACTTCAAAATTAAGTAAAAACTCAGTATTTTTTATGAATTTCTTTAGTTTTCTTAACTCTCTCCCTCCCCCTCGTTATATATTCACACTCTTGTAATATATGAATACTGTAGTTATATATATGCATAAATTTAAAAAGATAAACGTTAATCATAAACAATAATTACATAGACAAACTATTTGTATTGATTTATTTAAAATGTATATTTTGTTTTTGGTTCGAACTGAGCTTAAATTAAGTTTTCAATTAAATTCTACTAAAAACAAGTGAAGATTATAATAATTAAATTAACTATTCTCCTACATATTTATATAATTTTGTTGTCTTTTATTTAACATTTATTGTACTATATTCACAAATAAAAAATTAAAAATTAAAAAAAAGTAATAATAATAAAAATAATAATAAAAAAGAAAAACAAAAACAAAGCTTTATTATGTAATAAGCTGAGACCACTTACACCTATGAAAAAAGTATTTCACTGTTTTTATTCTAGTTCATGTATTTGAGAAAAATAATATAAATTTTTGCAAGTAAAATAACAATTGCGTCGCATTTCAAAATTTTTCTATGGATTTTCATTTTAATTTTCCGAAAATTTCATTGCAATCACAGCATTACACTGCAATGCAATTTGTATTTTCTTTTATTCTAATTGAAAATCATAATCGAACTTTTTTCTAACCGGAAGGTATTGGCTTGAAACCAAGTGCATTCAGACTAAGCAGTATTTAATGGTAAGTCATTATGAACTATTAAGGAAACTGACTTTAAGGTAATTTAAATGGATTTAGCAAAAGATTATTAAGAAAACAGGAAACTTGCGTGAATATTTCATTATTTATTATTATTCCTTTTACTTATCATTATATAAATACGCAGGAGCAGGTTCAACGAATGGAAGCGTACGTAACGTTCTCAAATCTATTTCTATTTTTAATTGTTTGCATACTTTTGTATTTAAATATAACACGAAATATGCATCGAGTGATTTACTTGCAAATACGCAGGAATTATCGAATCAAACATGTTCCTTACATTACTACGCGTCGATTGTACAAGTTTCTTTGGAGACTCATCTTCCAAAGCATTCAGCAATTATTTTATTGTTACGTTAATTGCTAATGTGCTTGAACAAAAATTTCAAATTCTTCTTCTTTAATAGTTGTCTTTTTATATTTTTCGACCATATTTTTATTAATGGATAGAGACACAGGCAAAGCATCTTGTCTTTGTTTTTACTCCATATTTTAACATCAACTAGTAAAGTTTCATTCTTCGGTGGTTATTATAACCCCACACACGATTTGGACCTTAATTAAGGATAACATAGGAAGGTTATCATAGTTGCAGGAGATTATTGTTGTTAAATTTTATACATTTTAATTTTTTTTAATACATTAGTATTATTAATTAGCTAGTGTGATCATAGTTCTTTCAATTAACAAAAAAAAATTTTTTTTTACAAATTATAAAACCGCAAATAATTTTTTTTTAAAAGTGCTGAGGAGCAATCACCTCCATTGTCTCAAGACGAAACTAGCACTTGTTCCCAACCCGTGCGAATGGAATCCGGTTGTGGCAACATGGTAGCCCAAACAATTTATTCAGTTTGTACGACGGAAAAGACTGTCGTTTGACCTTTTTTCTTGCGTCAACTTAAAAGTTTCAAGGTGTTTTTTGATATAGTTGTAAACGAAACGTTTTGTCTACCCCTTCGGCACTTATGCTGTCTTCGCCAAATATTGATTTTCATAAATTAATTGGAATTGCATTATCATTAATGCACTGTTTCAATCATTTGATCGCTAAACATAATAGCAGATGTATCGACGTTTTTTACATCACTAAAAACTGACTTGTTTAAATTCCACTGCATCGGGAAGAAATCATTTATAATTTCGAAGACATTATCAGTCTGCTCTTTTTTTGGATTTCTAATTACAAATGTATGTAAAATATGGGCAAGATCAGTCAAAATCGGAACTCGATGACCTTTCATATTGAAGAAAAAGTTATCATATATATCTATAGCACGTATTATATTACGATCACATGTAATGGCTACTTCTAGGCCAAGGATCGCTCCAAATTTCATATTTCTGTTCAAATTCTCAAAATATTCCTGCCTTTTGCTTATTGGTTTGTGTGACAGTATAGCAAAGTATTCAATAATATCTCCTATATATAATTAAAAAAAGAAATGTAAATTATACTCAAAATTCTGAAATTTTGAGAATACCTGCAGTCACCTGATTTGATGCTGTATCTTTTCTTGATTGAAGCAGAGCCAATCTGGAATTAAGGCCTACTGGGTTTTTCATAAAAAAAAACAGTTGCTAAGTATTAACAACCTGTAATTACAAATTCAAATTTAAAATATAGTTCATTACGTGATTTTTTGTGCCTCGCAATTGTGACCTATGACCCGTCTTCACCAAGGACAGAATTTTCAAATTTGTGCCACACATCAGCATTCACATCGACCACTTTTTCAAATTTGTACTTAACGCCTTTAAAATATTGACACAATGACACAACAGTCAACGGCTGCAACTAAGTGTGCAAGTTTTCAGAAAAGATTATTAGTAAATGCCTAGAATTCCTAGTGAAAAATGAATCCCGCAAATTATTAAGCAAAAAGATGTTTATTAGAAACAAACAAAAGACATTTATTTGCTAAAAAGAAAAAATAACATTGCCTGATTATCGTATGACTGTCCCATTCTGTTCAAAATTATTTTCGGACACAAGCTCTACTTTTTCATTGTCTGTCTTGCGAGTTCTAGAACAGTATTTGTTATAGAATATAATTTTTTATTTTTACCTATTGTGTAGGCGAATCAGACTTTTTTGAAACTTGGTCTGTGGCCCTTGTCTAGACAAAACTACGACTTTTTAGTGCAACTTTTGTGAAAAAATATATTACGACACGAGATGAGCTAAGACGGATATATTTGACTGAAATCCCAAAAATGTAAAAAAAGTACACCATATAGTTCTTCTGCAATGTGCCGACGTCGAAAAAGTCGTTAAGCTTAAAATTTTCGAAGGAAATAAGCATTAATTCCCCTTTAAACGATCCGGTTAACACATAAGTTGAAAAAACGAATATCAACCGGCGACAGTAAGTCATTCCCATCGATGACTATGCATTTTCCGGTGTATTTATACAAAAGATAAAAACTCCAATCATAAATGAGCCATTCATAACGTATTGTAAGGATTTCTTGTTATTTCCACATGTTGAAAAATATCTGTGGACATTGATTCTAAACGTTGATTAATTCGGAAATCTGTAATTACCAACTATTATTTTATATATCAAGCATCGTTAGAAAATGGTTGGATTTTGCGTCATTTTATTGCTCCTGTAGATTCTTTTTCCACTTTTCGTTCAAAGCTCGATACTTAAGTAAAGTACAGACAAATTTATAAGGTTTATAATGAAATATTTTTAATTTTTATTTTATATTTTATTTTTTTAATTTTAAAAATGTTCACTACAAAGTTGACTTTAAAAGGTCCAAAAGTTTATATTATTTGATGTAATAATTTGAAAATATATTTTAAAATTTTAATAAAACAGGAATATTCAAGCTTCATATTTATTCATATCAATATTTAAAACCATTTTTAAGAAAATACAATTTTTAATTTTATAATTGGGGAAAAATGGATTGTAATTGTAATGCTTTTTTTAAAAGCCTGTTCACTTATTATTAATAAAAGAAAAAATAAATAAATTTAATAAAAAACAAAAGGCAACATTTTCTTCATTAATTGAACGGTAAGCACGCAAGGCAACAAAAAACCATTTTATGAAAATTTAAAATAAGACTAAATCATAAAGGGCAACCAAGCGGAGTGAATACGTATATTCGTTAATAAAATGCATTTCATTTATTTGTCACTTGCTTTATAGTTTCGTTTTTGTCGATGATTTTTTCTTTTTCGTCTTCTTCTCGAGTCAACGTGATAAAATTTTAAAAATATATCTTCTGTGTAAATCATTGGTATAATTAATTGTAATTCAGTTTCCTTGTTCCGTTGTCTCATTTTTACTTTTGTTAACGTTTAATAAAACTGTATATATTAGTATGTATGCATATGTATATTTAGTTATGGAATAATGTTCGATTGCTTCGTACCATGTTTCGTTTATTAATGTTTGATTAAATTGAATAAAAAAAAGAAATCTATTTTTTCTGCAATTATTCACCAACTGATCTGCCACAAGTTTTCCTATTATTTTCTATTCTTTTATTTTTAACTTTTGAATTTTCATACTCTAAATATGATCACTGATACAAACTTCACCGATTTTCCTGAAATTACAAGATTTATTCCTGTCCATTCGTTTGTTGTGTCGTAGACGATGAATTCGATACTGTCGTAAAGTTTTCCGTCTCAATATTGGCTACGAAGCATTTTGGCGGTTGCAATAAATCCGTATATTGGAGAAGAGCTTCTTGTAGAGAACGCGATACTTCAGGCGATGTGGTTGTAGTGCAATCCACCAAATATGGATAAAGGCCGATCAATTGATCCCAGGCTGGCTTATTAACTGTGACGATAATTTTAATTAACATTTTCTGCATTTTTTAGGCCATATAAAAAATATACCTTTGGATGCAGGTGCTTTTTTCATAGATATTACCAAAGTAGCGATAGCTTTTAAGACAAATGAAATTTCCGATAATCTAAATCTGAAACGACAGGAAAGATAATCAACCACAACTAAATTTTTATAAATGCGCATTATCCGCAAGTCATTTTACCTTGGCAGAGGACACTTCCCACTTTGGCGTTCGTCATCATTGAAACGTTTTAAAACTTCTTGAAAACGGTGCAATAAAGCAGTAACAGCTAAACGACCTGCGAAATCTTTTCCTCCCGCGCTGCCACTAACCCCAGTTGATACAGCTGCCGCTATATTAGCGTTTAATATATTGGCCGTTGTCGCAATTGCATTGCCACTGGCATTTGCTAAGCGATTATTGTTTCCATTGCAATTATCATCCAATAGTGAGAACTGCAAAAGCGTCTCGAAACAAGTTTTGGCAAAAATTTCACGTAATTTCCAATCGGATTCGTAGCAGATATTTGAATCAGAAGCGGAATGTATGGAACCTTTATTAAGTAAAACTACAATTTGCATAATAAACTGATGAGGCATTTCATGGGCATAAGGTAACACCTCGTCGCGCAGTAACTCAATAACTTGACAATCGATTGTTTCATCTAAAACAATTTCCTCCAAGCCACGATCTTCTATTGTACAAATACTGGTGGACAAAAACATGAATAAATATTATTACAAAAAGAAAATGTTTTATGTTTGACTTATATTACCTGACTGGAAACAAAAATTTATCCAAAGTGTCAGCCAAATCATCCCACATGCCGTTAAAGTATTGCGGTTTCGCACGAGCTACTTTAAGTCCAGTATACAATACTGTAATTAAACTAGATATGGACAATTTCCAAGTACTCGAAGCCAAACATTTATATTTCATAGCCAAAGGAGTCCGAAGAGCCTTGTATTAAAACGAACAAATATTATAGCATTAATTGTGAAAGCATGCGAGTTTTTAAAAAATACCTTAACTATCTCGTGTAATACTTGTTCTTGCATAACTGGCTCTTCGGTAGCCGTACGCTGATACAGTTTTACACAAATTGTTATCGCTTTCTCACCAAACGGTATATAATTCATGCTAACTACTTCGACGGTGGCGTTGTTACCGTAATGATTCGTTGTCTTACCATATTTGTGTTGTTCACTAATTTGCAATGAAGGCGGCGTACAGGCAAATTTACTAAATATTAAAAGTTGACGGAAAATAGCCGGTATTAACTGACTTAGATTGCATCCATCTTTGGTGGCTTCCTGTCACGCAAAGCCAATGAGGGCCAATAATCGAAAAAAATTATCAATAACTTACTTTTTGTATCAATTCCATACACTCTAAAATGCTGTCATGTAACGGCGTCAAGAGGGAATCGGATATAGACGACATTATATACGGAACTGCTTCAGTTTGCACAGGTATACAAACGGCGTTGGTTAGCACATTGCAGAATTTTTCAAATTCGGAAGATTTAAATCTGAAACAATGGTATTTTTTTCTCATTATTCAAACAAAAACTTACAGAAAATGAAATTTTTAATTTTTACATTACAACAGTTAATGTCCTTAACGCATTACAAATTAGTGAGTATTACCAACCCTCAAACGAAATGGGTCAAAATTTTATGGCCATTCCGACCATTAATTTACACATTAGAGCCGTGAGTAACAAAATATGATAAGAAAGAATTTTGTTTGCTGAAAAAATATTGCCTTTTCTTGGAAAAAAATACAGTTAAAATTGAAAGAAAAGATTTTTGCATTCATTTGTAATGTCCAGAAACACATATACTCATAAAAGTTCTTGATCAGCGTAAGATTCTGAATTAGTTCGTTCCTATTTACTTTTCTATCTGGCGTTCTTTGTTGGAATGCTCCAAAAAATTGGGATAGAAAACTGAAACATTCTGCTCTTAGGCAATGTCTAAAGGTTGATTTGAAGATGCCTTTGTTCAGAAAACAATCCTTCCGACAATAAGCAAAAACTACTCCACTGCAAAGACTGATCTCAACACAGGGAGAACGACCCTGTAATAAGCACAAACCATATAAAATCATGTCCTGTAAAAGACGCGTATAAAAATCGTCGCAACCATTTAGCAAAATGCCTTGTAACTGTAATGTGTTGGTCTGAGACAGCGCGTATCAAAAATTTGTCCTCGGATGATAATTTTTTCGCCGATTTTTGTACAACTTACGTTTTACAATGCCTCTCAAAAGAAATTCGGTTCCGTCATTGTAAACTAACCCATAACTTTCAAAAAAATTTTATATCCTAGAAGCGAAGCGTATTTCGTACTTAAAGTTGTAATGTTTGTATTTACAGTTGCAAAGTCTCGAGCGTACATTAAACATCTTCTAACCTATGTACGCACGTTGTAGAATACCGTAATAAATCTATTTAGTTATGTCCATCTAGTCGCCTTTTATTCAAAATATCAAGCCAACCACTTTTTTGTTTTCCGACATTTGTTCTTAATTGGCAAAACTCACATGAAGTTTAACAAGCAAGAAAATCGGATTCGGCTGCGTCAATATCTTTCACATCCATCGCCACCTTTATCTTATACTAATATATATTTTAGGACTACAAAATCTTTATTGTTGCTTGTTATAAGCTCTTTTCAGTTTATATTATGCTGCAGGCGCCCATTTGACCCATTTTCGATACCAACATTGGTATAGGAACTTCCGATGTTTTCTGGCAAATTTGAAGCCGATCTGGTAATTTTTGTGAATTTGATACTGACAGCGATTATGTATAATCTTGTGTAATCTCTCTTCTTTGCAAACGTTTTAACAAAAGGACAATTTGAACTCACAGTTGCCAAATAAAGGTTTGGTACAAATATTTACAAAAGCCATTTAAAAAGTCAACGAACGTCTACTGGCCCGCTTTCAACGAATAAAATTTTTTTTCGATTAATAGATTTGTGCGCTCTAGATGATGAACACTTGAACTTCGCTTGTTTTAAGTTAATTTTAGATTCTCACCTTTTTTGTATGTGTTGAAAAATGGCGGGAAATATTTGTATTAATGCTGTAAGATACGCTTGACTGGGTACATAAAATTCATCCTGTTGCGTGTCTTGAATTTTCGTTGACATTTTAGTACTTTCCATGCCAATATTTAACCAAGTTTTCCAAGCGATCTAAAAATGATATAAGAAGGAAAATTGAAAAATAAGTAGACATGAACCTGCCAACAATTTCGACTTATTTACATTCCAAATTTCGTCATCTTTAGATGTTGCCCGACTAACAGAGTTCGTTTCGACATTTGATAAGCAATTACTCTCCGAATTATGGTACATAATTTCTTGTAATGATTTTAAGGCAGCCAAAGAGACTTCACCGTTTTTACTTAAAGCAGCATTTTGTATGAATTCTAAAATAAGCGACCATGCCCGATCAAAATCACCTAGCATTTGTATCAAGTCACGTTTAGTGTTAAAAACCTATAAAACATGAGAAAAAGAGAAACTGTAACTTCTAAAAACTTTAGCAAATAATTACTTACTCTGCACACGCCCGATAAAGTTAATACTTGAGTTTCGGCCCATTGTTTTTGAGCAGTGTTACGTGAGTGATGTATTAGTATATTACCGCTCGCGTCAACTTTTTCGTTGCTTGCCGTATTAGACAGAGCTCTTACATTATCCAGTAGAGGAAACAGAACTTGCCAAAGCAAAGCTTGCCAAGTAGGCGGATTTAATAAACTACCATGAGCCGAAATTGTTGAAAATAAAGTTTGACCTGCCGACTTTCGCACAGCCGGACGAGAATCAACACATAATTCACCTGCAATTGATATACTTTTGAAATCGATTCTTAAAAACAAATCCTTTCAAATTACCTACCTAATTTAGCGTATAAGCACATCCACAATTTATCAAACTGTGGCATGGCAACTGTACCAGGAAAATCGGGCAATATACTGGCATCATCAATTGGGGTAGACATTAGTTTCTCTTGGTTTTGATTAAAGAAATCTGAAATATTCCACTGAAGGCAAGTGATTTTCTTTAAATTTTATGTTTTTCCTTTTTGGTCAATTTCAAATTTACCATTAAACCTATAGCCGTCAATGATATATTCAATTCTTGTGTTTGTGAACCAAATTTCGCTGCAGTGCTAATGCATAAAGGCAAACAACGCCAAGGCATTACGGTTAGAAAGTCTGTAATCACCAATTGAAGGCATTGAAAAGCTGTACGTATCAATGGCTCCCCGTGATGTTCATTAACTGCTCCGATGATTTCAATAATTGCTGGCCAACCAAACGATAAAATCTCACCTGCTCCATTCAAAATTTGTAAAACACAATCTAGTTGCCTTTGACGAACGTCGGCATGCATAACAGTAGAGAGTTCAGATAAGGGATTCAAAAGCATTGTTTGTAAAGTCTATAATAATAGTGAGACGAAAATGTGATGCCAATAATAGGAAAGTGTACAAGTAAAAACGTAATACCATATTTTCCTTCAAGGGTTGACTATGTTTGTATTGTAAAGCTGATTTAACTAAATATGTAATCGCTTCAACACCCCACTCTCTCATTCGTATATGGCGATGTTGACAAACTTCCAGTAAATGATTCGTTAAAGGGCGCCATAGTACTTCTATCCTGGGCATGTTTACTAAACCCGTCTCTAAGAGTTTGGCGACGGCAAACAGTGATGGTTCCTAGAAATGGAGAAATATTCAATGGCCTTAGAATAATATTGCAAATATCTATATAAAACAATTACCCTATTAGCATAGGCCAATTCCATAGCCTCGTGCGATAATTTGCATAAAGCATCTATTAGATGATGCAAGGCCACGTCGTCTAAGTACTGGCTGGACTCAAAAAGCTGACTTAGCATTTGCGAAAGCACCGGCAAATCGGCCATAACCGCGGTCTGTATACCAACGTTTGCCTCTACCGCAGGTTTGGGAAAAGCTTGCAAACTGCCACCAGTAGACGGCTTTAAGCCCAATATCCAAACGAGATGCTGCAATGTTTGCAAAACAATATGCCATGAAGTGCCCAAAATACTACCATTACTGTGAGCTAACACCAAAATAGCTCGCATACACTGCAAATTTTTAGTAGTTAACATGACTGGTGCCTGCATAACACTATGTGGAAGAGACGAGCTAGGCAAAGGAGTACCAACGGCCACAATTTGCTGACGAAAATCACCCACATCAGTGCACGTACTTATAAATTGATTGTTCAAATCTTGGCTATTAGAGCGAGTATGGCCTGAAAATAAGAACTCAAATCACTTTAATTCATATATAGAATGAGAATATTTTACATCTCAAATCTACATCTAAGTGAGGATTGTTGGCAAAAATTGACATGGCATAATGCGGTGGGAAAGAAGCACGACAAATAGCCATTATTATAGCATCTCGAGGGTTTAATAGATCCAATATTCCACACAAAGCGGCATAATTTTGCATTGCTTTCAGTATATTATCGGTAGAACCTTCGTCAATAGAAGCATCTACTAGAGGCACAAAAGCTGATAATAAGCCTGACCAACTAGAATTTATCAATTGTAGACACAGAGGTTTATGTTCTTCTTCAGTTATTATGGCTGAATTGTGTGTTGGGTGCTTTAATAATAATAAAAAAAAAAAAGAATTGAAAACAGGAAAGACATTACTGAAAATAAAATCGTTTACCATCTCAGGCGTTCTTTGTATGACACTACCAATTGAACGTGTTATGTCTAAAAGTATGGCATAAGCCACAGAAATGCCATAACTATCCGGTATATCAGGAGCCGCTGACTTATCCAGCATTTCCAAGCTAAATCGAGAGGAAAGAATGTAATTATTTAAAAGCAGATTACGATTGCAGATATTTTACTTACTAAATAGCTTTGGACAAGCCAGGGGCAAATGATGCCACCAAAGGCATAAATGCTCCACGAAAAACAAAACCACATTGATTGTTAGCATTATGGGCGGATAAAGAATTTAATGGCGAAGCACCATTTTGTTGACCACTCAGTACTGTATTAGAAAAATCTAATAAAATAACTAAATAACTTTCTTATTGTAATCTACTCACGTGCTGAAGCATTAATCAATGAATAACGTACATAAGTCCCCAGTGATGTAATCATATCTTGCACAATATTAGTAGCGTGGTTTTTGCAATCATACGATTTACAGAAAAATGCCATTAGCATAGGTTTTGTAGCCAATTTATGAATTACTTCCAAGGCTAAGGCACGCTGCCAATGCGGCTTATCAGAGTCCAAGAATTTTATAATCAGGGACAAAAATATCTCACATTCGGTTACCAAAATTGTATGATATTTTTGTATGAGTATGGCAACCAAACGTAACAAACGCATACTGATCGGAAAATAAGGCTTATCATTAGGCATATTATTTACACTTCCATTACTATTCTGTGTGGGTAAACTTCGATGTTTGACATTTGGCGAAAAAAGCTTAATAACCAAAGCGCAAACACGTTCTTTAACTAACAAACGAAAGTCGCGATTCTCGTGGAAAACGGCACTGAAGTTCGTAAGTACAGCTTCAAGCAATTCTAAGCCAAATGTACGAGTCATTTCGGTCATACCTGCCAGCCAGTATGGCGGATCAGCATTTACTAACTGCACCAGATCCTAAAAAAAAAAATAATTGTGAATGATTTAAGACGATGGGTAATTTAAGGTACTTGGAACAGGAAGAAAGCATCAGATGCAAATGTTTGCATTTCATTGGGACCTCCGGTGCTGCCACTTCCTATACTGCTTTCACTAACATCGATTGGGTCCGCGGCGTTTCCACTTGATTCCTTCTGTTGTAGATTGGTTAAGGAATCTTTTTCTAAGTAGACACGCTCGAAAACTAAAGAAACCAACTGCCGTATGGTAGCGCCCGCTGTATTGACTATAGTCGAATTTTTTGTGTAATGTAAACGAAAACAAAGCACCAAAGATTTTGCCAAAGTTTCTCCATGTACCACAGTGTTGGTTGTCAACAAAAGAGTAACTGTTTGTAAGACTTTAACCTCCTCTATATTGTGTTCCATAAGCATCCATAAAGCATCGGTTATATACCGGGCTCCTTTTTGATCAACCACTTGCTGAGTAATTAAACGTTGCATCATACCCAAACAAAACTAATGATTTGTGGATAGGAAAATTAAGTATTCAATTAGCTCTTATGATAAGATAATGTCAGACTTTTATTTTAAACCGCTTACTTTAATTATCTTCAATTCTTTTGTTTCACAACCTTGGACCAAAGGATATAAAATCTGATTAACCGTATAATAAACGGACTGCTGTGGATTATTGCCCGCTGTTGTCAATTTGGATATGGCCTCTTCGCATGACTGTTATAAAGGCGAAACAACAATAATTTGCAATGGTTACGAAAAAAATCGATTATATTCAGTTTTATATAAACTAATAATTTTAGTAAACGTGTGCAAAACTATAATTCATAAAAACACTGTATAGGTATCTTCTCTTGTCCCACATTTAGGGTGTTTTTTCTTCACACAAATGCATTTACAGGTACATACTTATGTACATGTACACATAATATAAGTGCTCTATTTTCAATCACCCCATTATATTTTTTTATAACTACAACATTACCTCTTTAATTTGCGGATATTTCTTTTTAGTTTCTAAAGCAAGCATTTTAAAATCTGCCTGTAAGGCTTCCACAAATTTTTGCACGGATTCTCCATTACCTCCAACAGCAGTTGTACGCACAAAAGACATTTTTTAAGTTAAACTTTTCTCCAGCTTTTATTGTTACTTAATATTTTTTTACTTATAGGATGTCTGGAAATGTATAACTTTCTGCAATCTATTGATTAATGCGTTGTATTCATTTTTCCAATATATATTTGTTCAAAATCCCGTAATTTATCGGCTTTATTATATTTTATTTATTATACTTTTTTCTAATTTGACAAATATTTACTGTATTTACGTATGAAGATAAACTATTGCATTCTTTTCATTGAAAATAATTTGACAGCTGACTTTAAAAAGAGTTCAAAAGAATTAAAGAACAGAGACAACAAGCGAATGTAAAAACCTGATTGCCGTATTATTGTAAAAAGTTGACCAATAAGGCGTCTACATTAGATTAAGTTGACTCGAAATCGTATAAATCTAATTTGACTTGGCAGCATTTTATTTCCAATTTAACATGAAACTAAATGAAACATAAAATAAACGTCGATCACATCAGCCATTTGCTAAAAAATCTTTACTTAAAAGATGTTCAATCAAACTGGATAGTGATTACGTACAGCTTGATTAACGCTCTTCGGTGGTAGCGGCGATTTTTGGGAGTTAAGATTGTCTGCCCTTTTTGTCATTTTACATGTTTGCACATTTTCAGTCAGATATTTTGTATGATGGCACATTTTCAGTCAAGTCATTTTGCATGTTTGCACATTTTCAGTCAGATATTTTGCATGATGGCACATTTTCAGTCAAGTCATTTCTCTCATTTTGGTATTCTGCTGTTCAGTCCTCTCATTTTGTAAATACTATATACGTAACCCTTCTATAACGCGGTTTGTTACAACAATAATTTATTAATTTGGTATATTTATTAGTTATTATATATGAATATTTTATGAAATATTATATTTAATTTAAAATTTACATTGATTCTATATAATTGTACGTATAATGTATATTGTATTAATAAATATTTGTAAATTTAAATAGTATTTAATGCTTCATTTTTAGTTATATAAATATATATATAACTAAATATTATATAAATGATTATAACGTGTTTCGCAAAAATCGGAAAATTTTCTATAACATGGAATTTTTCAGGATGCAATTGCCTCGCTTTATGAGAGTTGCCTGTATAATCATACTCACACTTTTGCATACTCATATGTGTGCAGTCTAAACAGTAAAGTGTGTTTGCATGTGTTTGTGCATGGGCGTAACTGTAAAACAACGCCGAAAAGAAATGATACCCGAAAATGCAATTTGTGCGTTATTT
>KK351136.1:0-129672 GCA_000671755.1 Glossina brevipalpis | reverse complement strand
TTATCATATTCATTCAAAAAAGTTCCAAAAGATTGCCTTTTTAACTATATTTGATATAAATCCTTCCAAGACTTTGGTTAACAGGATTCTATTTATCGCTTAACAGACCTCTGTTAACAGTTTTGGTTTGTGTCTTTGCTAGTTATATTTAAATATAACTTCACACCCTTGATTATGTTTATATTTCAATTTTAGCTACCGATGAGAATATCATACTGAAGATTCATTGAATTCTTTTTTTTTTTTTTAATAATAAACGCTATTGAAGAGTGGCTGTGAATTTGCTAGGAATATGTCCTTCGATATTTATTAGATTTTGTGCGGTACTGTTAGGAATTGTTTGGTTTATTATTTTGTGTATAAATTTCGAGGCCCTTTTTTGCGTACGGTAAGAAACATCAAGAAAGAGAAGATTATTTTCCATTTTGTTGTTTGTTCTTAAAAACTCTTAAGGTAATTTTTTCAGGTATTTTAAAACACATTTTCATATACGTAAAAATCTTGTAATAAATCTACACTTTTTATGTAGTTTTAAAAAATGACTATTCTTATATATGGTGATAATATCCATTTATGGAGCGTTTAATTTTTTTTTTCTTTTTTAGTTTTCAATTTGTTTGAATGACTGATAAGCAGGTTGTTATATAATTTTAACTTTTTATTTTGAACTCGTGAAGTAAAAATCAGAAATGCGAAAAAATTGGCAAAATGCGAAAAATGAAATAAATCTGAAACGATTTTTGTTTTAATTTTGAATATCTTTGTGAACGAATCTTTAAATGTATTTGGTTACAACAAAAAGAAACTAAGACGAAACTTAATGTTTTGAACTAAGCTAAATCTAAACAACTAAAAACATTATCTTTGGGCAATACCCTACATCGCTTCGCCTCATACAATTTAAATATCTGCGAATAAGGAATATTTATCTTTTCTACTTTTAAGGTGAATAGTTGTCAATTGGTCCTGTTATTTCCCGCGCCACTTTGTTATGTAGACAGTTGCGAAGACAGGGTTGGGTAGCTGTTGCAGCCACTCTCTGTATGGCGAAAAATAGAATCAAAACATAGAAATTTAGCTTATTTAGAGGGGATGATGAATCGTTCCATTACAAATTAAAGCATATTTTATACTCGCCATCAAAGCATGGTACGTTTTGTGGTTTTGTTTGCAATATCCAGAAGTAATCTTCGGAGACTATATAGGCTATACAGCATAAACTTTAGAATCAATTTAAGCATGCATTTCTATCTATTTAACCTCTTTGGTCCACATTCCTTTGGACGCAAATTGAAGATATTGGCTGCAAGTTTGGCAGAAATATTGGAAGTTCTTGCACGTAGATTGGTATGGAAAATGGGTCAAGTCGGTCGAAGGAAACGCCCACAATATACCGCAAATTGAGAACACCTCTGCTTTTAAGGCAAAAAAAAGTTTGGTTTTTTGCTTATTATTCATAAACCATAGCATTGAGATCTATAAAACTCTCCACATTTATAGAGTTAACTATACTCTAGTGTCGGTACTAAAACGGAAGGCATCGACCACGCGCACTCGATATAATAGAATGTTGCAGTTATATTATTTTATAAAAAAGTCTGTTACATCAACAAAGAAGCTTCAGAGACCCTATAAAGTGTATAATCTTCTGGTCAGTGCCAAATTCAGACTCCAACTTGTCGTGTCCGTTCGTCGATCTGTCCATCTCTATTTGCTTATTTGTGGCATATCTGCAACCATTTTCCCCTTCGCGACAATTAAGATCTGTGGATCTCAAGTTTAGCAGAAGCTTTAAGACTTATTGCACGTTGTTTGGTATAGAAAATAGGCCAAGTCGCCTATAGTATAATATGAGCTAAAAGCACCTCTGCTTTTAGCGTGTTTTGATTTTCACGGTATTCCATAAATATGGAAAAAATCTGCGAAGCCTAACCAGTATTATAAGGGTATCGATATTTAATTTTTTCAACATGTTTCTGAAGATAAAATTCGGGGATATAAAAGATTCGGCACAGTCGAATATAGCTTTCTTACTTGTTTTAGATTAAGGATGTGCGTACAAAAAATTCCGTACAGCCGAAAATAATTTTCTTACTTGTTATAACATTAAATAATGCTTGAAAATTTTTTCAAATACTAATAGCTATTATATAATAAAGACTATACATATAAAATATGGATCAATAATTCCCGGGATTAAGTAAGAGACAACGTTTTTATGCGTACTCTTTAGCCTTATTCATCAGCATAATCTCCTTCAAAAGTGATGCAATCAGTCCAACGATTCGATGACTGTTTGAGTTGTCAACAATTTCAATATTCGCTTCGCAATGACTTCATCATTCGATATATTTTTGATATGTTTTTCAATGAAAATTGTTTTAAGATTTGCGGATTTTCGATATTTTTTTCCATGTTTTCTGATGTAAGCATCTCTTTTGGTGTCTCAATTTCATTTAATATCAGTTGTGTTCCTCGTCTAAAGTCAAGAGACCAACGCGAAATTGTTTCCACAGTGAACAGTTTCCACAGCTCTTTTCAAGTCAATCTTAAGTTTGAACCAACGCATGAAATTCAGATTTTTCCGCTGTAACTTGGTAAACAAAGTGATATTGAAGTGACATAAAAGTCATTTCAGGATTGGCACTTTCAAAAAATAATATGGTCTTGGAAATTATTGATCGATCTGTTAAGCAGAATAAATTTTAACACGTTTATGTTAAAGTTTATAAAAATTAATTTGTAAGTAAAAATTAATTAATGAGTGTTTGTTTAGATGACACATAATTCTTTTTGATGTTTATATTTTTTCTTTTTGTTATAGAAATCAATGAACGAACAACTAAAGGTCGTCGGACAAGCTTCTCTCCGATCGATAAGCAAAATTCACTCGCACTTGCGTATGGAAGCAAACATGTAGCGCAAAAACAGTTACTACCTCGCGCAAAGTAATGATTTCAATATCGATACATAGTTGAGAAGTGTGGAATAAAAGGAAATTATTTTTAACCCAATGGCTAAGCTAATAAAGAACGTGAAAAAAAAGACAAGAGAACAAAACTAATACTGACGCAAAAAGTATTCACCATCCAGCTTGATTTAGTACATCGAGAACAAGCAAAAGCATCGTAAATGCATTCACTCAACATAGTATTACGAAATACAAAGAAAAGTCTTTCTCATCTACATACCAGCAGCCAGCAGCGGCAGCATTCCTGTTTTTGTTTTTATAGCAATTAAATTCGTTTAAGTGTATTTGTTGTTTATAGTTAGGGAAAACTCCAAATAAGTAAATGGAAGAGGAGATATTCCTTTCACATGTAAACACAGAAGGTTGAATTCATCTTTAGCAAAACCAGGAAAATCTATCCATCGCATAATATTATTGCTTTGTAGCTTTCTTAATTAGTCATCTCTGCATCATCACTTAATGGCGATGCGATTGTATAACGCGGTAATCAGCAACAGAATGAGAAATTTACGTAATATTAAAATTTTGCGATTTTTAATCGTTTTAACTGCTGTCATATTTATTATATTTATTTATGCATCATATTCAACTAATCAAACATTGTTACCACCGCCTATGCGTACGTTAGGCCTGATATCATATCCCCCCATTAATACACTTAATAATAAATCGAGTGATTATGATACTGCTATGTCGGCCAGTGTCGTTAGTCACAAAAATAACCATTCCGTCAACAGTGAGCACAGAGGAGACAGGTCTTCTCATAATCATACTCACAATTACAGCGATAATTTAAAAGATGGCATAAAGAGTCGCTCTGGCAGTGATTTAATATTTGTGAAAAAGGCAGTACTTCATCGTGAACCGACAATTGATGAAAATGCTAATGACAATGGTCTGTTCAGTGATGACGTTCCGGATGATAGTACCTTTGCCAATAATAATAACAACAATGATGCTCAGCAGTTTGAGGAATATTTACAAACGATTGCAAATAGCCTGGGTTAGTAAAATTATTTTATAAATTAAGAATCACGTAAGCTTAGAACAGAGGGTTGAGAAATTTCACACATTGCATAATAATGATTAAGATCGATCAAACTTAATCAAAGCTTAAGACTGACTAAACTTTTAGAATACCTAGATACATGTAAAAATACCAGGTTACATTCTCAAAGTATAGAATTTAATTTAAAATATTTCGTTTTTTAAACCAACTAATTTAATCCATTTTTATTAGCATAATATTGGCGAAAATGTCACTATGTCTATATATTTCCTTCTATATATGTGGTTATGTGCAAGCACACTCCTAGTCTTTTATGTTAGATAGTGGAAAAATAATAATTATGTATCTGTTGCGCTGTAATTTTGAATGAAAATTTTAGCAAACTTTACCAAACAGTAACTTAGACAATTTATGTATAATTTAGAAGAAAACTAAAATAAGCCAGTGATAGATGGTAAAACGAAGAATGCGAGCGAAATATACTTTTCTTGTTTTTACAGGAAATGTTAATCAATCCAATGGTAATGGTGTACCGATCTCCCCTTCGAATAATGCTGAGCAACGTCCAAATCCAAGTAACATTGCTAAAGCAAATGAAAAATTGCAACAGAATGGGATAATTGATAATTGTAGCAACAATAACAATAATCTTAATAAAATACCTGAATCTGATGTTTTAATACCGACATCAAATTTGCAAAAATTTATCGAAAATGCCGATAAAATATTAAAAAATTATACGGCTCAACCGCCTATTGGACGGGAGGGAACCGATACGATTCTTGTTCAACCAGAAACTTTCACTAAACGTAAGTACCTTCTTTTTATAGCTTTGGGAAAGCATTTTTCCAAAATCCTTTACAATATCGAATATTTTTACTACATTTTCCGTTACGGTTTTAACGTTGGAAATATGCACAATAATTGAAATGGAAAACTAAATCTTTTTAAATACCAATTATGAATAGCCTAAAATACGTAAACCATATTAACTATAAATAGTCATTGTAAAAGTTGTTCAAATCGGTCAATCGATTCATTCTAAATTAATTAACGAGATTTCATTTTTTATATTTTTGCTCGAAAGCGACTGCAAATTATTTTCTTTTAGGAATTCTTAACGTTAAATCGACAATTTTTTTCTTTTGTTCATTTAACCTTGCAATAGCTTTAAATGTCGTCGTTCCTTAAGCTTTTTTTTAGTTTACGGCAACGAGAAGCCACGATTTAAATACTTGGCTTATGTGTACGACACTTTCATTTTTTGTCATCTTTTTATTTTTAGTAAATGAAATGGATCAAGCACAAATTGATAAGAGAGTATATCAAGGTGATCAGCAGGCAGAAAGCGAACAAGCTTTACCGCCTTCGATGATTATAAAAATGAAAGGACTGGCTCCACCGATGTCTGTTAAAAAAGCAGAAGCACCTGCTCTTATTTTAAGCCAAAATGGTACGTCAAGCGCCAAAAGCACAGTTAAACCAACTGCGTCGTCAGCTAGACCGATGTCTCCCAGTGCTGTTCGAGCTGTTAAAGTTGCAATCTCCACGCCTAAATTACCGGTCGATCCTTCACAAGGCATACCCACTCATCAAATTTATGAAAGCGGTCACATATTGGAAGAAATTGAGTTAGACCAGTTATGCCCGAAAAATGGGACGGGTTTGAAACTTTTAATACTCATTACTTCGGCCTTGGAGCATTCTGATGCCAGGTTAGCTATACGTCAAAGCTGGGGCCATTATACAGAACGACGTGACGTATCCATAGCCTTTGTTTTAGGGCGTACTGCCAATCAAAATCTGAACAAAGACTTAAGCGAGGAAAATTCCATTTATGGCGACTTAATAAGAGGACATTACATAGACTCATACAACAATCTTACGCTTAAAACTATTTCCTCTCTAGAATGGGTTGATCAACATTGTGCAAAAGCTAAATTTATTTTGAAAACTGATGATGATATGTTTATTAATGTATCAAAGTTGCTGCTATTCTTAGATAATCACGCCAAGGACAAAAAAACGATTTATGGGCGTTTGGCAAAGAAATGGAAACCAATACGCAATAAAAAATCAAAATATTATGTATCCCCTGGACAATTTGGGGCTGCCGTTTTTCCACCCTTTACCACTGGTCCGGCTTACGTTATGACCCGCGACGTTATACACGATGTGTACGAGCAAGCATTACGCCAAGTCTATTTCAAATTGGAAGACGTTTTCACAACAGGCATTGTGGCCCAACAATTGGGCATTAAACGCGTACACATCAATGATTTTCTTAATCGACGTATACCTTTCAATTCGTGTAATATACGTAAAGCCATTAGTGTGCACATGATTAAGCCGAATGAACAATTTGACTTATGGAGAAAACTACTGGACCAGACTATAAAATGTAAATAGCATGCTAATCTAAGATATATTTAGGTTAAATTCTAAGATTAATTTTTCTATATTTAGGTAAGAACAAGAAGAAGAACATGTTCTCATTCAAGCAATTTACTAACGTTATTTTTTGTATTTGTTTGATTATTATGATTTTGTTTTTAAATAATTTTATGCATCACACCGGCTTCCACTTCTGGTTTTCGTATAAATTACATTTTATTTGTTAATTTTTTTTTATATAATTTATGTTGTATGAATTTTTTTTTTATATTATATTTTAGCTCGCAAATTTCCCGTTTTTTTGCAGATATAATTGTAAGTGCAGTCTTATTCACGCTTATCTTTCTTGAACGAGCTTGAATACCATTACGTTATTCTATAATCAGTCAGATCCTTATTCTCAATGAATTCTTTTTTCTATGATATATTTATAATTTTATTCTTCCTTCGTACCATTTGAGAAACTTTAGTTTTTTAGCAGAAAGAAATATTTTCTAATCAATGGTTATAGTATAGTCCTGGGTTCGAACATAGTCATTCTGGGTTCCTCTTAATTAACTGATAACATTACAGAGTAAGATAAGGGACTTAACGATTTGGTCTTTTCATTGCTTGCACTAAAGAAAGCTGCACTAGTTCAAAATTCTCGCAATTTAATTTCACTCTTAAAATTTTTGTTGTTCAGGACAAATCATTGTAGAGGTAGAGGATATTTCATTTTGCGCAATAAAATAATTAATATATTATGTGGCAACTTGCAATTTGGAACTGCCTTTTTTACGCGTCATTTACCATTTATAATGACTCGTGACTGTGTGCAGAATGTGTACGTGTAAATATAGCTTCAACTTCAAATCTGGGGATGTGGGCAAATAATTGGGCTTTAAACGCGTGTCCATTAACATTTTACGAAATCAACGTGAAACGTTTGTAAAATCGATAGCGTGCATGTAAAGAAATCGAATGGGCGATTTAATCCATGAAGAAAACTTTGGAACCATTAAATGTAAATAACTTGCTAATTAAAGATATGTCTATGCTAAATTGATTGTCTTCTGTATTAGGAAATAACATGAAGGTGGTGATTAAATCATTTTATTACATTAATTATTTATTATTTTATTTTTTAATACATTACACCGACTTTCACGTCTACTTCTTATTTTAATATATTGCTTTTTATATTTATATTATCTTTTTTTTTTAAATTCAGTTTATATTAAATTTAATTTTTTTTATTTTCTATTATATCTCCCATCCCAGAGTATATTAACATAATCATTTCATGTGTCACATTAAGGAAACGTATCCGTTCAAAGTTTTCATAAGTATTTTTAAAATTATTCAGTTTAATACACTTTGTTAGTTGATTAATATAAAATACCATAACCGTTATAACCCAACCATGCTTACAGATTGTCTGTAATTTGTCCAGGTCATTCCCAAATTTTAAAGCATAACATAGATGGTGGTAGATATCAAAAAATTCGGTTCGAACCAAATGTTTTTATATTTTAGCATTGAAAATGCCATTATTTGTAGTAAAAGATTACATCTAAGGAATTCGAATAGTTAATATATGTGAATTTTAGCGTTTACGCATTATATATAACGGAACATCATTAAATATAAACAAAGATAATCGTAATTTAATGAAATAAATTGGAAATTTGTTTTATTCTATGAAATATTTTTTCCAAATAATGCATCTCTGCAGATACAAGATGTACAAGAGGTAAGAAAAATAGCGGAGTTAATACAATGGTAACACCTACTTCATATCGTTGTTATGGCTTTTTACAATAATAATTCTCTTTTTATGTAGCGCGATGTAGACGCCTTTGTAATTTAGACTCGATTTTCATTTCACTTTCGTTTCGTTGATAAATGATGAATAGAGAAAAAAAGTGTTCTTTAGAGCAGTATATTTTATTGAAGCTTCATACTATCAATTCTTCATTTTTAAATAAACTGAGCTCGCAACTGTAAAATAATACCGGTTCCAATATCTTGAACATTTTGACAAAATTTTGAACTCCAAGGACAAACGCTATTAGATATATATTGAATTGGGCCAGTTTTCACATAAAGCCTTGCTTTAAAAAAGTCGCAGGTTTCGCGAAGAAAGTCGCTAACTATTAGTTTTTAATCGAATCGTCTAAACTCTTGAATCCATCTCATGTAATCGCCCCTACGGAAAGTAGACCATTATACGGCGAAATTTTCTAGTTTTTACCATTCCCTAGCGAAATCTATTCCACAATAATTGTTTAGTCGTACTTTTAAGTGAATTGGCGTAGTATAGCTAATACCTAACCTTACCAGACTATAATGTTTGAACTTATTTTTGTATCCATTTTGAGAAAACATTTATAATACGCAGAAGAAAGAAGGTTTTCTAGACGGTACGTTGGATGTATACGAATCAAGTAAATCATCAATCATCAATAATCAACCATCAATCAGTTTGTGTTTCTTCCGGCCTGAATCCAATTTTCTGTTTTTTATAACATTAATTAACCTTGCAAAGGATTTATAACAAATTAATGAAGAATGCGATCGATTTACCCACTACAGAATTAATAATTTAAAGTTTAATTCAGAGAAAACCAAAGTAATCTTTTCCTATATACTACTTACGATTCTAATCCATTGCGGAGTGTTAAAGTGACAAATGTAGAAATCGAGCTTGTTGTGGTTTCTAACCTCGATTTTATATCTGCCAATATGCCAAAGATCGTATCAGTTTTGCGGTAATACAAATATACCTCATTTAGAGGAAACTGTTATTCTCATTTTAAGTTCCAACTGAACTTAAATTGAAATTAATTAAATATCCAGCCCTGACGTTCGTATCGTGCGCCTTTTTAATAAATTCAAATACAAGCGTTCGCTAAAGGTTTTATATTCAAATTCTACCAGTATGCCTAAATATTGAAATTGAACTTTTTGTTCCCATACACTTCTATGCTCTCAAAATATTTATGAGATAAGTAAATTTGTTAGCTCCAGACGTACGTAATCAAACCAAATCGTAAATATCCAATTTCGTTAATATTATTCTTTGTCAGCGCTGTAAAGGAACAAGATTTGCTAATTTTCTCATTTATTTTGTTGCGTATCGAATCGATATTGCTATTGTAGTCAAAAGTTGCAAACATTTGAACATCTCCATTCGACACCTCAAGCCTAAACATAAGTTTTGCCAAATAGATTCGAACGATGCTATAAATGTATACGGTCTATGGTATGTATACGCATGTTCCCACTTAAATACTTCAAGTACTTCTTTAAGAAATGTAAAGTATTCAGTCCTTAAAAAAGGCTAAAATAAACTGCTCAATGTGTTTTTCACACATTGCAATACAAGCCAAACTTCAACTTCAATTTGTTTTTGCGAATATTAATTGCGGTACCAAAGGAAGATTTCACTGGGCCGATATGAATGTTTGGGCCAATTCCTTTTTTCTAAGTTGCTTAGATAAGTCGGTTATTTTCTACAAGAAAGTGCCAGTTGATATTTTAAGTCTTTCAACCTTTATACAAAGACTATAAAAAATTTTTAAATGTCCCGTTTTCGCTAATTAAAATAAATACATATTTTCCTTGGATTTTTGATATGAATTTTCATATAAAAAGGTCTTTTTTTGATTGTAATTTTTAATTAAACTGAATTAAAAGTAAAATTATCAAAAAATTGATAAGTTATACGTGACAATAGTTTCTGAAAATTATGCATTTTTTGCGATCTTTTTGCAATGACGATTGATGGACGCCATTGATCGAAAAATTAAGAAAAATAATTTATTAACAGTCTTTTGCAGATCAATTCCTTCTGTGATTATTGTTATAACGGTTATTTGGTGCATTGAAAGGATTGCTGCCAAAATAATTTGGTTGTTGTTGTGGTCGATGATTGTACTGATACCTGCTGCCGCTACTGCTGGCGCCATTATTATTTTGATGTGGAGCTTGTTGGTTATAACCGTAATAGCCACCTCCATAATTTCCAACGCTACCGCTGCGCCAATTGCCACTGCTATTATTCTGATGACTTGGTTGTTGCCTTTGATATTGATTTCGTTGATATCCTTGGTATTGATTTGTTGAATGTCCTTGATATTGATAACTTTGTTGCTGATAATTGCCGTAATTTTGGCCTCCCTCCAGCCCATCACGTTTAAATTCATGACCTAGAGTACTGTTAAGCATTCTATGTCCACCTTGACCTATATAAGCCTGTGGTAAATTATGATTGAAACCAATTTTAGGACGATAATTGGCATCCCTCGATTCCGGAGCCAAAATATTAGGCGGGTCAATGGCTTTTGGAAGCCTATTGGCGGGAAAAATAAAGTCTTCATCGTAGGCAGGATCCCGGAAACGTACTGTTACAACTTCATTATCATTTAAGTCATGTAAACTAATAATGGCTGACAGCAGTGTGCCTTTTTGTGGCACATTTTGTTCTGATTCCAACACAATTCCGCGCATTCCGTCAATTACAATTGGAACTTCAGAGGTCTTACCAAACAGCTTGTTTTTATATTGCAAACTTAAAAATTTAAATTTAGAGTTTCCTCTTGTAACGTACAACCGGCAATCGCCTTGTTTGTTACGCTTAATTTCCGCTTCTGTTAAAAGACCGTAATAGGGTTTCAAAGCGTTAAAAAGTCTACTCTCATCTACGAAGGGTAGTAAGGCAACGCCTTGCCAAGCGAATTTTTTGCCATTTAAATCAATTTTGAAATCTTCCGGATAAAAATCTATAATGTCTGAATCCGGGTCAGACATAAGTTCAGCCCAAGGCTGCGGTACGTGAGAACTGCTCGCTGCTGGAAAAACGCCCATCAATTGCTCCAAAGGATTAAAAGGTTTCGAACCTTTTTGGAACTGTGTTGATAAACCGGAAATATTTACAAAATCCGAAGCAAATGGTGCATAATGGTATGGAAAGTACCAATTCCATGAAGCGCATCCTTGATAATAGTATTTCAAAACCCAACACAATCCTCGTACATATTGCAAAGCAACAGAGTATCGAAAATCCAAGTTCTCTTTATTTACATCAAACTTAGATTCGTAGTATCGGTCCTTAAAACCATCTTCCCATAAACGCACCTCATCGTTAATTTCTTCTTCTTCATCATCAACATTGTTTAAGCTAGATTGTGATGCGGACCTTTTTATTCCACGTCGGTCTTGCTGGGTGTTGGCTTGTTGCAAATTTCTTAAATTAGCAGCATGTTCTTTATAATTGTCAATTAAGGGCAATGAACTGTTGGCTTTGCCTAGAGGAGTTAACTTAAAGGCTCCGGATTGTTCCATAGCATCGGCATTATAACGCTCATCGCGCATTCGTTTCGATTTTTCACGTGCCTTGAATTGCTGTTCTCTGCGTTGGCGTTCTTTAAATATTTGGTCTTCCACTAGGCCTAAATCGCTTAGAATTAATTGCACGCGCTCCAATTTAACTTCGCCTGAGTCGGTTAAATAACCACCGGTGCGGTAAACACATTTTTTGTACAGTTCAACTAAACGATCCACTGCTCCTTCGCGTATTTCGAGACTTGGTAAATGAGGCAAAAAATCATTACCCACAAAAAAACACATGAAAACCCAATCGTCTAACACACGTTCAAAGTCATATTTGAAAGGTAAGTTAGGCATATCCAAAGTTTTCTTCAGATATTCCCGTAATACACTTAAACGTACAAAAATAAACTTTACTTCTGCTCCTATAGGCACATCTGGTTTGAAATCTACATTTGCTACTCCGGAAGGGTTCAAACCAACACATTTATCCATTTCATGACCAAATTGGTTGCAAATATCGCAAGGTTTCGGTTTATTGGGTAAAAATTCCTCACGTATAATGGTAAAATTAGGTTCATGCGTCGCTAAACCCAACATAATTAGATCAGCATCCGCACCGCATAGCACATGTTGAGTATTGGGATCGTGATCAGGTTGAGAACGCTGTTTTCGTATAAAATCCATTATTTTATGTTCGCCTTCTCCCGGAACATTGGCATCAGACAGAATAACTTTGAGACTTTTCCATGCTGGGTTATTATTCAAGCGATCGTGTATATAATAGTGTAAACATTGACTTAAACGCTCCATGAACGGCGTCCCTGGTGTAATGCAGTTGGAATCAAAATGTTCGCCCTTTTCTTTTGCCGGAGGCAACACACAACCTTTAGCCGAAAGTTCGGTTCGAATTCGCTCAATCTCTAAACGCTTTTCTACTGCTTCTTTGGCTGCCCTAAATCTTCTTGAACGTTGTTGATTCATTTTAGCCCGGGGAGCGACACCGTCAATTGCCATATATAACAACTTCCTAGGTCGCACAATATTCATTAGACGATCGATGCAGTCAAATATGGCTATCATCATTTCATCCTCATTTTTCGGTGCCGGCTTATCCTCAGGGTGGGTGCACGGATGTATAATACCATTCATATCCAAATATAAATTATCAAATTCAACGCCGTTCGGATTTGGCGAATTTCCGTCGTCATATATATTTTTACCTGTATCTGCATCGATTTGCTTAGTTTCCACGCATTCAATTATCACACTAGGATATTTGCGGCTAAGCCAGCGAAAAAACGCCGGAACTCCCATGTCAAGTAAATTAAAATTGTTCTACTTTTTAAAATCTGCGTATTTCCACAGAATAAAATATTTTACGTCAATCCCTCTAAATCTTTTATGCTCATTTGTAATAAAAACACAAAAAACGCATGTAGAGAAAATATAGTTGCTAATATAGTGGAGAGAAAATAGCCATTCACATTCCAAAGAGATGTTATCGATAAATTAAAGGTCACATTGAACTAGTTGGGATTAAAAGCTGCTATAATCAAGGATATATAACGTTTAGGGTTCTGTTTGTATGTTTAGCTTCTCATTTTCAATTACCAACATTTCAAAAGTCTCAAAATTTTGAATTGATAGCGGCTACTTGATGTAAATATTCTTAATTTAAGAAAACAAATTACTCTTTACTATTTCTTATCATTAACTTCTTTGATTATAAATTAAACCCCATTACGACGTCCTGAATGCAGACATTTATTTAAACATTTTTGGATTTGTGCATTCAAAATTTTAGACTACAAAATTGTATTATTTGTATTCAACAAAGTGCATTTTACCTTTCAGCATTTTTGAAGCATTTTTGAAAGTTTGAAGAGATTGGATTATTCAAATCTTGTGTTAACTGCTCTTAATTTTTCCAGGAATTTATTTTTTATTTATTTATTTATCTATCCACGAGCTGTTCAGGCCAAAATGCGTATATAGTAACAAAAAAAAATTTTGAATTATTTACACATCATTCTATTACATGTGTAAAAATCTGAAAATAATCACATTACCATTTAAAAACAAAATCAAAGGAATAGAGCCGTTTCTAGATACCTTCAATCAATCAACAGTAGCAATGTGCGCACTTAACAGAATGCAACTTTGTCGTTCAGTTCCTTTTCGGACTTTTCCAAAAATGGAAAAGAGAATCATATATAGGCAATGTGTTGAATTTATGAAATAAAAGTATTATTTTTAAAAACCAAGTTCATTAAATTCCGGATATTGAATTTCTTGTTTACCATGGAGAAGCATTAAAGTCTCAGTTCTTTCTGAAGAAACCAAAAAGAGTTGATTTTCCTTCTCTGAGAAACACTTTTCTTACCGAAAATAGGAGAAAAATATTTTTTATGATTTAATTTTTTTGAAAAAACAAAATGGCAGAAATTCAAATAACTAGTTCAATGTATTTTTCATTTCAGTGGATCTTTTACAAATTTTTGTGGCAATCCAAATTTTGAATATATTTTTACGTTTCATGTGGTTTCGTTACACGTTACCGTTTACTGCGACATGTTTGCTTAATGACGAATATACTACTTTTCGTATAAAATCGGTAATTTATGATCTTTATATGATATCGCAACCAAACCATCACTGTTTTCTTCCTACTGCTTTATACAATATTATCTGCTTAGTTTAGAGTTTGGTATTAATAAAAAATATAATAAAAAATAAAAATAAGAAATCGCAGAAAAATTCTAAAAATGTGCAAAATTTTTATAAAATAAGAGATTTTTATGAAGAAGAACAGTATAAAAAAATAATTAAAAAGCTTTTGTAAATTTTGTTAACTTGATTAGAGGAAAACGAATTGGTACAACTTTGGAAGTAATGGCGAAAATATTGGTGAGTAGGAAAGAGCAAAAGTGAAAAGAAAAATAAGAGACGTGGTAAATTCGTTTAATGTCGTTACATATGTTTACATTGAACAAACTAATACAAAAAACAAAAAAATTGACTTAAAATATAAATGAAGGCAAGTGAAATTTAAGCAAAAATTGTATCGCCTTAACAACCATGTTTAAACGATGTAAAAAGGTAATATCTTTTCACCAATATGTGAAACGCTGCCGTTATTTTCATTACTGTAAATCTAGAATGATGTTAGAATTGTAAGCTTTTTTTCAACAAGAATTTCTATAATGTTTCTTTTTCGTTTACTACAATTTCGATAAAAGAAATTTGCCTCTGATATGTATCTCGGAGTTATATATACATAATGTAATATGTAATATTAATTGGTACAATATTTTAAAGTTTTCTTAATCTGCTTACACGTTTATTTAGATAATTTACTGCTTTTAAATAGGTAGTAATGTCAACCAAATAAGCATGGTTGCGTAACAATAAATTTTTCAATACAATTTTTGTTCTTAGTAAAATTTTCAAGTGTTATCAGTTAATGTAACTATTGTATAGAATTAGTAAATCATTGACTGCTGCAACATTAAGCTGTATAATAAATAGCATAATTTTTGTAGTTGACCGTAACAGCTGTTGTTTTTGTCATAAATAGGAACTTAAAAATCTAGGAAATTGTTAAACGAAAATATACATAAAACCCTACTGAAGCCTCGATAAACACCTCAAAACGTCGCTTAGAAAAAATTTCTAATTTTTTCCATCGCTCTTGCTAAACTAAATTTGGAAATCAGTTAATTCTGGGATATATTTGCGCACGGCTTGAAAGAAAGTAACTAATTATCATAATCCTATTTTAAGTCATAAACTCACAAGACTTTCGAACACTTTTTTTCTTTGAGCTTTAAGTTTAATATTAACTTTTGTTTGCATGTTAAAATAAAAAACTAAATTTCTTGTAGCAGCCAAGCATTTTAAGTTATTATCAAAGTAAAAACGCCTGGATATTAAAACACAAGCCAGATAGATTACTTCTTTTCTATTTTAAGTAATATTTCAATTTGTTTTTATTTGTCTTGGAATGATTATTATTAATTATTTTCTAAATATGTGCTTGGGTTTTTATTTACCAATCAAATTTCAAATAATTTTATATATATATATATATATATATATATATAACACATATATGTCTATATGCAAACAAAACGTCTAAGGATAGTATGACGTACCTTTTATCGTTTCATATTTGTTTCTATATTTTGCGATTGAAATAAGCAATGAAATTATTTTCATGTTTTTCTATAAGAGAATATTACATTTAAACGACTTATTATACGGATGTGGCAGCTGCAGCCCTTCGATTTTATTGCTGTATATTTTTTAAGACCTTTTTTGGCAAGAAGCCAAAGTCACAAATAATTACAGTAGTAACAGCGCAAGAATAATAGTAACTGTGTTATATTTACTTAGTTTTTGGATAGTGTCAAATGGACATCCCATAAATTGCATAAATTCTTCTATTTTAACCGAAGCAGAAGTTAAATAGGAATGCAGAAATCTGAAGTTTGCGATCGCAAGACCATAAAGCTGCTTTTCCAACTTCAAGTGTTCCTCTTCGCTTTCTTTCCTCGGAAATGCGTCTTTTACTGTATGTATCAAATACAGAATCGTACGTTTTACGCATTACATATACACAACGACAAACAAAAAAGAAGAAAATGTATAATTCTATACCGGAAATCACAGTTAATTCCAAAAACTTAATGCTAAACTTTCAATTTCTCATTCTCAATTGATTCGATGGAATATTCAAGCTAGTATATTTTTGTCTGGAAATGATTTGAAAAAATCAAGAACACTTTCTATTGGCATCCGTTAGGGCATTTGAGAAGTTTCTATAGTTAAGGGATAAAGCTGAAATTTCTTGATCCATGTAGCTTTTTTGGAACGTTTGCAGAACATTTATGGAAAAAATTTCTTTCAAATAATTAATTTTTCCATATGATACAATAGAATAGAATAGAAGCGTGATTAATTAGTTCAGTTTATCGTTAGAATGTTTTGCAAACAGGCTACGAATTCTCTTCAATTTTCGCAATTATGAACCTTCATACAACGATTTGGATTTTTTTTGCAGCACACTGCGTTTATTGTCATTAACGAACATTAATTGTAATCGAAATTGAAATTTTTTTTGTTTAAAAACTTTTAATTGCACGTGAACAATTCTGTAGCAAATTCTATGACAAAATAAAAGGACAAATCAAAGTAACAACAATAGCCGTATTGTCAGCAACATCAGGGAGACCTCACCAATGAAAAGAAATTTTTTGTTTCATGATTTGCATAACTTAACAAACTGATTTTTTCACAAAATTGATGCTGGAGTTTTTTCGTTATAGATATGAGTGTCGCAAAATAACCTTAATAAAATCGGGTGCGTACATCATCGCAAAACAACCTTAACAAAATCGGGTGCGTTTATGAAGAAATTCTGTGAATATTTGTTTACAATTTATTAGCTATAAGTAGAAATTTCTAATTAAGTTTAGTGTTACACTTGTTCTTTTGAAAAAACTTCAATTTATTTAATGTTTAAATATCTTAGAAATTTAATCTTCTTTTAACAAACTTATAAACCGTAATTATATTTGGGATTACAAAGTGGTTGTCACAAAATGTTCTTTTGCAAGGTTATAAATTTTGTTGTCGCCAACTTTTGTTAGATCATTTGTTACTTGGATTCCTTAATGCAAGCAGCCGCTCTTTTTCTTCTTCTTTTTGTCATTGATTTTGTTACTTTTATATCTGCTGTATGGTGAAAGAATTTTGGTTTGCTTTCTACGTTTTGTTGAGACATATATACATTTACTTACATATGATCCCCTGAACCCTATATTTATACATCATAAAGGGCAGAATGTATTAAGCGCGAAAAAGTGAATTCATAGTTGTTTCCGCCGAAGATAAATCTACGCATCCGAACAAATCGCATGCATATTAGCTTTTCGCTCTTCTTAATTTATTCAGTTACTGAAATTTCAAAAATGGAAGAGTAAGCAAATTCGGCCGACTCCAAATTTTTCCTTGATAAAGAATAGAATTTTAGATTATCTTTTACGTTCATTTGTATTTTTTCATGATGAACTTACTTTGACTGTTAGCCTGACTTATTGGCACATTTTGAATAATGAAGAAGTGAGGTCTTTTAGTATTCGGTCGAGGAAAAATAAATTTTGCTCTAGACTGCGTAAAGTTTCCTTACTGCCTTTTTTTAAGTTTTTAAGTTGCAAGGAAAGAGAAAATACATAAAGTGATAAACATGTTTATCTGTTTATGTATTCTTTGCACTTCGTTGTGTGAATTGTAAAGTTATCAAATAAATGCAGGAATTTTCCATTTCTGTTTTTGAAAGTGTCCTGGACGACACGGAAAAATTGCAAAATGAAATAACGCGTTAAGGCTGCTGGTATTATGATATTGACATTGTTTCTTCTACATATGGTATTATTATAATTTGTCATTGTTGCCTGTTTTCTGAACTAATTTAATTATTGAAATGGCAATCTATGTATTGGTTTAACATGTCATAGTAATTTCCCTATTCTAAACATTGAACAAAAGTCAATGAATCCCTTAACTTAACATGCCGTACAAACATTCATATGTCGTTTATAGTTATAACTTATTATTTTCTCGCAACCAAAAAACAGGTTTTTATCGATCCTCCTCCTAAAATTTAAAGCACTGCTTATCTCTTCGTTGAAATCATTCAGCTAATGATGATTAAAAGTTTTCATTCTAGTTGCCCAACAGTTAGCGCTCTATATTAAGAATATATTTTATTTTTTTTTTTTAACTAAAGTAATGAACACATCATCGTGTACGCGCTCGCACACCGGCCACCTATGTAATGTTAGTACACACAATACGATAATCAGTTTTCGATTAGTTTAAAAATTGCAAACGATACCCAGAATATATCAACGGTCCTTGCAACTAAGAAAATGGAGTTTAGTGTGTGAAATTCATTTTATTTTTTGGTCCTACATTGTTGTAGCCAATTTAACTTGAAATTTTCTTTTCTTTTTTCTTTTCTCCGCTTTGCTATCCCTTGTCCTTGTGTCTAATGTTGATTTAAATAACCTTGAACTTTAAATTTAAGCTGTTCTGTATAGTTATATACTCAGGTATGAGCAAAACGGTGAATAAAACGCTTGATTGAAATGCTTACATGTTGTGTATGTTGTGTGTTAGAATAATTTATTGCTGACTGTTACAAAAAACTGCAATATGCAAAAAATATTTAAGATACATATAGGATAGGAATAAAACACTTGAGATTCTCTTACGCTTAGAGTTTAGTTTTCATTTTCAATAGTATAATCGTTTGTCCAAAGTATCAAGATCTTCACAATAATCTATTTATCCTTATTGTGTTTAATTTTAAATTATTTTTTTATTTCTGAAATTTGATAAAGAAAAATTTTTTTTTTAATTTTCGTCGTTCTGGATTAATAATATATACATAAAGTAGATATATATGTTAGTGGAAACAGACTATAGCTGTGGAATACGATCCTATATTTTCTCTATACATTATTGTGCTCAAAGACCATTCAATAAGAAAGGGTACGGCTCTATTCGGTTTAAAGTGGATCTTTGATATTCAGCACTTGATTAAAATACTTAAAGCATAAGATGCAATTTGCAGCTTGTTAAGTTAGGAATTTGCGCGTCAATTCTTTAATTTTCCATTTTCAATTTGGTAGCCGTCAAAATCCCAATGTGACACGGAAATGATGATCAAACTAAGTTGGATAAATATTGAAGAAGAGCAAGAAGATTTCAGGGATGTTCCCAATAAATAACTTTAGAATTGGCTAACTTTTGTAAAACAAACTATAACGCATATGAAAGGTACATTCGCCAACAAATGTTAAATAAAGAAATCATTGTAAAATTTAATTAGGAAAGTAAATGCATTTGAAAAGTCTGCAAAGATTCGTTATAGTTAGTAGTTAGCAGAGTTATTTTAACAGAAAGGAAGCAAGACCTTTTCGTTCGGACGTCCCAAACGTAGACGAGCATGTGCAATGCGAAGATCGACTACGCTGATCAAGTAAACATTTTGGGACATTTGAGAAATTTAGGTATAACAAACGAAATTTGGATTATCTCATGCTTTGCTGATTGATATGAAAACAAAAACTTTCTTTTGGTTTTAGTAATTTTTGTTAATTTAACATATATTTTCTTTTCGAATTCATTTCCAAACATTAGTACCAAAAACGCAGTAAACTCAGCTGTTGCCGTTTCATTTTCATTGGCCAACAAATTCAACAAATTAGTGTCTTCGCTGAAGCCGAATTTTAATAAATTAAATATTTTCTATCTATATATCGGTCTACTTGACTTGATTACGGCAGTGAAACGTCTAATATATAAAATGCTATGTCTATAAGATATGCGATTTGATTTGTAACACCAAACATTACTTTTTCTTTAATTTGATCCTGTGCTTAATATAAAATGGAATACGTCTAAGAGAAGTGATTATCCAAAGTTCACCAAATGCTTTGGTAAGCTAAAAGCAAATTAATTCTGCTAAGAATAAGTTTTTTTTAGAATCTTGCTTCGCATTAAGTTAAGTTTTAAATACTTTTAAACACAGATCAGAAAATGTACTTCTGCGTTTTCTCGAATGACGATGTTTGTGTTTCGAGAATGACATTTCGATTTCTCATTCCAAATATTATTGGATATTTTACAGTGTGATTTTTAAATTGATTGTTGTATTATTGGTTTCATGTTTTTACACTTTTGTCGATAATATAAAAAAAAGACTTGGTCTTCTATTATCGAGAATTTATTTTCCATAATAAATATGTGTAATAGAATTCTTGCTGATTTTTGTGTTACATGCTGCTTAAAGGTTAATATTTAAGTGAGCATTACAACGCGTGTGCGAATAATTCAAGCAATTGCTAAAATTGCTAAATTTGCTATTGTGAAATGCAATTTCAGATTTTCTGAATATTTTCTGTTTACTGACTTTTTGACTAAAAGCTGTAGAATTTATAGGATTGGTTAATGTACTGAAACGACCTTTTGAATAATGATAAAAAATCGAAGTATTTTCCAGGTTAACGAGAAATTTTTTTTTACTGATCTTCGTCTTTTTAAATCGCTAGAATACGTACGAATAATGAAAATTCTTCAATTAGTGATAAGAAGAAAATAATTCTATTCGAAGCGTCATGAAATTTGTTTTCGTGAAAAAATTGAAAAACTCTGTTTGACTTAAGACGTAGAGTCGTCTAAGCAAAATGTTTTAGAACACAATTGAACAATTTTTTAAAAGGCCTAAATTATTTGTACTCTTAATCATTCCGAATTGCGGATTGTCTGTCGTTCGTTATTGGCAAACAGTAAGATAGAAAGCTTAAATTCCCCTGCATTTCAGTTTTTTAGCGTTGAGCCATACATCAAAACTTAAAATAAATCTTATTTCGGCCGCTATACCTCAAATATTATATTGCACTTACTAGTAGCAGTTACTCCTTTGAAACCTTGCAAAAATATTTCGTAAGTCCATCTAAAAAAATTATTATGAAAACGGTTATAAAAAGGTTATTTATGAAATATTCCCCACATTTGCACATTAGTTTGAAGAGTCAGCCGCATATCAAAAATGAGGTAGATGAATTTGCTGTTAAATTTTTTCACAAAAAATATGGAGATGATTATGGAAATATGAAGTTTTACAAATTCGCTTTATATTATTGTTGTAAAAATTTTAATGAATTATGGAAGTCTAGAAGAATAATATTTCCTTATTAATCTAAAAAACGTTGTGGGATATACATAAACAGTTGAATGTGTTGACACGAAGGAAACTAACATTAAGTAACGCTGATTGAAACAACTTTTGCACCGTTCATATAATTGACACTTTGTGTACTATGGAGAAACTAAAATATAGTTACATAAGTTTCTACAACAAATTTAAACAAATTCTCATTGCACATCAGAATAAGACAATTAGTACAAAATAATAGAATCATATTTTTCAATATATTTCATTAGTAAATACGTTTTTTTTTTTTTTTTACTTTTTCAGGTATAATATGCCAATTTGGAATGTCAGTAGAATGCCATATAAATTTTTAAAACTATATATTGAAAAATGGAAGCAATATCCAAGATTTCCCTGATATTGATTCTGTTGTTAACTGTAGATGTTTATCATACTTCGCTGTGGTCGTGGCCCCCCTTTTTGAATGCAATAAATGGGAAATGTAATAAACTGACGATCTTAAGGTCCACTCGTTTTATAGAAGCGACAACAAGTGCTATCACAGGAATCCGTTTACGACGTCAGCAAAATGACGAGGAACTTAGTAATGCGAAAGGTTCATGTGTTTCCACGTTCACTAGCGAAAACATAGAACGGCAACAACTTCGTGTGCAAATAGCCGATGAAAAGCATTCAGCACCGGGGACCACAATATTTAGCTACAAAATTTATAATCCATTTGCGACATTCGGAGATGATTTTGGAGCGAGTGGCGATTCCAAAGAAGGTACAGCAGCTTACGTGGGTGACGACACTATATTGCGAAATGTTCTGCACGATAATGCAGGTGATGCGCTAGAGAATGAAGCAGTTGCATCTTTTGAGGGGCAAAGTGACTTCCATGTTTTCAAGTTACATTGCACGAACGCCTCGGTATCGACAATCAATGAGGAATTAAAAGCGAAAAAATTTATAAAATATGCTCATATAACATTGCAATATTGCAATATCGGCAGCGACGACACACGTCTACAATTGCAACAGTTCGAAAGTGTACAAGATTTTCAATGGGTGCATAGCAATGTGCAAGATCGCCAACTAGAAGAACTTTTCACCAATTATGAACTTAATTTCGAATACTTGGAATCACTTGATTTGTCAGCAAATCACATAAAATGCATAGATTGGGTACGACCACAGTTAGTGCGTCGTTTAAAAGTACTTAAACTTAGTGAAAACTGGATTGATTCGGAGCAATGCAGTTTTTCTCCATTGCATCATTCCAATCTTTTGATAGAACTACGCTTGGATAGAAATCATTTATATACCCTTAACGGTAAATTTTTGAATAATCTTAGTGAACTTAAAGTTTTGAATTTGACCGATAATTTTTTAAATGATCTTCCACGTAACACTTTTGATGGAATTTTTAAATTGCAATACATGCATTTGGCCAAAAATAAGCTAAGAGTCTTACCATTTCAATTGTTTCGCAATATGGGTGAACTCCAAATTCTCAATATGGCGGATAATCATTTGGTTTCATTCCCAGATAATTTTTTTGCTTTAAACGGAGAGTTACGTATACTGCAATTGCAACGAAATAGTTTGCAGAATATTAGCAAAAATACTTTTTTTAATTTACAAAAATTATTACATTTGGACATGTCTCAAAACGAAATCGGCTACATCGATCGGAAAGCTTTTGAGTCGCTGAGCTCATTAATTACGTTAAATATATCGGCTAATAATATTAGTATCCTCTCATCCATACTCTTCCAGCCGTTGCATAGGTTACAACATTTGGATTTAAGTAACAATCGCTTTACCCAATTACCAGGCGGGTTGTTTATGAATCAGAAGAGTTTAGTGTCACTACGCATAGATCACACGCCGCTGGAAAAGTTGAATAATTGGATTTCACGTAGTGATTCTTCGTATATCAATCCGGATGTCTTGCAGCATTTAACCCATTTATCGTTACAGTATAATTCGCAATTACGCAAACTCACTAAAACTTTATTTCTTAATGCACCCCATCTCAGGGTGTTGCTTCTGGCACATAATTCGCTTCAACAGCTTCCAGCAGAAATTTCCTCACTCGATTTTTTGGAGCGTTTCAACATCGGCCACAATGATTTATCCTATCTACCTGAAGGCGTCGGTTTATTACCAAGCATACGCTTCATCAACATACTGAACAATGATTATATCTGTGATTGCAAAATGCATTGGTTGGCATATTGGCTTACGGCTGATAATACTACATTACGTCTTGATAATGCTGATAGTTCTGAAAATTTTTCGCTGCATGCTGACACAACTAAAGATTTGGAAGTTTTGGTTAACGCCTTGCAATGTTTGCATGGTTATCCCGGCGATATGATAACAGTATTGAAAAGTTTGAACTGCACTAAACCAGTTTTACAAAATGTCACCGAGTCAAGAATGCATGAACTACGATCAACCGCCAAGCTAGACTGTAGTTTTTCAGGCAGCCCTTCACCAAATGTTATATGGGTCAGTTTTTTAGTCGCTCTAACAAACTTCGTATTTTAAATTTTCTCATTTAGGTTACACCATCCAATAAAATTTTGCGTTATCATGCGGATCCGGATAGACGTCCGATTATTATCAACCACAACGACAAAGAATTGGATAGATTGCATTTAAATGCATTGACCAATGATGATGTACCGTTGAATATAAGCTTACAACGGACTGATGCAATAGACCGTATAGCATTGATTGAAAACGGATCTTTGTTGGTTAGCAATATTACACGACTCGATAGTGGCCTTTACACTTGTTACGCCTACAATGTAATGGGTAATGCTTCAGCATTCATAAGGTTGGTTGAAGATAAATGCAACAACAACCATAATTTAGGAAAATTTCGTTCATTGCAGACTTCAAATAGATCCTATTATTTTTTATCGTGTTAAAATTGGTAGTCTATTATCTGGTGTAGCAGCTGCCACTGCTTTTCTATTGCTCACCCTTATTGTACAGGCAATACGGGCATTGTGTCATAAGTATAACGATTGCGTCTTTCATATTCTAAAGCATATTAATCAGTTTCGTATTCTAATTATTTTGTTGCCTCAGATGGGGATTATGCAATAAATTTAATTGTTGTGGCACGCGGTCTAAACAGTCCCCTAGAGCCAAACAAATATATGCCATGTTAGACAGCATTGAGACCTATAAGAGTCAACAACTGGAACGTTTGAGAGAAAATTATGCTCAACAGGTATTTGTATTAATCCAGAATTTTTTTATTTGAACAACATTTGTTAAGTGTTTGTAGGAGAAAATTAAATTTAAAGAAAATTATTGGGAAAAACGCGTATTGTACGCGAAATCTTTTTAGGTAATGAAATTGATAATACATTATCATTACTATTGGAATCAACATGTCAAATGTTATTTTAGTTTGTAAGATTACAATTTTTTTCCCAAATATCTAAATCATGTGTTTTTCATCAACGTGAATATCAGGATCGATCCGGTCGTGCTTGTAGAATATTCTTTATTTACTCAATGTCTTGCTAGAGACAAAAAAATTAGTTTCAAGTATATTATACTGGCTGTTTAAATCTTTACATTTTAATTAATTAATTTTTTTGGGGTGGTATATTAAATATTTTGGAAAATGGGAAAAACGGTGATTGTATACTCGAATACTCGTTGCAATTATTTAGTAACTTTGTTCTTGATAAGGTCCACCGCATTCGCGAAAATTGTGCTCAACAGGTGGAGTGGATACAAAGTAGTTACACTACACAAGCGAAACATTTAAAGGAGTTTCGTGATCTTGGTTCCAGTCATTTGACAGCGCTAAAGGATCAGTATTATGATCAGGTAAATCTTGTCTATACCACCATAAATAGAAATAACTTTCCTATTTGTTTGGCAGGTAAAAAAAGTTAGAGACTATTCAACTGGCCAATTAAATTGGGTTCGCGAAAATTATGTTTTCCAACGTAACAAAATACGCAAATTCAGTGCTCATCAGGTTTTGCGATTACGCGAAGGCTACAAATATCAGCAACAAACACTCAATAAAGTATTAGAAAATTTACCTAGTTTCTACTTCGAGAATTGCCGTGGTCACTGCGATGAGGATATTACTGATGGTAAGTTTCCATAAAGTTTATGTAATTATGCCTGTGTAAACATTAACCTTTTTTATCCTATAAACAATACTTCAAAGAAATGAACAAAACTTTCTCTATTGAAACAAGTTGTTCATTTTTGAGTGTAGTGGAAGTGGTAGATATAAATAAGAAATATACGATATAGCCTCGAAGGTGCGTAAAGTTTATAATATTTTATAATTGACTGTTAAGAGTACGCAGTGCTCTCGATTAAATAAGCTGTTGTTTGAAAGGATCTTTATCAAGATGACAAAAATTATTATAAAACTTTATATACATCGATATCAAAATTAAAGCTTTTGCGATAAATACAAACAAAATTACGCACTTTCATGGCTCATTAGAAATCAGTTATAAAAGAACGCAACGTTATGAACAATCTAAAATGATATTCTCAAATTGATCTTAATTTAAAAACTTATTTATCCCTTTGGCTTTCAATGCTTTCGCTTGCATCATTGGTGTTCTTTTCTGAGTTAATAGCATCGTTTCTAATAGATTACTGTACTTAATCAAATAATGTATTGATTAGCTCGTTTTTAGTAGCCCTTTTTTTGGAAAAGCGGCAACAGTGCTTAAGTTCAAACAAACAAAATATCTAAATAATGAATAAAAGTTGTTATTTAGTGCGTCCGAATTGTTAAACACAAGTTACATTTAATTTTGATTATTTTAACTATCCTTATTCTCTTCTTTCTGCTTGTAATTCTGCTTGATTGATTCAGATATAGATTTTTATTTTAAAACAAAAATGGCTTCAAGCGATCAAAATCATCAAAAAATGCTGCGGGAACAATTAAACATGATTCCATTATCCGTGCATCATCCTTCGTTCAATTTTAAAGATATTAAGGAATTACAAAAACTGAAGTCGAAATTAATGAGCAACAATTCGGCAAGTAAAGCTTCCATTTACTATACGCCACCGGAAGAAGAGCCTAAATACTCACATAATTTACAAACTTCTCCTATACATATAAATTATATTAATGAAAATCTCGATCATATAAGATTGGAATTGGAAGATCACAAAGTAAATTCACAACTTTTGCTATTGAATACACCCACAACACTTGCAAACACCAACATGACTTTTAGTATTAAAGGCATAGAGGTAGATAATTTCAGTGTGGGTGCAACAGTTCCAACATTAAGTCAATTGAATATCAGTTCAGAACATCCAGCAGGCGCAGGTAGCATTGAGGATAATAGTTATGCGACGTCAATAATAGATAAACTAGCTGCTGTTAACAGAGACGATAGGCGTCCAGAAGTATTTGATGGTGAGTCAAGTATACTTATAAGTGAAAATAAATGATAACGATTTTGCATTTGTAATGACAGGTGCTGCCCATTCTGAGAATTCCAATATAGAATTGAACATTTTACAAGATGTTAAAGACACCAATGACGTAAAAAATTCGAAGTCGTGCCCTGCCATTTACAAAATATCGAAAAAGAGAGATGGCACCACTTTACACGAATTATTGACAGACAATTTGCGGCGTGGAACACGACTAAATCCTATCAACTGTCCTTCGTACGAGGAGATTGAATCTCCTTTACATTTGACCCCTCCAGCCGTTGAAGAGTTGTTACACAGAGAGAAACTCAATATTGTACTTGATGAAAATGGTAAATCTCCTTTGTATGATAACTGCAATAGATCGACATCATCAGATCAATGTATAACAGAGAGAGACGCTAGAAAGCTAATAGAACATGTAACCACTAAACTGTCGAATAATGCTTTGGAAAATATTTCAAAGCGCTCGTCTTCAGTTTCAACCAATTTTGATTCCAGTAGTTCTGGCTGTGGCAGCTCCGTAGTTGCGGATGCCTCATCTAGCCCTGCTTCTTCTCCCAAGTCTTCTCCTTCTGCAGTTGAAGCTTAGCATTGTCATAATTGTACTAAATACATCATCAAACTTTTTAGAGAGATTCCTTTTATTATAATTTTTTTTCCTTCTAATTTATAAGCAAAAGTAAGTAACTTTAAAATAAATTTACATACCTAATAAAAACAAAGGTTAGAACTAGTGGAAGACTTATTGTAAAATTTATAAGGAAATTAATACATGCCAATCCAATCAGCAGACATGCATATATATATATAATGTTCATATATATATAAGGTAAATAAATTTTTTTAGATCAATTCGATGAGAAAAATATTTTTAAATTAAAAGAAATATCTTTACCTGCAAATATAAATTTTTTTTTTGTAGTTGTTATTAATCGATACACACATATATTAAATGTAGTCAAAATGCGAAGGTTTTGAAAAAATCAGCTCAACATAAATAGTATACAATGACATTTTTACAGATAAGTAACGAAGTTAAATTCGTTTCACGGCGAATTTTGGATGCCGACCACCTTAAGCAAAAGTCAAAAGTTACAGGAGTTTTTTGTTGTTGTGGGCGTGCAAGAACAAATTATAGGCGGCGTCGATACGAAGGTTTATTTCTTTACTTTTTTCTCTTTTCGCGTGAAAATGACGTCCATTTTGCAGCTTGACCTGAACGCTAAGTAATTACAAATTTATTAAATTTTCGGTTAACCGATAAAAAGACACATGGGTAAATCGTCTCAGAATTTTACGTAGATCTGATATTTATTTTACAATTTGTAAGGTGGCAGGTATAAAAGAAATGAAAATTATTTATAAAGTTGACAAAAAGTAGTAAAAAACTTTATCATTGTGATTAATTTCATGTTATAATATTTGAAAACATACATGAAAAAAGCATACATATTCATAAAATTTTTAATAAAAAACTATACTACAAAAAATTAAAGCACAGTAAAACACTTCTTGGGAAATATGTTGGTCGCTACTTAGTAAATTAGTCTTGACTCTCTTTACATAAATTTCTGAGTCCGAGTTCATATAAAAGGAGTAAAAATGTAATATATATGCTGCCATTTTTACGGTACTGCTACGGCGTTATGAAACGTGTCTCAATAAGAGTAGACTATTTCATTCCAAGATAAAAACAGGTATTTTTTTGAATGATTTGTGATATTTTTATTGTAAAGCAGACATGTATGGAAAGAAAAACCCGATAAATGACCGCCGCGGCTCTGATGGCAGCCATTACATTTTTCATGGCATTTTCGATGACTTCTTGACAAAGATGTACCTGTATCTCGCCGACGACGGGTTGGATCTCGACTTTAATGTCAGTAATTGCTTCTGATTTATTTGCATAAACCCAAGATTTCAGAAAACCCGAAAGAAAGAAATAGCACGGCGTTAAACCGAATGTTCTGGGTGGACAATTGAAATCAGAATTTCGTGAGATGATTTGCTGCAGTAAATCGATTGTTTCGAGCGCGGTGTGGCAGGTAGCCAGATTCATGCCGTCCAGCTGAAGCCACAAAAACTGCAACGAATGCCGTTCGCAATCGCTCATTTTCAAAAAAGTAAGGCCCAATCACACCGCCTGACCAAAATCCGCACCAGAAAAGTGCTCGTTGTGAATACATTTGTTTCTAATGGTTCGCTTGAAGATTTGCCGAGCACGAAATTCGACAGCATTGTGTATTTGCGAAGACATTCAGAACCAATTCGGAATCTTATGAACGATATTAAAGGATAATTTGAAAAACATGCAACGAACTGCGCTTCTTGTTTTTGTGGATGTTCGAGCAGAACGAGGTAAATTGACTAACATTTCATGAATTTCTTCGAATGCCCCATGGTAATTACTTCCTTACATATTCGTACATAAAAATGCATTTTATTAATTTTGGACGTTGCGATTGATGATGATGACAATTTTTACCGACTTTCAAATTAATCTTGATAAATGTAATTCTAAATTAATACCTTTATTTCACCGTTCGATACAAACATTTGCCACTGCAAGAGTTCCAAAAAAAATCTAAACCCATCAAGTATATATGAATACACTTTATTATTAACAAATTATGTTATAGCTTCTTGCCTCTGTACTGGATGAAAAATTGTCGTGATATTATTTACGCTCGTATTTAAAATTCCGTATAATTCTAATTGCAAAATATGATCAACAGCAATGGATATATGAAATTTTCTTTACTATTACTAAGGTCCTACCGCTACTTATTTAATAAATTTCTTTTACAATTCACATTTTACACTTTGATGTTAATATTGACACAGAACTTCGCGGATTGTTTCTCTTATAGCATCAGCGTTGTGTGGTACTGATTGTAGTGGTTGAGCTTAGCCTACTTGCTGCTGTTGCATTACTTGAGCTTGAGCTTGGCCTACTTTCTGCTGCAGTTGTGCATTATTTGAGGAGTTCGGCCTACTTGTTGGTAAATTTGTTGTTTCTGGGGCTCTTTAATGATTCGCAATATGCGACGAAATTTGGAAGCGTTCTTTTTATTTTTTTTCGCGTAACTTCTTACGCTTCTTTTATAATTTTCTGCAAAACGTCTGCAAAAAAACTTTAAATTATTAAAGATTAAATTTCACTATATTTCCATCTTATTTACTTTTTCCACAGATCAAAAAACCGCACAATTCGCTAAAGAAATGCCTACAAAAACAATTTAAATTTTTATTAAAAATTAAATTCCATTATATTTCCACTTTAGTCACCTCCTTGAATGATGAAATTACAAGCAAATGACGCCAAGCTTAAAATTTGCAACGAAGAAGCAATTTAAAAAAAGTACTGTTATAGTAAGGGATTTCCTTTCATTTTTCAGGTGATCATGAAGTTTGCCCTTAAAGTGTTTGTGGTATAATATTGCAAGTACACGGTAGCAATGACATCGCATATAAATGAAAATATTTGATTTAATAGACTTCATGTGTTTTATATATGCGTATTTTTGGAAAAAAACGGAAAAGAAAATACAAATAACTTAATTGAACATAAATGAAATTTTGTCTTATTCACTTAGAAGTTGATATGAATTTTAGTTGTGTCATCCCAGTCCAGTGAAGAAAAAATAATATGGTATAATAATCTTCTTACTAATTCAATTTATGGAAGCTTTCTCGAACATAGTAGAAAAATCCATGATGAGGGAGAAATTTTTCTGTTAAGTGATTTCACGATGCCAAGCGGAGAATACGTGTTTGTTCACAGGCAAGGACAGGAGCAGGAATTTTCAAAACCATAGCGCATGATGCACATCTTATGCCACCAAAAAATACTAAAAATACTGAGCAAGCAATTAATAGCACACCACAAATAAATGCTAATAAAGCCACACAGTCTGTGGATGTTTCAATTGCGGAATTGAAATAAAATTTGTAGAGGAATTTTATTGGTTAATAATCAAACGTAAATAATATTAAATGGATTTTTATTTTTTAGTTATATTCTCTAGTTAACAAATTTTTTGCTGATTTACAATTTCTTTTAAAAACTTTTATATGAGATATACATTCAATAAGAGATAGATTTCCACACACACCTATGAATGTATTTAATACCTTTTAGGCAATAAAAGTAATAAGTGAAATTGAAATTTATTTCAAAGGTTTGAAGCGGCCAACAAAATTACAAGTTTCCTTGCCATTATCAGATTTCTAACGTTTTTAAGAGTCTTAAAATAATTTTACTAATCCTCTTTGAGAGAGTTTGACTGATTGTCTGCGCCTATTTCACTTCTATAAAGCAAAATAAAATTGTACGGGTTTTTTAATAAAATCAAGAAAGAAAGCTGCATTGTCAAAAAATATTTACTTAAATAGGTAAAAAATTACATTTGTAGTGTGCACATTTAGTAACAGGTGCAGAAAAGTTGGTACGATATTTTTTAAATATTTTTTTCCTATCCCAACGAGGCGATACCGTGCCGGAGGAACTCATAAACTTTCATGAATCGACCTTTTTTCGCAGTTTTTCAATGTGCCAGTCAGTCTAAGCAAGTGGTAATCAGACGGCGCTGGTGAATGCGCTGGGTGCGGCAGAGCTTCCCATTCTACAGCTACAACATTGCATTGTAGACAGAAGATTTCTTCAAATCAACCAACAAATCTCGAAAATGCAATCTTGAGCGTTCCACGGCTACCACCTGTATATAGTGAATAACTTGATAATATCAAAATATATTAGTAATAAAACTAAGACGACGGAAGAAAGTTTGCAGAGTATCATTGTGAAAGATACGCATATTTTTTCCATTCAGTACATGACCTCCGGAAAAGGTAAACTACTTTTGTTAAGGCGATATAACATTTTTATAGGTTTTTTTTGTATCGAAAATACGCAATTATCTATAAGAAAATATTGGTATACTTATATTTTTTCTAGGTTCTGGTTTACTCACCGGTCAGTGCTTAAAGGCGTTGAAATTCATGTGAATATTTTTGCATTATTTTTTTTTGACTGTTCAACAAAATATAATCGAAATTATCATTGGAACCAATTTAAAAAGCTGTCATTAAAAAACATTAAAAATCGTAACAGTAATTCACTAAAGAACGTATTTTAGGACGATTTCGATCGTTACAGGCAAACAATCGGTATTGAACTATTTTAAATTAGACCAATTAATTCTTGAATATCGCCTTTCGCGATACCGCACTATAGTGTACTAAGCTTTGGCGTTGATTTAACAGCAGAACCATTTCGGTCACAGTCATTTTTAATTCATCCATGAAAGGTTCTTCAAACTGACCAAAAAGAAAAGCATAATAGAACAAAACACTCTTGATTAATTCGCGTAAGCAAACGTTTTATGAACATAAGCTGTGAATCCACCACTGAATAAACGCATAAGCATTGATATGCCAGTAGATCGAGTAGAGTTGTATCTCATATTGATATTCGTTGCAGATCACGTAGTATAGAATTGTGCATTGAAGCTTTGGAAGGGTGCTAAGTTATCGAAAAAAAAATACAACAAATGTTGAATTTTCTTCAAGATTTTTGTCAATTACACCTTAAAAATGGTCAAGTTTGTTGGTCTTTTCATATTCGGAATTTAAAAAGGAAAATAATCTTTTATAGATATTAATGTATACAGGATATTGGTAGTCGTAGTGTTAAACTATTGCCATGGCACGTTAATAATAAACGTTCAACACATCTTTACGCATTTTTAATACCACCTTGCAGGCCGTTTTCTATTAAGTTCGGTAGCCTTGTATCAAGGTTTGTTGATGGTTGGCTATTCAACATCGTACACCATGTTTCCTGTATTTTCATTAGTCTTAGATCAGGATATTACCTAGACAACGGCTGTCACTTATCCAGAGCTATATAAAGATTTATCCAAAGGTCGAAGTTTAAGTTATAAAACTTTCTTTATATGGGTGTTAATCAGTATTTATCAAGGCGGGGTTATAATGTATGGAGCGCTGATATTATTCGAAGATGAATTCATACTAATTGTGGCCATAAGTTTTTCAGCACTAATAATGACTGAACTCGGTAAGAGCTTATTAAGTTAAAATCTTGTAAAAATTATATATGACTTTTTTATTTTTTAAAACAATAGACTAATGGTTCTAGCGGAATTGTTTAGTTTAGCTTTATATTTAATTTCTTTGGTTGTGCTACATGAATATTTCGCTGAGCTTTATTCGTTTGTTTTTATTATTATTATTATTCCAGTGAAAAAGAATAATAAAGTTAAATCTTATTTCTCATCTAACAGATTGGGAATTTATTTCCTCATACGATTTCTTATGGAAAGTCTTCATTATAACTGTGGCGTCTTGCTTACCGTTGTATATAATAAAATTTCTGCGAAAAAAATGTTCCCCGCCTTCGTATTTGAAACTTTTTCTCGTTTGCTAATTTTGTTTTTTTTTAAATTATTTTATAATATTTACAATATGTAAGTTAAACAAAAAAATTTGGTTATTATTAATAGTAATAACAAAAGCAATTAACCAATAAAAATATTCATAATTTAAATTGATTTCAAGGCAATTGTTTATTAACTTTTGCAAAAAAGTATCTTTTGTCTCGAAATATACGTTTTGTTATTTTAGTAATATTATGAAATAATTTTTTTGAATTCATTCATAGTATTATCTTATAAACTTTTCGAAGAGTTCTCTCTGCACGAAATATGCTAAAAAATTATGTTAAAAAAATCACCACACAAGTTCAATGTTTAGTATTTTTTTATTTTTTTTGAAATTAATATAATTCTTAAGTAATTTGTGCAAGTAAAGATTGTCTTTGGTTTATATATTTGTATAATATGATAAATAAACTTTAAAAAGTGATAAAAAAGAAATTGTTTAAAGGAATTAATTTTAATCGAAAAATATAACATAAATGAATAAAAGTGCAATTCTAACAAAAAAACTTCTTTTGGGTCAAATTTACTGAAAGGGACATTTTGAAGTTTAAAATGGCCAGGTTGATGGTTGAAGCATGTTTCCCAAAATATAAGGTTGATAACCAAGCAGTTTACGTTCCGATACTACGCCGTTCATCATTAAGATTGTTATTAGCTCTATCTGGTCAACATCGCATCTTCCTTGGTTTGTCATATTGATATAATAGATGCTTAGTAGTAGCGGCTTTAAGCGTGAAACCTTCACGGCTCAACCGAAACTTTTTGCACAAAAAGGACTTGAGAACTTGATTTGTAGACTATAAAAGACTTCGTATGGTTTGAAACGGTCAATTCGTGAGTGGAATAAAAAAATTACGGATGTTTTCATTGAAATGGATTTCCGTCAGTTTTTCGAGCAAAATATTATATTGCAGTAAGTTGCAGTAATGCAGTAAGGCATTGTAACATTACAGTAATACGCAATGAATATGTGTATCTTGTGTTCAAAAACGATGTGTTTTCTTTTCTTAGCCGTTCTAATTTTACATCACCTGTAGTATCCCGGAGCGATAGCCTCAATAAAATTGTTCAAAATCAATTTTCTAGCACATAAAGTCAAGAAAGGCGTCAAAACAATTATGCCTTGCGACTTCGAATAGCGCTGTTAGTTTATCATTAGTTTTCAAAATGCGCACAAGTCCACTCGATATTTAATAGTCTTCGCGTACATATAGTGTAATCATATTAAGTTAGATAACCCTTCTAGATGCGCATGTTGCTCTGTTTATTTACTCTTACGGTATTGGCGTTCGTTCGTTCATAATTTGTCACGTTTGTGAATGTTGTTCCTTTTATTGAATTCATCCCTAAAATTCCGTTTTAGTTACATAAATTTTTTATGTGAAAATGAATGAAGGGAAAAGTAAAGCTTTAGAGCTAGAATTGTAATGTGTGACGGCATCATATATCATATGAAAATAGGCGTGTTTCTTGGTTTATTTGATACTGTAGCTTATTTTATATTATAGGCGTGACCTGTGATCGATTTGGCCCGTCTTCAACAACAACGTACGTGAGAGAACGGCCTATGTTTCTCCCAGTTTTGTAGGCGATATCTTCATTTTTGCGGCCAGGAGAATGTTTACCGCAGACATTATACAGACAGCCGGACATGCTTAATTCGACTCTAAGTAGAATATATATATTTTTTGGGGTCTTTGAAGCTTCCTTCTAGACGTTACAAACAAAAGGACAAATGAAATGTACTCCTCACTTTTTGTGGTGGGTATAAAAATGCAAAACCTAAAATCTAGGGCGCGAAATTTTACTTGACCTTGATTTAAATATAACTTGAAACCAATTTTTAAAAATTATAGAATATTATATTGAGTAAATTCGTGTATCGTTGTGACCAGCAAATTTCCGAATTTTTTTAAGTTTCTTATACCTATCGACTAACGATCGGATATATTTATTGACCCAATTTGGTTTGCAGAACCCAGATGTAAGCTTTAGAGGCCCCATGAAATATTTAAGCATATATAGTACAAACAGTCGCCTTTCCGCAAAATTTGGCAAAAATATTGAGAGTTCTGGTACACAGCTTGTTGATGAGAAAGGACCAAACCTGAGAATACCTCCGTCTTTAAATGAAAAATAGCATGGTTTGCTGGTCATTACTCATAAATCAAAGCAGATGGAGCTATTAAAGTTTCCACACACGTATCTTGTAATATCTTGTAGTATTTGTGAAAGATGGACCACGCCCACCCGATATGATAGAGAAAATAAATTTAATTTTTTTGCGAAAACGTTTGCAACACCAAGTTATATATATAACGCGGAATTTTTCAGAAATCAACTGACCGCGTTTTAAGAAGGTTACGTGTATATTTAATACTCACACTTTTGCAATTAAGAAAGAAAAAATTTGCGTGCTGCCTAAACACTAAAGTGTGTCTGCATGTGTTGTGTGGGTGTAAATGAAAAAAAAAGAATACATTAATAACTGTTTGTCTCTCCTCACTTACACAAAAATGTTTTATTGTAGAAAGAGAACACATACCAACACTTGTATACTAAAAGAGCTAAAAAGCGTTTATATTGACCGTTGTCGAAAAAAAAATGATAATTGCAATTGTATGCGTAATATTCGCCCTTATTTTACAATGTAATTGAAAATTATATATAAAAAACTTTGCATTTTTTTTAAGAACCGAAAACAGAAATCAATAAAAAAAAATTTTAATTTTTTTAGTTAAGTTTTTGTATAATTCAGTTTAATTTTTATATAATTTATATTTATATAATTTATGTTTAATTTTAAAATAAAAATCAATTAATAAAAATTTAATATAGTTTAATTTTTCTAGAAAAAATTTTTAATTTAATTTAATATAGTTTCATCTTTCGAGCGAAAAAAATTAGGAAAAAGAAAATATAAAGATTGAGATATTATTATTATTATTATTATTTGCATTCGTAGCGTGTAAAGAGTCGTCAGAACAATGGTCCTCTCTATCCAATATTTGGATATACTGATTATTACCAATTTTGGCAAAAAGTAGTAAGAAATGATATTTTTTTCCATTTTGTTTTATGTGGTCTGTTATCTGAAATGGTTGTAAAATTTTATGGGGAATATTCGTGAAGAATTGATGTACAGTATTTAAAAGTTGGCCTTGTCCGACTGTAACGTTTAAACATGCTCAAGATTATGCTAGTTGATTAGCTTTTGCTGGTCATCAGAGGTAGAAGTATCTATTGTGATTCGCAATTTTTTTATGAAAATATGTTGATTTATTTATCCAGCAGCACCAGCAGTAGAAGCAGAGTGGTCAAACCCGGATACTAACGAAAATGGTCATAAATTTTTTTATGAAATATGTTGATTTATTTATTTTATTTAAAAATTTACAGCACCAGCAGCAGAAGCAGAGCGGTCAAACCCGGATAATAACGAAAATGATCATAAATTTTTTTATGAAATATGTTGGTTTATTTATTTTAATTTAAAAAAAATCTTTTCAGTTTTCTATATGCACGGGCAAAGAGCAGAAGTGAGGGGGCCACAAACTGAAGTAACGGTGCGCGCAATATTAAAAAGAAGACATCCGCGGTCTCACACACAACCAACGCAGAGGTCGTCCGTCCGGTCCGATCCTCGTCCATCCAGTCAACGTCCGTCGCCTTACACCATCAACCACGTTTATTATAATTAATAAAACGTTTACACATTTATTATAAAAAATAGAATTGTCCGATTTTTATTGAATTCCTTTAATTTTTAAGTTTCATTTTATATAAATATAATACAATGAATATGTAATTCTCCTATTTTTATTGAATTCCTTTAATTTTTAAGTTTCATTTTATATAAATATAATACACTGAATATGTAATTCTCCGATTTTTATTGAATTCCTTTAATTTTTAATAAATAAACAACAAAAAACAACTCGCTGTGCATAAATTTTTTAAAGATCGCTTTGATTAACTAACTAAGTCTTAATATTTCTTCTTCACAATAGATTTTATAGTTCGTTTAGTCTAGCATTCGATATTGGCCTTTAATATGAAATAAGCTCTAAAATCTAGATTTTTTTAAAAGGAAGAGAATAAAAATCGTCGACTCTTAACAAAAACATTCTTCACATCTTGTTCTTATCGCAATGTCGGCAGATGTGACCAGACACGTGAACAATTTTTGTTGAAGGGAAGACTTTTTTTAGATGAGGATCAAACTGTTTTTGTTTATATAATCCTGTCCGCCTATTATTTTATTAGATGCATTTAAAGCTATTTGTGTTTTTTCATTTGTAGATTTCGTTGCTTTGTGATATTTACATCAGAAAAAATAGTTACAATAAAAAAAGCGTGCCTTATAAGATTTGCGTTTCAAAGAAAGTCGGGTCCCGACTTTTTTCTCATTCAAAAACTGAATTTTAAATTTATTAGAATTTTCATTATGAATTTTGAAGTTTTTAATTTAATAAGAGTGCATTTAATTCTGGTCATACATTTTGCATTTTGCAATTCGTTCTAGGGCACAAAAGGCGCTCACTTAACTTCGTAAATTTATTATTTATTAATTTTTTTTGTTTGTAAAATATAATAAATGAAACAATAAAGAATTAAATGTAAAAATATTTTAAATTTATTAAAATTTTAATGTAAAAAAAAAGCCGTTTTCTGTGGCAAAATTGGTCTAAAGTTTGTAGGCAACATTTTTTTAACAATTTATATAATAAAGCATGTTTCACGATAAGATATAAGGAAGATATAAGGGTTAAGGTTTTCTGACTAAATGTGTATGAAATTGTAACAATTTATTGAGCGAAACGTAAAGAGGTGATTGTTTTGAATTCGAAATAGATCGATAATAATTCTTGTTACGCTTTAAAAACATGTTAATGAACTTGAAGAACATATACTCTTGTTTCGCAGAGTGGAAAAATTTTGATGAACGTCAGAAAATGTGAGTTCGACATATGAATTTCTTCAAGAAGGCTGTTCGTTGAATGTCCACTTAACGACGGTGATCGCGTCTCTATATAACTGATATAACATATTGTTCAATTGCAGAATAATAAGAAGCGCCTGAGTATAATAGAAGAAAATCACTAATGCTCGCCCTATATATATTTTAATGTTTCATTTAAATTAGCTCTGAAGCGTTGAAAACTAACAGCTGATTGTACATTCAAGTGCAACAGCTGTTTTCTTGAAGGAGTTTCGATTTCGGAGTAGGGTACATTATAATAGATCTCCTACTCGGTGCAATAAAATTCCGTAATTACACATTTATACGTTTTGTGTGATTAAGCTTTGCTTCTAAGTATTACAGCTTTCAGCAACTTCAATTGTTATTATCGTACATCACGAAAGAGCAGTATAAACTAGTAAACAACTATACCAAAATTGAAAAAAAGTTGTTTTTTTCAATCTGTATAAAAAGAAAAGTAATGAGTAGGCAATCTGTTATAATGTATTCTCTGCTATTATTGTATTATAAAAAAAAATTACGACAAGTGCATGAAATTTTTACTAAGAATGTGCAAAGCACGAATATACGTATATTAGTCGGGCGTGTGCTGTAAAATGTAGCGAAAACTTGTAGTGAAATTAAATTTTAAAAAATTGTGTTCAATTTACAATTTATTTGAAAGGAAATAGAAATAGCTAGACCTATGCATTTACGTCTGAGCTTGACACGTTATGATGAAGAAGAAAAGCGATTGGACGTGATGCAGGTTGTTCGCACACAAACCATGTCATTGCTACCAGTACGAGGAACATGGACGAAAAAAGTGGTGTTATGGTCGGTATTATTAATACAATTCGGTTTCATATTGTGCTTCTGGCTTATGCAAGGGTTGAGTGATACAGGTATGTCAGCGAGCTAGAAAATTTTTACTTTTTCATGTAAATTATATACAATTCCCAATACCTGTAGTAGATGAAAATTGAAAATCATGAATGAAAATGTGCTTAAATTGAAAACGGAATTACTTTTATTTATTTATGTCATTTATTTCTATCTTTTAGGAATGAAATATATGTTTAAAAAATCATTTTTTTTGTTTTATTTTCATCAGGGATCGATGGCAGTTTTACCAAGGAACGGGAAGAAAAACAAAGGGTAAATTTTGTAAGATCGGAGAGTTTAAGATCAGCTGATAAAAGTGATAATTCAACGCAATTTGTATGGCCTTCCAGAGAAGTTGGCTTCCACAAAGATTTCATATTACATAAATCGAATGTTAATGTATTTGAGTCTGAACGGCTAATATTTAGTGAAATAACGTTGTGGTGTTTTCGTGATGGCACCAGAAATGAATCATCCAAACCAAAGAACGATAATGGATTAGAAGATTTGTTTGATCCTCCGGAAGATCACTGTGAATGTTCGCCAGAGTGGCATGGACGAGATTGTGGGCAACCTGAGGTTATATGGCGAGCCTCAATGGCTGCCAAAACGACTTTTAAGCTTAAGGATCCTAGCCGAGATGAATGCCATCGCTTAGTATATATGATTGAAGGTCAGTTTTTTAGTTTAGATTTACTAGAACTCCAAGTGAAAGGAGTTGAAAGGGTTATCGATTATTTTATCATAGTTTTTAAGCGAAATTCGGATTCTGTAACCGAATTAAAATCTTTGCGACGTCATTTAAAACAGATCTTACCGCGAAATAATTTTATGTTGTTCCATTGTCAACTGATGAAAAATAAAAGTTGCTCCAATGCTGCCGTGTATCGCCTATTTCGTCACCAACAACTTAGCAGCAATGTGATTAAAGGCACCGATCTGTTCATTTACACCGACGATTACACTTTGTTAGGGCATAAAGCATTAAATTTTTTTAAGTACTATGTTAATGAAGTGCCAACGGCGGGCTTTCGTTTAAAATTTAACGTTTACGGTTTTTATTGGCAACATCCCGATTTAACTCATCTCAATGGGATTATCAGCTCTTTTAGTCATTTGGACAATATTCAGGGAGAGGTTGCAGCTGATTTTGCTCTCTTACAAAATATTCAAAATTTTGCACTTGTTGTAGGAGATCTTAACCACTTCGGTGGTTGGTTCTGCAAGTACTGTCAGCAACCTGATGAAGTCATAATGGAATTGCAAGCGCAATCACAAAGTTCTTTAACTGTTACCCCTATAGCACAAAATTCTGTTGAGTTTCCTCACAATGGCCGTAATACTCACATCGACACTACATATCTACAACAACTCATTGCAACTGGCGTGTATTTAAAAGATGGTAAAACCCAATTGTTGCGCGTTAACCGTTTTAAGGATAAATACTTTTCTCCTTTATATGTCAGTGATCAAAGTTGGAAATATGGCCATTTATTAGTAAATATATACGAGTCTTTGGACGATTTATTGTCTGACGACAATGAAGATGAGTAGTTTTAGTTGTGGTTTTATATTTTATAGAAATCTATTTGGACCTGAGGTAATATTGAATTTATCCACTGAAGTAGTAATGTTTATTCATACCGGCTAAGATGCCGGGTTTTCAAATTAAAGAGCAATATTAAATTAGTCTGACACAAATTATAATGCCCATCGCTAGCGATGCACTTTTTCTTTCTTCAAGTGTATAAGGACAATCATTTCTTTACGTACCATGCGATCCTTTCATTTCAATTTTCTTTCTGTTTAGAAAATGCTTATACTACCGATCGGAACAGCTGGTTAATAATTTTTAACATTTTTAAACCGCTGTTTCAATTGTTCTTGTGTGTGGAGAGTTTATAACGCATCACTTCACAATATTGTTTTCTTATAATTGTCACAGGAAATGCATTGAAACTGTCATATTTTCGTAATAAATAAAAATTGAAGAATCTGTCTGTGTGATTGTTAGAAACGTTATTACCATCCTAAAGTTCAACAACTAAGTATATGAACCGAATATAGTTTGCAAAAAATGTTGTCTCTTTTCTTAAATGATGAACTTAAGTTTTCTTAGAAAGTTTTTTAGAAAGAAAAGAAAAGTTTTGCTAGAAACCTACTTAAGCCCTGCTGAGTTTGCGTGATGATTCATACAAAATTACCAAAAAACTATTTGCAATTGACCCGAGGTATATGAAAAAGGTTGGCTTTGCCACTGAAAATCTTCTCAGACTCATACGTTTTTAAGTCTAAGAAGGAAAAAAGAGTTGGCCAAGCCACTTCGCTTAAAACAATTCTTTACTTATTTTCGTGTCAAAACACGAAAAATTGTAAATATTCAATAATATGGTGTTGTCGAAAAAGAGACCTACCTGATCCAAACTTGATACAGTTAATTTTTGTGTTAAATTTCCTTAAGCACTCATTTTCATTATAAAATATTAGAGCCCTTATATGAGGTGATTTTCAAAAAACCGACCTACATGAGCCAATTTTCATACAGTTAATTTTTATGTCAAATTACGCTAATGAACCAACTTTCATCACAAAATGTTAAAAAGCAGAGTCTATTATCACACAAATGTTTAGTTTTCTTCAGAATGCTTATATGCAATGAGATCCAAAAATTACACCTATGTTGTTCAAATTTGGTGTACTTAGCTTTTATGTCAAATTACTATTTGCATCGTCACATATTACAAATTAGACTACTGAAGGCTTACTTTTCATAAAAAGGGTATGTGGGAGGTGGTTTAAAAAATGGTCCTATATGATCCACTTTCAATTTTTTTATATATTAAAATACTACTTTCTGTCGATTTCTACTATATAAGGCTCTTTCCAAATGGGGCGCTATATCAGGAATATTTGTTAAATTACTCTTAATGTTTTCAAAAGGCAACAATTTCAAAAAATTACAAAACGCATTCATTTTAACCTATAAACTAGGAAATTTCTGCCAAATATCGACGAAAGTCAATAGCAATCAAACCCAAGAAGTGTCTACATATACGACGTACGCTGTATGTACCAAACAAACGAACAAATTTAAGGGAAGCGCTTAATTGGTAAAGTGATTTGGCCAAAAATGTACTTTCCTTTTTATATGTTTCTGATTATTTAAGTATGACTAAAAAATTTGCTTCATTCTATTTTTAAAGGAAAATGGTCTCTATAAAATTGGAAATTTTCATACTTACTTCTTAGGCCAATGCTTCTAGAACGCACTCAGCGCAAAAAAAATCCAAGAAATAAAATAAATTGAATGACACACTTTCTGCCGATATGCCATTATATTTAATTTTTCAAGTACTTTTCATAGTTTTCGAAATATTCCGTTATAATGGCGTCTTCGTATTGAAAATGGCTGAAATAAGCCAGTTAAAAGTATCTCTTTTTATATCATTTTGGGTGATTTTTGAGTAGCAGCCTCCAAATAATAAACGAATTGATGATGATTTTCCGGTATGTAAATTTGTGGATAAACTACAAGAACGGAAGCGAAAGAAAATTATCCTTACGCTTTTTGTTCTTTCTTACCTCGACGTAGCGTGTGCACATGATTTATGTCAGTTTAAGATTCTTTATATTGTTACAAAACTGCCTTTTGTACTTTCTCTTTAGACACAGTGCGTGTCGCTAGATCGCGAAAAGCGTAGATTTCGTATTTACAAAAAAGGAACTATTTGTCTACGCTTAGCTGCTACTCAAATATTTTTAATCAACTCCTCCGTTTTAAGCAAAATCATCTACTTATAAACCTTATGAATATCACAAACTGTGCGTCCCTTTCTGCTATAACTGCTAGTACTTTACTGGCGTAGTTTCATTAATTCCATTCCTGTCAGATTTGTCAATCTTTGCTTTCATTGACAGCTGCAAATGAGCCATTAAAAGGAATTTCCTCTTCATAGATTTTATCAAATTTGTTGCAGTTGTGTTTTATCAGTTTGTGATTGTCGTAACAATATTAATTTAAAAGTTGCAAATTTAATTTTTTTTTTGCTCGGTTTCTCTTTTTGCTAACTTTCTTTTACTAATCCACAAAGATTATGCGACAAATCTGAATCTGCGAAGAAATTTAGAGATATTATTGGTTATCAGACGTCTTCAAAAGATATTTCGGTTTTTTTAGCGCATTTTCCTATCTGTCAATATATGCATGAACTATATACAAAAAGAAAAGTAAAAAGGAGATTACGCAACGATTGATTAGCATACTGTCTTTTATTGAAATAAAAATCGTATTATTAACAGATTTTGTGACTTTAATAAACTTAAGGTTTATGATGGAAAAGTGCAAGTAAAAACTAAGTGTAAATAGCAGATGCTTTAGAAATAATTGCCATAGTTTATCATTAAACCCATGGAAATGAAAAAGACGTATTTATATATTGGCTTGGATTTAAGAAATAGAAATGTATAGAAAAAAAATGTAGATCTACTCACAGTATACCGTTTTCTGAACCCGTTAGTGATGCTTTTTTGAACGTGTTAATTTTACAATAAGTACAATATTTGATTGCAGAATAAGGAAAAGATTATACATTATTGGACAAAGGTCCAAAATGCTATTAAAATATTATATTTGAATATTTGGAATTGTACTTCTATAAAATCTTTACAAAGATCGCATCAGATAGTTGAAGGTTCTTCTTAGAAGCAAAGAAAATTTCATCTCAATTGTTGTATGCGGTAATTGAGGACTAATTCTTGCTTCAATTTAGCAGGCTTTCGAAAAGGAAAGATTTAATACTGTTTTATTAGTTAGTTTCAATAACGAATTCAACAGAATATTTGTACACGTCTTTATGACAAAACTATTTGACAAATTTGATGTATTTCCTGTGTTAGATATCTTACTCTAAATTGCAAAGGAATATTAGAAAAGATATATCTAACTCACTTTCGGCATTCTCGTACTTCGAGCAATTAGGCAGTTGAAAAATTGTCATTAGACATACTACTCTTTATGTCATGACCGAAAGTTTTACTTTTCATCCGGAATTTTAGATAAACTTGACCCGAGATGACAGTTATTAAGCATTTATATTATGTTCATGTTGATATATGAAAAGTTCCTAAAACGAATTTTATTTTACGTATTTAATGATTAAACATTAAAAGATGTAGTATTGCCAAAATGAGTACAGAATTACTTGGGAAATTGAATTAATTGTAAAAATGAATGTGAAAGAAAGTATTTTGAAATCGCGATAATATCATTTCACATAAAACAGATGAATAAAAATCTTACACAAGTGATTTGTTTATTGTGCCTGCTCTCAATTCTTAAAATATAGATATTCTAATAAAAAATACGATTATTAAAAAGAAGAGAAAAAGTACCACCCATCAATTATTGTTTATACGAATTTTTGCTTAAATCGTCTGAGTGCTTTATAATCACATATCATCTCAATTAAAAGCTTCCCTCAAATTGAACATAAGTGAAAATGATTCATAATGTAAAAAAAGATAACAATAAATAATCTCTTTATTTTTAATTTTATGCAGAAATTGGTTGTTGTCCTTAGTTAAGCTAACAAGAGCCAATATCATGGATTTGCTTTGCTTCTTACTTACTTCCTTTTGATATTAATTTCCATCATCTGATAATTATGTAATTAATGCTTTCCTAATGTATGTACATATATTCAGTCCGTTTTATAAAATACTGATAAACAAATACTGTGATAAATATTGACTGTAAAAATTAAAAACACAATAACACAAATCCATTAACTTAATTAATACACCAACTCTCAGCAGCTTTAGATTTTCTTGCATTTAACATATTTTAAATTTAATTTTTTTTAAATTTTTGTATTTATGTATAAGATTTATGTAATAATTACTTTTACGGAGTTTATTATTAACTAATTATTATAATTTCAGAAATATTTATTTTTGTGTGTTACAAAGATGCATTAAATAATGTTTAAAAAACAATAGCAAAGTGTTTTACTACAATATTACATTAGAAACGCAAACGCGCCGATTGTTTACCAAACGTAGCTTCATTTTGAGCGGATGCTATTAAACCTTAAAACGCTCCTTGGCCACTTTACTCTCCAATAATCTTTTTCTGCGGAAACCTAAGTTTCATTCACTTTTTTCAAAAGCGTCCATAGATAAATAAGCTACATGATAATAGTAATTTTTGGATCATTAAAAAAAATCAAAAAATGCTTAACATCATGAGATGTGAAACTTCAAACTAGAAAGTTTGTGTTTGCTGGTAGTTTTGCACACAATCACTTAACTTGTGTTGTCTATCGTATCGCTTTCAATTACGAAAATATGCGATGTGAGGTGTGTACGACAAGATATAATAATAAATACATATTTATATCGATCGATCACCGCGTGACTGTTTATTGTTACCATAGATTAAATCTGCCTTAAAACGAGATACATTTCAGATTCCATTTCTTTTCAAATCTTCCTACTTTTTACAACATACAAACACTTTTCATTACTAACAATCGTTGTAAGATGAACAGCACAAGCTGCGAAATTAATTTTCTAAATTCGGAACTAATCCACTGAAACTCCTTCCAAATTGCAATTTTAAAAATTTGTAATTTCTAAATAGTTCTAATATTCAATATGCAATATTTAATGTTCAATTAAATAGTAGCACCATCTAGTACTATTTGGAGAAAAAGTTTTGTTCAGAGTTCCTAAGATTGTCGTTATTTTCAAACAGATTTGTTGTCTAATCCTTTCTTTTGAAGGAGATTTTGAGCAATATAATTAAAGTTGGATCTTTATGCCATCTAATCTAAATTTTCAGTATTTTCTTATGAATACTGATCATTGATGAGTTTTGCCGAATGCGTGCAATTTAAGCAGATTAGAAAACCTTGATTTCAGTACTCAAACGTCGAGTAAATTCATATAAATTTCGCCGTCAAATTGCTTCTTCTTCTTAAAATTAATAGTATCGCCCCAGCAAATAGAAACTCCTTGTTATTTTTTAGAGCTAACTCTGATTTATTTAATTTTTCATTTTTATTTTATTTATTTTTATTTATTTAATTCCTTGTCTTCTATCAATTCTATTCGACGTACGGTACCTGTTGAAGTGAAATCATTGTATCACGTAATTATAAGAAATTTTCTCATGTTTAAAAATTACTGCGAACGTTCATGGCAGTCGAACCAACCCCTCCTCTCATGCACACGTGATCGGCTTTCTATACCCGTAAGCAGTATAACATTTGCGCTTATCTTAATTATGGTAGATTGTCAAACAGGTAAAGTTATTATATTCGATCATAGCAATTTTTTCCTACAAATATATAATAAACTGTGGCTAAGGTAGGGCGTTTCTGATACTAACCTCCTGGACAATTTCTTAAACAAGTCTACACGAATTTGAAAACTCTTTGATTGTTTAGATTTCTAATAAAATTTATTAAAATAATTTTAATCGTTTTCAATCATTGCATTAAAAAATTTATATAAAAATTTCACATTTCGATATATTGCAAATTTGTCTGAGAGTAACCGAATTGACTTTGGTCATTTTCTTATAAATTCTCGTTTTTGAATGAGTTACTTTTAAATGAATTTCTTTGTTTAATTGCTATTCATTCTATCCTGTAAACAACTACTGGGTTTGCTAATAGTTACGAGGATATTTATAGATTTAGACTGCGCCGAACAACCTTTTCAGGCGTTAATAATTCTGAAGAATCTGAAGAAAAGTGAAGCTTCTGCAAAACTGCGTATAACTGTATTTAAAAGTATTTAAAAGCTCTTTAAAATGAGGATTAAACTTATGCTATTTATCGGAAAGACGTGTTACAGAATTTTAACATTGAGAAAGTTTTAATTGCTTTCATTCTAGAAATTTCAATGTTCTTAATTGATGTTGTACTGAAATAGGCTAGAAATGATGAATGATGTTTGGATGGCAACCTTACACACCTATTGATAGTGAATTTAATCTACGTGGTAATTATGTAACTTTTTGGCAGCCACCTTCTAGAAAATAGTATCATGTTGGCAAATTTAGCTAGTGACTCTCAATTTGTGCGTTTTCTTGTTATGTCAAATTAGGTGACACCGAAACTGGTGTCACTTTGAACAAATTTGCATTAGCATTGCACGACTTTTTAAATTTGTGCCGTCTCTTTTAAATTTGTGCTTGTAAAAAAATTCTAAGGGAAAAAAAATAAACCTAACATATTATCCGCTAGCTTCAACTTCTGAAATTTAAATTTGTGTTTTATTTTATATCTACATTATTTTATTAATCGAAAAACTCGCATTTATATTTTGTCATTTTATGACCCACAAATTTTGTATAATTTTGTTTTCATTAAATTTTGCCTGTTTGTTATCACATATACTTCGCTTATAGAAAGCAAACAAACCTAATTCTCGTGATATGATTTACATGATTACATCCATAATTTATATGAATCGTTTCGCATGTAAAATAATTACTGTCAAATTATTTTTAACAACAAGAACAACGAAATAATCTAAACATTAATAATTTATGGGTAAAAGTGAATTACATTAAGAAACATTTTCATTTTCTTTTCTTGATTGATTGAACCGACTAAGAATACCCCTATACAAATCAAATATAAGTAAATATGAGTCTGAAAATGCCAAACTAGAACAATTTTGCAAAAAATCATGTAGTATACATGCGCAAGCGAACCTGTGTTATATTAAAAATTAAAAATTGAAAATCATGAATGAAAATGTTAATAAATTGAAAAAGCAATTACATGCAATTGTTTATTGTATTTTTTCCTATCTATTAGGTATAAAATACCTGTTTAAAAAATAATTGTTATATAATTTCAACATAGTCAAAAGTGAATATGGTAACTATTTATGTTAATTTTTTACACCCAACGCCGGAGGATAGGAGCATATTCATTTTGGTCGCAACCTCCCAAAAGTATATATATATATATATATTGTATATTATCAATCAGCATAAAATTTTAAATCGACTTAAACATATCCGTCTTTATAATATTTGTGTAAACATTCTTTTAACTGTAACTTTTAACTGTAGTTTGAAATTTGACAACAACTTTGTTTTGTGGGGTGGTTGATCGCACGTATCCAATAAGGGGTAGTTTTTTGAGTTTTTTTTTAGGCTAAAGAAGATTGGATCACAGCCGCACATAATTATTTTATTTTTTACGTACAAGACCATATGGTTGAGAAATTTTTCATGTCCGATACGCTTTAAAAATTATATCCGTCCATATTCCTTGTATTCAACTTTCATTCGCATGCTTGACATTATTAATTTCTAACATAAGCAAGCTGTGGGAAAAGTGTAGCTTTATTTTACAATAAAATGAGTAATGCCAATGTGTCTTTTTCTGCATTGACGCTGCAAATCATCTGTGAATGTTTTCTGAGTACTTTTAGAAGTATTAAAAAAAATATTTCATGGCAACAATGACATCGGCTTAGAATCTTTCTTAAATGATGGCATCCACATAAAATTTTTGATTTGCAATTTAATCAGATTAATTAGACCATCGACAAATTAATTATATATGCAAATTGAATCAAAAAATGAATTATAATTGCGTGATAATCAACGGTCTTTTGTCTATGGGAGGATATGCAATTGCTGTACGTTTGATACCGGGTTTTCGACAAAAATTTATCGACAAAAATCGAGTTGGCAAGGACTTTTGCAAAAAAAATCAAAAAGAAATGTAAGTATGGAGGATCAATTCGTATGTAATTTATCTTGAATGTAATAAAAATACTGTGTCTTTATTATAGTCCTGAATCAATGGGCGTCTTAATTGGTCTGGTGTTTTTGGTCGTCTTGTTTTTATTCATACCCGTGCCTTTCACACTGGGTGAAATTATTGCCATGAATACAAATCGCGGTATCACACCGGCAATATTTCCTCACGAAAAATTTGTAGAATTATTAGTTGCTTTATTATCCATAGCTGTGATGATGTTGTTAGGTTTTATCGATGATATTTTCGATTTGCGATGGCGTTACAAGCTAATACTTCCATCCATAGCTATGATACCGATACTAATGGTTTATGCTGTGTACTATAATTTAACAACAATTATAATGCCAAAATTTCTGCGACCAATTGTCGGTTATTCGCTGGATATAGGTAAGTGTTTTCCTAACTGTTAGTCAAGCAAGAAGGCAAACGTTTCTGTTTTGTTTTTTTTCTAATCCTAAGATTTGCAATATCAACAGCATTTACGTATACAGTAGTCTGAAAAATATTCTAAACTTTAAATATAGGTTTTAAGTACTATTTCATTGATTTAAAAATACCATTCCTTGTAGGTTTTCCAAAAGTACTAATTAATTTAAAACAAATATGAGGGAAATCTTATTTACAAAGTGCTTCTATGTCTGTGTCCATAGAATTATCACACATTTAGGCTTCAACTTTTTGTCTATCGTTGTATTTAAATTTTATTGACATATTGTGCGCAATTCTTTTAGTGCTTTAATAGGCTGCATAAATGGCGTAAGGAAATAAAGTTTTGTCTGCGTTCAGGTTGTTCTGTTGTATGTTATAAATTCAAAACGATTTTGTGTGTGCAAATACATTTCCTTCTTAATTTCAGGTGCATTATATTACGTTTACATGGGAATGCTGGCTGTATTCTGTACTAATGCGATAAATATTTTAGCTGGTGTCAATGGTTTAGAAGTGGGTCAGTCGTTAGTAATCAGTGCTTCCATACTTCTGTATAATTTTATTGAATTGGCTTTGGGCCATCAAGTGGATGCCCATAATTTTAGTGTCTACTTAATGCTGCCATTTCTTGCGGTATCCTTGGCTTTGTGGAAATTCAACAAGTAAGTAGTGGACAGTATACACAGATCATTCATAAAAACGTGACTATTTCTATATTTAATAAAATCAAGGAAAGAAAACTCAAAACAAAGAAGAAACTGAAAACAATATTCGTTTTGTGACAGTTAATTGGATATGTTTTATATTAAGCAACGTTATGTTAGTTGACGATCAGTTATCAGCACCAAATTTTATATTGTTCTAGCAACATTTTGACCGAATTACAAATTTGAACGCGAGCTCCAAATATTAAAATATTTCCAACTTTTTTTCACAAATTTCGGTATCGTGGCAGATTACGCTCATTTCAAATTCCAAGGATGTATTTATCATGCTTAGTTTTTAGTCAACAACAGCAAATCCAACCATAATATGTAGCATATCAACAATATTTTTGTCTTCTTATTTATTTCATGTTGAAGTAAGGAAACGAAGAACATTTCTTAATGAAAGATGCACTGCGAGCCCACCGCAGTTATCATATAATTTATTTATAAATTTATAAATTATTTATTTTTATTGCGAGGTCTGAAAGTTTTACCTGAGCTCTTTGTATTTGAAGACTTCGAAACACATAAAAGAATCCGTAGCGTTGTATAAATTAATATTTGCTCGCTGACATGGACTGCTAAACAATGCGTAATTCATATCATTTTCCTTCCGTGGATATAACGAAAAATACACAGCAAACTTTTTCGAGTGTACTAATGATACTAAGATGAGAATTTCTGATCTCTTAATAATTCTTTTATCCTAAATAATTTAAAAAATATTTATGAAGAATGAATTTTTGTGGAAAGATATGATATCTGCTCAGTTAAACACTGCTTATAACTTGTTAAACTGAAATATGGGAAATACTTCTACTGTAAATAATGAAATGTTGTGATTGCGTGTAACTGAAAACTTATTTAATTCTATAAAAACTAAAAGGAAATTTCGTAAAATCATCTCGACAAGTTCATTTAGCAAAAGTTAAAATAATACATTTATGGTCTACTTGATATTTCAAGGTGATTTTTTCAGGACTTTTCTGAGATAGTAAATGACTTCTATCAATTTTTACTAGGCCATCGCATGTACCGCTTAACGGTGATTTATTCTTGCGAGCCGTGGACCTCAGTTAGCATTTCCAAGGATTTAACGACAGATAATAGAATTCAGATTATTTTAAATGAATACTTTAATCACTTAAACTTACTTATTTTTTTCTATTTCTGCTAACATATGACAGGTTTAGCCATATTGTTTAAAGTTGCAGCGAATTCTTATATTAATATTTTTTTTTCCACAAACTTCACATAATACTACCATACAAAATAATATATTAAATTATTATAATAAAATAATACATTAATAATTTACTTTGTATTTAATCCATTTTTCCCCACTGCACCTTTTTTTGTTTTTCATTCTTCAACTTGTTTTAGCGCAAAACTGATGCTGGAGAGTTTTGTTGTCAGAAGAGTAATTAAGTAGTTTTCTGTGTGAGGGGAGAAATAAAAATAAAATGGAACCTTAGCTGCGAAATGCGTTCTCCCATTGACATCAAATTTCACTGCAATAAAACTGCTTTCACTTTGAACAAATTTGCATTAGTATTGAATACAAATCAAGAAAAGTCACAAAAAAATTACTTTTAGAGTAATGTTTATATGAAAAATCTGTCAAGGCAAGCATCGACAAAATGTAAATTATTTTCGAAACCAATGAAAATAATAATATTTTGTGAACGAATCCAAATTTTGCACAATTTTGTAGTTACTTAGTTTGCCTCTTTGTTCTTGTTTCTATTATACAGCTTATTTATATCAAACAAACAAAAGTCAGTTTCCTCTCACTTTCAAGTATATTAATACACAATAAATGATTGAAGCGAGAGGTATGGTGAGATATACAAATAACGTCAAAAACTTTCAATCCTGAATTTTCACGTAGTTTTTCTCAAAAGAGATCATAAATAACCACAATCACTGATCTAATGGTTCATGGCAGAACGCGGCTGGCAGATTTAATTTCACTGCTCTTATTTTTTTCTTTCGTTTGATATTCTAATCTTACTAATACTAATCTTAAGCGGCTAAAGCGTGTTATCGATCTTCTGCAAATAACTGCATAATCGACAGTACATAACTGATTACCATTGATATGATTATTTTTCAATTAAAGGACATCTACATCACGAAATTTTCCACACATTATTATAAAATGGATGTTGCATTCATCCGTGAGAAAGACTCAAAAGACCAATGCTTATCATTCTATACAAAGGCCTTAACCGTTCACAGGCCTAATCCACCATCTCAATATAAACAAATAAACAAAATAAAGGAATTTATTCATACTAAATACCTGCGTTAATTTAAATTTGCGTTTAACAGCCGCATTGCCATCTGCGAATTTTCATTGAATCGGTGGTCCCCATGCAACTCTTGATAGTCACCTTCCACGTTAAAATACAACTTTGTAAAAAATTATGGCGCTAATTTTTTTTTTATGCTCAGTGCTTATGCAAATTGAAAAGTGAAACCAAAATTGACATGAAAATTGACGTCACTGCAATTTGCATTAGCATTGCCACCACAATCTCTTAGAAAGTTGTATTCAAACGTAGAGCGGAACTATGAAAAAGTTACATTATGACCCCCTAGTACTTGTGCTTACTTGTGATCAGTTTTAGAGGAGCATTATGTCGGTTGGTCTTTCGGACCTCCTTCTCTTCTAAGACTCAAAATGTTATTTATACATTTTTATTTTTAGTCTTTTACAAACCTTGAACTGTGGTACGCGAAGTGGTGTAGTGTTTGTAATGATAGCCCTGCGCGATCTTTTTCCACTTTTCTTAAGATTAAGTATTTCGTTCGATATGCACAATTTATATACAAGCATCCATCCGCTCGAAAAAAAAAATTTAACTAATGTGCATGAGAAAATCAATGTTTGAAATAAATTAATTTTTTGTAATGTAATGACTATAATAATAATATAGCGTACAATAATTAGAGAACTGGTAGTCAGAGATAAGAATTCTAGAACAGTGTCTATCGGTTGCAAAATTTTGGGCTTTTAAATAACTTCAATGATATTAAGAATAAACATATTTTTAAACTAATAAATTTATTTATGATGAAGCGTCTGTAGAATTCTATTTTTTAGTCGTTGCTTTTAACCAAAGGATCCCGTTTTATTTCCATTCTCATTTTTCAGATATCCATCCCAAGTATTCGTTGGTGATACGTTTTGTTATTTTGCGGGCATGACGTTTGCTGTGGTTGGCATTCTTGGACATTTTAGTAAAACTTTGATTCTATTTTTTTTGCCTCAAATAATAAATTTTCTTTATTCAATACCACAATTACTTAAATTTATCCCATGCCCACGACATCGTTTACCAAAGTACGATCCAAAATCGGATCTTCTGCAATTGAGTACCACCCAGTTTGATAAAAACGAATTGAATATGTTGAGCCGTCTGGTGGTAACAGGGCTGAAATCATTAAAATTAATAACATGGCAAGAAATGGCCGACGGTAGAGTGACCACGAATAATTTCACGTTAATCAATCTTGTATTATTGGTGTTTGGACCAGTACATGAGAAAGTACTCACACAAATGTTGATGGGTTTTCAAATTCTATGTACACTTTTAGCACTTATTATTCGCTATCCATTGGCAAATTACTTTTATGATACGTAACAACAAATTTATTCTAAGTTCTAAAGTATTTTTATGTTGATCAATAAAAATATTTTTTAAGTAATATTTGATAATTTTATCTTTCAACTAGTTTATTGATTCGTGTCAGAATTTATTTTTTTGTGATATAAATTTTAACAGAAATAAAATTTGCTGAATAATATGAGTATTGAAGAAGCGGAAGAAATAAGTTTGCCTGAAGAAGAAGAGGAGAAGATTAATATTGGGGTGAGTTAGCGTGGAAAATGTTTTCTGAGAGCCGGAAAATAGTTTTCCATTTAATTTCTATATGGAAAATTTTACAGCTTTACATTGGTGGTCGTAATTCTAAAGGAGAACGTGATGGACGAGGTTGGGCTGTATTGCCGAACGGCGATCAATACGATGGTCAGTATCGTCATGGAAGACGGCATGGTATGGGTTTGTATGTTTTTAAGGATGGTTCCCGTTATTATGGACAATATCGTTGTGGTAGGTTTAACTGATATTCTTCACCTTAACAAATATCCACGGTTCAGAATACGTCTTTTCTAGGCCGACGTTCAGGTCGTGGATTAATTGTTTATCCTGACGGCAGCATTTACGAGGGTATGTGGCGTAAGAACGTAAAACACGGTAAAGGTCGTTACACCTACGCTAACGGCGATGCATATTGTGGTAGTTGGTATCGTGGTCAACGTCACGGTGTAGGCATCTATACAAGAGGTCTTTTAATGTCATCTCCAAACTGCGGTCCGTTGCAGTTTAAAGGAACTTGGCGCAATGGCGTACGGGTAGGCCCTTTTGGATTTACATTCGGTATTGAAGAAAAATCGACTACTCTTCATGGAATTTGGGATAATCTTTTCCCACAAGGACCAGCTGTCTTCAGTTTTGATAATTGTTATTTGCTTATGGGTTACTTTCAATCACCTGGACGCGCAATGCAAGCGCATCGCAAATTAAGAGCAGAGACTGATGAAATAGAGGAAAATGAACAAGAAGAGCATGATCGTGAACAAGATGTTTGGATGGATGAGCCTTCACTATGGTATGCTCAGGACATTTGTGTGTACGACTATTCATTACTGCCACAAGAACCAGTACCATTACCATTGTCCGATTCCGATATATCAGTTTGTTCTCTTGTAACGGCTCCTAGCGAAGTAGGCATAGAGAAAAGTATTTCATATGTGCCTGAAGGGGAAGGAGAAGAGTTTGAACAAGAAGAAGGTATATGTGAGCATGAATATTATAGCCTTACTGAATGCGAGACCTCAAGTCAAATATGCCCAGTCAAGGATCCATGCGCTATTGAGATTACTAATCAGTTAAAATGTTAAAAGAAAGCCTTTTTATGAACTCCATATTTTTTATTAATTGTTTTGATAGCAAACAAATATTTTACAAATTTATATTCAAGCTGTTTCGACTTTGTCCTAAATTGAAATATTTATCAGTGATGTTATATTTTTACACACACCGGAGGATGGAGGGATATTCATTTGCATAACCTCCATAACGAAGCCTCAGAGAGCCTAAAAAGTTCAGCGTAAACTGAGAACGCTTCTGCCTATGGGGTCTTTTTCTCATCACTCATATACATAAAAACGTCGGTTCCTATTTCGCAGAAGCTGAAAAACTGCCGCGGCCACCCGAGAGTACAGAGCATTATAATTTCTGATCGAGTTTTTTTAAGATAAAGTTCTTAGGTATTATATTCGATTATAGGCGAATTAAATTTTTTCTTACCACTAAAACAATACTCAGCATAAAATAAAATAATGTATGCCAAGCAAATTATTAACATTGACGATAAAATTCATGGAAATGAACTGATGGTTATTGTAAATGAAATCAGCCAAGAGAATTCGTCGCTCGAGAATGCTACGGACAACAATTAATATAATTGAAACGAAAATTGAATGAAGAACGGCCGCAATAATGAAATTGCTTTCAATATGGTGAAATTGGATCAGATATTGCAAAATATTTTTTGAATTCATAAGATGGACAATATTTTCTTTTATGTATAACTTGTGTGATCTTTTACACTCAATTTTGTTACATATATGTAAACAAATTTCATCTATCTATCTGTAACCCATGATATAAATACAGAAATATGTATATGCTATTATGTACGAACCTGTTTTACGTTTTGTTTCAACTTTGAACGCGAGTATTTCAAGACAATACGCTGTGATTTAGTTAATGAATTGAAAGCAGAAAGCAGGCTGTTTTACTATTGAATCTCTCATCCACAAAACTTGACATACTTTTAGGCATTGCTGGTAAAAGTTTGAACATTAAATTGGAGTGACTAGGATTTTCCAATAAAATACACACGCCTTCATTCAATCTGTTAAATTTTTGTTGTGGACTCAGATTGCTCCTAATTACAGCTATCATGGAATTTCTCTAAAAATGGGTAAACAATGAAGCACCAAAGTCTAACATATGTACACTTTATTTATTATTTTTGAGATTCTACACTACCCGTTACGCGAGCTAATTTAATTTGTGATAATTGTGTGTTTCTTATAAGGCAGTATGAGAAATATAGAACCAAGACAAATCCGGTTAATTTGTATCGTATGGACGCACTATTTGCTAAGATCCTTTTGAAAAAACATGTGACATGGTTTTCGTATACACTTTCGGAAGGTTTAGAAACAACAATTATAAAGTAATTTGTGTTTATAATATATATATAGAATTTATTCCTCTTTTCTTTTCAATGTCTACAATGAAATGATTAAGGGACATGTGTGTACATGAGTGAACTTTTATATAATTTCACATTCTCGATGGTAAATACATGTACATACGCAAAATTATTTTTTGTAGGAGCTTATAGTGAATGCATGCTTGTGGAAACGCGAAGAACCTGAATTTTGGAGTTATTTTTGTTAATATGTTGACTGTGTGTGCTTTACTTAACTTAAACATACGCTTGGTTTTAACAAAGATTATTTTTCTGTTTACTATTAACACTTAACAAAGTTGTATATAACATTTCATTATTAATCTAGAAGATGAGGACTTATATGTGTGTGCATATATGTATGTATGAGTGAAGTTGTACAAACATGGCTTAGTATACATATTTATATATATATACATATGGGTAGAATGTGTCTGAATCTTATTTGAAGACTGGGTAATTAAATAAATTATTGGAAAAATATTTTTAACAATGTTAATGTCAATGAGAGATACATAAATTGAAAAGGCAATCTTTAAATAAATGTCGATTTTTCGATATCAAAGTAGAAATGCGTCACAGAGTTATTTGCAGGCTGCCTATCCATATACATCACTTTCTTTAGTGTTAAAAATAGGATAGCGTTTAAGATTTTACGACTTTAACAAATGCGGAAATTATAATCGCTTTAGAAAAAAATTGAAACACTCAGCCCATTAAATAAATACACAACTGTCTTAAAGCTTTTTGCGGGTAAGTCAAGTGACCTACCAAACAGTCGCAGCCGTGCCATTGCTGACTCGTTTGCGACTATGTATGCGGCTACGTGCTCATTTTTCTACGTAGGCTAAAAATATTACTGTTCTAAGTAGTTTTCCTCTAAATTCACTTCGCAAATTTAATGTTATAGTTAATATATTTTTAAGCTTTCGAAGTGTTGGCTGAATATTTCTTTAGAAGGTTACAAACTTTCAACTGTTCCTTAACCTTTACTATGGAATAGTTCAGAAATTAAGACTTCTTAAAAATCTGCTAATCTGCTTAGGCTGAGTCTTCATATACACCAAAACTTTTTTGAAATCAAAGGAGAGCGCTAATGCTATAATTTTTTTTTTGAAATGGAAGGGCTCTGTTACAGATGCATAAATAAAACATATATTTCTTTCTTTACTATTTTTAAATGACTTAAAACTAAATTTTAATTTTAATTATTAAACTATTTCAAACCTAAGCCGATAAAATTAAACAAATAGAAAAAAAAATTGAAAAGTAGTCTTAAAAAAAGACTATAAGAATTTGTTAGCTTTGTGCATACGTGACTTGCTAGGGTTTGCTTTACATTGGAGTTGTTGTATTAGATCGTAAATCTTCAAGGCCGGTCCCACCTTCATACCCAGCAATGTGATAATTTCATCTTTGGAAAGCTGCAACAAGCGCTTGCCATCAATTTTATTACGGCTAAATGTATCGCAATGAGCAGTACAATCATTAACGCGTAGGAATTGTGAGACATCGTAAATATTCCACGAATCAGGCATCAATTCACCTATATGATCCGCAGCCGTACTTGTATCACCGCCATCACTTACACGGGGTATATATTTACTATTACTTACTGAGGAATTCTGAAAATAATTAATTTTATTTAATAATAATAAAGTCAAAAAACTACTATTCGAGTTATGAAAAGCTCTTATTTCTAGCAATATATCCACCTCCTTACGAAAAATACATACATAATTGATAATTGAACAATTATTGACGAAAATAATTTTGAATTGTCAAAATGGTAATTTAACGGTCGCGGACCAGATTTAGATCTTAATTAAATTAAATTGATAAAGTAAATTACGCATCTTAATTGCATTAGGTGTTGCTGATAATAAAGAGCGCAATCATAAATCGTCTGCAGCGTCAGTTCTGCAATTGCCGCTATTTGTGCAGTTTTATTCGTATTTGATCATGATCTTTTTCGAACGTTTTTGCCATACGTGTCCCCTCCTTCGATCATTCGTTACTAATCTCTTAAAAATGCTTCAAATCATTTTCGCAGATAGAAATCTAATTCATTCAACTTTTCAGTATTAATTCATATGGCTAACAGATATCGAGCCCTTTCTACGTTCAACTATATGCCAAATGTGCAACGTTGTTTTTCAGTTAACGTTTAGTTCCATCGCGATGATTTGATGAGTTTTCTCAACATAATCAACGAATGCTGAGCGTGCTCAACATCAAAATTTTTAAGGGGCAAATGAGCGACTATTTGCGTGATTTAGATGTTGATAAAGCATTTTCATCATGATCACCGGAATTTGTCCACAAGCCTCCGAAGCATTACTGTCCTTGTTAAAGTGATATTGCCATAAAACATGACACATTGTTTTGGAATTTTAGATGAGTTATATTTAATCGTATTAAGAAAAGATAATGCTTTGAAGCGTGTTATGGTATGCCTTGATAGAGCATAGTGCTCCCAAAGTTACATGACTTTTAAGCCAATGGTTAAAAAAAAGAAACTTTTCCTTGACGCTATTTACAAAGTGTGTGTGTTAAAGGAATATGAGCCCAATTTAAGATTTCAATCTTAATTTTTACAATCGCAACTTTAAAGAAATTAGTAAATGACGCAATCACGATGAGATTTTGATCTATAATTCTAGTTGTCTATAAAATAACAAATTAATATATTTCTACTCTCTGGTGGTGGATATAAAAGAACAAAATTGTCAATAACATGCGAGAATCTATTTGTTATGATGCAAGGGAATGGGGAAATTATGGTAAATGCCAATAACAGTGCGTAAAGATTAGAAATGTTTTTTTGGTTGAGGAGCTGAATGAATTTAAAGTTAACTTCAACGCTTAAAAATATCGGTTAAGATTTTAACAAATAAATGAAGAAGCAGGAAATGTCTGCATATACATATGAATGCATTCACATTTAAGTAATTTTGTAGATAATGGCAAATACGCACTATTATAATGGATTTTACCACTTACCGCAATATAACTATTGGCCTTGCGCCTAACTATAGGCGGGGCAGGTGATTGAGATTTCTTTACTGTCGTTCTATTATTCGATTTACGTACTTTTTCGCTATTAACAGCAGCAGCTGCCGGATTAACTAGTAATGTTGACGATGATGATGAGGTAGTTGTGCCGGTGTGCAATAATGATGTAGTCGCAATAAAAGATGTAGACGATGATGAAGTATCTATAAGATGAGCTGTTGATGATTGGTTCGACTGTACACTGTTACTATCCTCTTCATAATTATCGGCCACGTCGTCATCATCATCATGAACACCTATGCTATTGTCCTCATAAAAGGCAGGATTTTGATGTTCAGGCTTTAATTCCAATTTAATGCTTAATTTTGGTAAATGAGGATTTGTTTTTAAAGCTATAGTACGACTTTTTGCTGTAGTGAAAAAAGAAATATGAAACTAAATTTTTGCATATTCCAAAATTGATGTTAACATTTTTGTACCTTGTGCTTGTTCGGTATTGATTTTAGCCTGCGTTGGGAGAGCCGTTGTTGAGGTTGCATTAATACCACTCTTTTTCTTCCTTCGTTTTTGTGTTTTCGGTTTAGAAGGTGTTTTAGTTATTGCTTGTGTAGGGACTGGGGGCCCTTCTAATTTGTGATTAACCAGTACGCACCAACCGACTGGGTAAATATCGGGTGATTCACAATCTAACCATTGGTCGTATTCTTCTGTCCAACCATCGAAATGTATTTTTAGTAAACGACCCACTACACGGGCTACAGTTGCAACACATACCAGGCGAGGATCCATGAGATCAGCGCACTCTAGGCTCATGCCCATCTTAAATATATGAATGTAAACGATTATTTACATAAAAATGTAAACAAATTGAGTATGTCCAAAAAAGTAAAGTAAAAATAGCGAAGCGATTCGCGATAATAGCCATAGAAAAAATTAATTTACGGTTTTTACGGCTGAGGGCAAGTGCAGTCTTTCTAGTTTTATAAGAAAACATAAGTTACCTCAAATCCATGATTAGGCACATCACGGTGAAATAAATGCTCTCCAGCTGGAACACTACCCGTTTCTTGTAGATATATTTCCCAACTAAATGTGTTAATGTCGTAGCCATTAGGTGGCGTTAGAGGAATACTGTTTGAGGCACAAAAACCAACTGGAAATATGTTGGGTGATTTTTCATGATAACAAAACCTAATAATAATGGAACAGAAACATATACTATAAATGTGGAAGCTAGTAAAGCAATAATTACTTACCAATCCGAACCTGTAGCATCTGGTTGATAAGAGTCGATACGTATCATCATGTAACCAAATTTCAAAACAGCCATTACTGTGGCTGCACATATCGAAGAAAGGTTTAAAGGATCCACCGCTTCCAATTTCATACCTTCCATAAAGCCGTTGGTTTTACCGTCTAAATAGTATTCCTCGAAAGTGAAATTCATTTTGAAAAGCTCAATGGTCGCATCGTCTTCATGCACTTCAATCATGGCTTCGCGACCAGCTAATTGTGCGTATAGAAAAAGAACAAGTAAACAAATTATATTCGGCTATGGCCGAATGTTTTTATTCCCACCATCACCAAAAATGAGTAAACATAGAAGAATATATGCAATCTTGGCTAATTTAATTAAAAAATTTTAAAGGGCTTTTTCCAGATTTTACGATTAAGTACAATAAACGGAACTGTGAAAGTTAATATATTTTTTCCTCTCAGAGTGGGTATAAAAGAATATAAAAGTATTATCTATAAGTTCACATTTCGTACCTAGCATCCTTTCTAAGTAATCTTGCGGTGCTGCCAAATTATGGCCAACTGTTGTAGCCCAACCGACTGGATGTATTATAGGGGAATCTTCGTGACACCAAAACCCATCATCCGAATCGAAATAACGTAAAAACAAGCGTTTACCAACAATCTTCGTTACCGTCGCCAAACGTACTTGAGAAATACGATCCTTGTCAACACATTCAAGATTTAAGCCCAGACGGAAACGCGATTGCATGCTATCGTTAACTTTATTATAGAAACTGGATGGTAAAGTACGAGCACCCGATAAACGGCTTACTAGGAATTCTTTCCAATCTTTATATTTATTTTCTATGGTCCGAGGAGGTATTAAGGGCTTGCCACGAGTAGCGCACCAACCAACAGAATGTACTTCCGCATTGCAGAGGTTAACCCAAAAATCGTGAGAATCGTCATCAAAACCTTTGGAGGAAAAATAAGAGGAAAAATTGCTTCGAAGATTTTAAAAGCGTTTTTACCTTCATATCTCATTAAAGCCTTGTAGCCGTATATATTTAATATCGTGGCTACCCAAAAAGAATGTGGAGTTTGTCCTGGTTGTATTACTTCCATTTGATCACAATCAGTATTTTCAACCTCCACCTTCATGTCGATGCCAAGATTATCCCAAACATCATAGCCGGGCGCATGAGGAAAGCATGTTACCGGCGCCGCAAAAAAATCTTTGCTAGCTAAACGTGGAGCCCAATCAAATGAATGTGTAGGATCATATAACCGTCTCCGAATGCTAATAATTTTTTCCAGCTGTGGACAAGGTGTCGGAAGACGCTCTAGTTTTGGTATTTGTGGCATTTCTTCCTGAGGCATAACGTCTCGGCACATACGCACTGCTTTGGGCATTTGTTGATTTGCATTTAACTGCAGGTCGCCACCGTCATCATTTATCGTCGATTCCAGACCATTATTCGTTGGACGGTTACCGATGCTAGCGTCTGCAACATTCTCTGATGATTCGGTATTATTGTTTATTGGTTCATCATAGCCATTAACTTGCGTTAATTTGGATTGGTCAGTAATACGAAAACGATAATTGACATTTTTAATATGAGCCACTCGCAAGGCCAGTTCTATATCTGAAGGTTGTTGCTTTTGTTGCTGTTCTGACTGTGGTTGCTGGTCACTGAGAAGATTTTCCATATTTTCTCTTGGATGTTGATGTTGTTGATTTGCTGATTTATTATTGACCACTAATGAATACAATTCCCCACGAGCACATGCCATACTACAAAAGCGACGCGATTTTGTATAAAATGTATGCTTAACACCTATTGCTCCGCACCGTTCACAAACAGCTGTAAAAGGACAAAGCAATAAAAAATAAATATTTGCAAGGCGTTACACTTAAATAATCAAAACGCAAAATGAAACTTAGTCGGTAGCCTGAACTAAAACCAAACAGAACATATTTTTTAATAAATTCTGAACCTGAAATATCTTTTGTTAGTATTATCGGAGGATTGCTATAACAATCCGTCTACAAAATTTTTATCTAGTTTTACCATTAGCAATATGAACCTACCCCGCTAGAGCTGATATAAAAACAAATTAAATTATCCGAAATTGTAATGAACATTACCACAAAAAGCTTCCATAATACTTTTTTTTTTGTAAGTTTTTATTAAATTCTATACATGTTTACTTGACGAATTCTCCATGAAAAACTTTCACTGTGTATGTGTTATATATAAATATGATTCAAACGCTTTTTAAATAACGTAAATTAGAAATTATAAAGTAAAACGAAAACGAAAATTAACACATACCCATGCCATCTTTTTGAATTGGTATAACTGACGGATCAATATTACCCTTGTACGCGATTGGGGTCTTCAATACTAAACCGGGTCGATTAACAGGTTCAATTTTACGTGTCTTACGTTGGGCGCGCAAACTATTACTGCCACTGCCGCCGCCAGCACATGAAGGCGACGCTGTCGCTGTTTGCGCTGTCATCAATAAACTCCGGTTTGCAGCTGCAGCTGCCTCAGAGAGAAGTTTATGCTCTTGACTGAGGGGTTCTAGTAAATCATGCTCATCTATTGTATTTGGCTGAGTTATATCGATGCCGGATGTTTTCGCAGGATTTACAAATTCTGCACCGTCGTAAGAATTCGAATCCGTCATCATAACAAAATCATCTATGTTAATAATTTCCTGTTTCGGGGTTAGGTTGGCAACTCCTTCTTCGTAACCGTCATTATCCATTTGATCATAGACCAGTTGTTGCTGCTGTTGCTGATGCAGATTCTGGTTACCGATGAATTGCGTCTGTATACGGTTACTCCCGTCGTCATTTAAAGCATTGTTGATGGCGGTTACTGTAGACGAACCTTCATCGTCTTCTATGGCGGTGTAATTTTGAAATACCGTGGCTGCTGATTGTTGCAGAAGTTGCTGATGTAAACCACCCATTTGGGCTAGACCGTAAATATCATTTGTGTTCGCAGTCAACAGAGTAGTGGGTTGAACACCTAAGGCAGCGGCGGCGGCAGAAGAGGCCGCTACAGCTGCTGCTGCAGCTGCCGCATTGGTACTAAAATCCCCCCCAACTATACTCATTACTGGATTGAGGTCCTATGCACAATTTACCAATTATCGTATTCATGTTTTAGATTTGGCATTGTTGGGGGAAAGGATATTTCAAATATTTTCAATTTATAATACAGAATTTTTAGGTGGAAAAACAACAACAGCCAGTTGAAATAAACGAAGAATCGAATTTGAATCGAACGAAATATGTAAAGAAAAAACAAGAAAAATAATAGAGAAATCAAATTTTGGAAATAAAAGTCGTTTTACAAGATTGTCTAATTTTTATACATGAATTAAAATGAAACACATGAAGCAAACGTAACTCGAAATCATATGAAGTGCAAAATAAGTATAATGATCCTGATTAATGAATCAAAGTTAAATGCTAAACTATTGCATGGAGCGTATTTTCGTAGTAAATTCTACAGAAATTTTTTAGACTGAGCTTTTTTTATCACTCAAGCTCTATCAACTACTTACCACTGTTTGTTGGTGTGTCATATCAACAGACGATGGATGGAAAAATGAAGTAGCTTCCTCTAGTGATATACGGTCGGGATTATATTGATTCATCCACATCATTGTCAGCTCGGAGGGATTCATTTTATACATGTAATGTTATTTAATTTTGAATTACATTTATGGTATTTATGTTATCATATGCTGGGTGATGCTCCAAATACTTTCCGATTTTCTTAAAACTTAGAAAGTCTGAAAATGGTAAAAATAGACATATTAGGAAAGCAAAATTAGTTTTTATTTTCAAATTTGTCAGGCATGACAAAAGAAAGATGTTGCAACATTATGATAAAAAATAATTACAAAAAACAAGTGATAATATTGCAGGCTTATATCTCAAACTGACATTACTGAAATAATTCTTATTTTCTACAACGAGAAGGTTCATTTCCAATGCAATTCCGTATGCGAAATCCCTGCAAATGTTGACAATCGAAAATAGTGGGATACGGATGATATAACAAATAGCTACGTCTTTTCGTCCTGGTTTTCTAGGCAATTACGTTGAAGATTTGTTACTTTAGCTGAATGGCCGCGGAACGTTATGGATACATTTTGGTTGACATTTGGGTCATACCGTACTCCGTTTTCATCTTTGTATCTCTGATAAAAATTTTGACTTTGAAAAAATTAAAATTGTGGATATATAAAATTTTCAAAAAAATCCCATGACAATGGGAGGGGAACTTATTCAGAGAACCCATCTCATACTCTGAAATATAAATGAGAATTGTTTTCAATTTTAGGCCATTGTGCGATTTTTCTTTATAGATTGTAATATATTAAGGCAGATATAGTTTATATTTTGTTTTTAAAAACTGCATTTTGACAACAGCTTAATCCTATCTTTGCGTATGTATTATAATGAACGCATTATTGCAACAGGTAAACAAGTGAGAATGTCACACCTGCCAAAAATGTTCTTATTCGGACTGCTGTTAGACATTTCGCATCTTAAAGTTCAGTGGACGAGTTTCAATTATTAACAAATTTTCTTCCTTTCCGAAATCGTAATATCATGGAAAGTAATAACCTTTTACGATATTGCAAACAAAAGTTATTCTTAAACTGTAAAATTTTTAAGATTACATGGAATAAAATGTTTAATATTTTTGGTACCCTCAGATTACAACGAGGGCAGAAAAAAATATAAAATCCAATTTATGCACTTCAACAGAAAATCACAAAACACAAGTACAAATAAATAAATATATAAAACAAATCAATAATCCGGAGTTTGTAGTTGATTCTGCACAATACTTTTGGAAATATTTCGGAATTGGTAATTTCCTTCGTTTTATATCCCTTATTATTTGTGTTTAATAAGCGTACAAACAAAGCGCGATTCATTTATGTGTGAGTGTATTATTTGTGCCTTAAAACTAGAGAATAAAAATCACACTTTTGCACCGAGGAGGAAAACAATTTTTCAAAATAAGTTTTTGCACGCTACTCACCTAATTTTTATAAAAATTAAACGATTTCATAAAATTTAAAATTTACACAACATCTTCTCAGTAGTTTTTACAAGCACTGCGTAAATTTTTTGACAAAAATTACAATTTAAGAATTAATTAAATGAGAGAGTGTGAAAAAATACAAAGCAAATTGCCAGCCAAGTACAAAAGTTAGTATTGCCAGCCTATTTTTTAATAATATGCATATTTACTTGCTTTTAATAATTATTTGGCATTACCGTAGAGGGATTAGGGCAATATAAGCACTTTCTTACAATGGCAGGTCTGTTTCATATTTGTATATTTAACAAGTTCTTGCATTTACTATAAAGTTTACTGTTTGCGAAAAATAAAACTGCCCGCACAATGCCGACAATAATAGCATTAGATATATCAATATCAATGCAACGTAATATTCCGGGTAGAAGCGAAGAAAACGCTTTAACGCACCATCAGTTGGCTTTAAAAGGAATTTCACAATTTTTGGAACATTTGGGGTCAGCTAAGCTGGAGTATGTGGCTCTAATCACATTTGGTAGTATTTGTGAATTAAAAGTTGACTTTACGAGAGATTACGATCAAATAAAGCAATCAATGAAGAAAACAGAGGCCGGTGATAAATTGTGCTTATTAACTTTGATGAAAACCGTATCTAATATATTGACTTCGAATTGGGGAAATCAATCGCAAAGTCAAGTGGTCGTTTTTTCTGATTGTGGATTGGGTTTTGGGAAAAGCTCGATACGCACATTTCTGCAAAATTACATCGGTAAAGAACTTGATGCAGAGTTCAATTGGTTGAAGCCTTTAAGAATAGTGAAATGGAATTTTATTTGTTTGGGTATACAAAGCGACTCTTACTTTACACGAGCGGTAGGAATATATCAGAAATTGTTAGATTATACGGGCATAAAAGGTATTTTCTTTTAAATTAAGTTTTGGTTTCGTTTTAAATATCTTTTTTTATTTAAGGTCAACTTCTAATGCCAAGACCAATTAAGGATACTGATACTAATGATAATAATTCTAATGAATTGCCAAAAAATACCATGCCTACACACAAAAGTGAACTAGGGCGTACTGCTATGTTTGAAATGGTCGAAAAGTTATGCGAGACTAATTACAAACCGTTCGAAGCCGTTTTGAAATGTGGAGGTTATTTTCGTTTAGAGTGTCCAATCTTAATCTGGCCGTCGCCCGTCCCTTATTATTCGTTAAGTAATATAAAGAACACAGCGCCTTTAACTCTAGCTTCAAAGCTTGAAGTTTGCGGCTTTTTGTCTTTATCTGATATTGGTTCACCGGCTTCGCTAAGTCGACACTTAATAATACCTAAAGTAGAACGTGAAAAACTCAGTCGGCGAACTTCTGAAAAATCTGCAAATACAGCAAAACTAACAAATGACAGGACTACACGTTTGGACATCAATCAGCCAAACTACGAGTACGAAAAATTAGAACAAGAAATACGTGAATTCTACACTAAAGATATTAAAGATCCTGATGATGCTGCACAAACGCAAGAAGAATTCGATAGCAAAACATCCACGAATTGTAGCATACCCACTGAAAGTCAAAAAGAATCTGTCTGTGTATTATTACATGGAGCGCTTAAGGTGGAAAACCTGGCAGCGTTAGTTGTACTTAATGACAATTGGTACGGATTTGTATTTTCTTATGCAGATAGCAAGAAAAAATCTAATTTAATGTTAAATATATTACCACCCGGCAATAATGTGATACCTTGGTTGGGTGATATGCAGATGTTGGGATTGATTGAGGATTTAGTGCCTAACGAGAGTTCCACTTTTCCGGTTAAAGCAGAAAAACGTTCTTATTCTCAGAGCTGCGTCGTATGGATTAATCGTGTAAGTCTTCAATCGGATATACAAAAGGTTTTAAGGCACGCCAAAAAAATGCCAGAAAAAATGCAACACTTTTACAAAGAATTAAACCGGATACGGCGTGCGGCTCTCTCAATAGGTTTCGTAGAGTTACTGGAAGCAATGGCTTCATTATTCGATAAAGAAGCTCTCTCTCTGGCGGCTGCAAATACAAATCCTGAATGTACACTTCAGTTGAAGCATGCTTCAATAGAGTTGCGAAAACCTTCAAATAGAGATTTAAAAGTTTCTATAGTACCAGTGCAAGCAATGAATATAGCGTAAACACACAATATTGCGCTTGTCAAGAAGACATATTTTGTGTGACCTATAATGTATATTTTCGAATGACATCAGTTCAATCTAGATATATTTGGAAAACATGTGCTGGTAGATATTTACAAACCATCACGCTTGTTATTTCATTTTAAGAAATATGCACTCTAAATACACTTCAACTTAATATTATATTTAGTAATACTTGTTTTTGGCTGCAGGTGACGAGGATTACTTTTATTTAAAGAAGTTTGCGTTTTGTGCATGCAACTATTACGACCAATTGACAGATTGAGTTATTGGACGTATCTTTAATTCCTCAAACAATCCTACTGCTTTTTTGTATTTTTATTTAACATATGCCCTGTTTCAAGCTTTTATATGCTTGACCGGAGATATGTGCTTTGGATTCCAGGTACACTATACCATGTTCCCTCGTAGTGCCATGCATCGGATTGATAGTAGCTTGAATTCGAGAGTGCCTTAAGAGCATTGTTTCCTTTTTTCAACTTTTCGTAAATTCTTATCAACTTGTTAAAACTCTTTTTGCTCCTGTAAATTCAAAATTGTAATAAGTCAATTAATAAAATTATATAAGTTATTTTTGACATACTCAGTTACCTACGCCAGCTTTTTTTTTTGTTTTTTTGAATAGATTTTGTTTATCATGCGCTTAAGTGTAGTTCTTGTTTCCACCAAATAAGTCCCCTTTAAATATGTAATTTATTTAATATAATTTTTGTTTTTCTTTGTGTCATATCTACCACTACCATACTACCACTAATGGTAGAGGATATATTCATTTTGTGCGGATGTATGCAACACCCAGAAATACTTTCGATGTATCCACAATTGATTGTATAGATTAATTCAGAATAATATTCTGAATTGATTTAAGTTTGTTTCGTTATTTGTTTGCCTAATGTCTACTCATGTACCATTTTCGTCTAGAGATGTTTGAACGAAGCTTTGTGCAATGATTTGTTTTGGCGCAAGGACGAACACTCGAAAATGTTTTGGATCGGACTACTTTGTGACCACTCCCCATATATCGCCTTAATTGAAAAAAAGGTATGTGAAAAATATTCCTTGAAGTGACCACTATTTGAATTTTTTCAAATTGCGTTTTCATCGCGTAGCTTTTTTAGCATTTCTCTCCAAGCTATAAGAGAGACACTAGCATCACGTAAGCAAATTTAGTTGGGTATATTGTCTTTTTGCACTCTCCTTGTGCGTCAAATCCGGGGACACTTAAGTAGGTGTCTCTTTGAATACATTAGCATTAGTATTGAGTATAAACCAAAGTAATAACAACAATTTCTATATAAAATGTTCATCAAATTGATGCCTGGAAATAAGCTAAACATATAATTTGATCCCCTGAAGTTTGTTGATTACAAAAATGTTTAAAAAGCACCGTCTCCTTAAAAAGTAAGGATTCCTGTTCATGATTTTACAATTTTCAATCTAAAGTATGTTTTTTAGATAAGGTGATTATTACGACCTCTTCAAAACTGTTCTACACAACTGCAGGTACGGAGATACATTGACTGAATTTAACTTTATCAATAATTTTCATTTCTAATATTTTACTTTCAGGCTACTTAAGTCAAAAATTATTAAAAATGTCTGCAATGCTCAATCTGCAAATGAAATCATAAGAAATAAAAAATAATATTCTTAATTTCTTCTGAAACACTGAAGGTAACACGATTGAGTCGAAATTTTTTATGGACTTTTCATTTGGCTTCCAGTGCCATCTACCACGACGACATATCCGTGCTCGTTGCATATTATAGCTAAACCGAGTGTACAATACAAATAATGAAATAATAATAAAAGAATTCGTGATTATATATAGCTGTAAAAGGGAAACACACAAACCTAAATATATTGTTCAACCTGCAACTAAAAACTGTGTATTTTGTTATGCATAATATGTCTATGTATATTTATATATAAGAAATAAAAAATTTATTTAAGAAACTAGAAAGTTGCAAATTAAAATATTGTAAAATTCTTTTGTTATTTCATTTTGCACGCTTTTTGTTTTTTTTAACATATGTGTTTTGTTTATACAAAACAAATAAACGACAATTTATCTCTCAATTTTTACAATTCTCTTATTATATTGGGAAATTTCTCATTTTATTGAAGACTTAGAAATACGATTACATGATCTTAATTAAATTTATTATTGCCAATCACTTTCCAAAGAGACACTGTAAGAGATGCTAGTCACATGGTGACCTCCAAGAAAAACAAAACTCAAGATTCGCGGCAAGGGTAAGAAGCTTAGCTTTATATTTCGATATTCAAGGAGTACAGATTGCAAGACGAAAAATTCTTTGATCTTACCACAGACAAGTGGAGGTCAGCTGCGATGAAGATTATATCTTCAATTTAATTTCCCTAATTACATAATTTTTTCCAACTTCGGCGATTTTCAGGTATAACGAAGCTTTTGTGAGGAACTTTTTGAATTTTCGGCCGCCACAACTCTGATAGCCGAAATTTTTAGTTGAACTTAGGACATAGAACGGTTATATAAGCAAGAAGTATATATGTAAAGTATGTACTCGTATGAATGAGGGATACAATATTCAGCTTATTGCAGACATATGAAATAATGTGTGCGTGTAAGTGTACGTGTACGAAGGATTTGCCAGCCGTACAATACCATAGAACGTTTTCGTCACTTAGAAGCCTTTACGTTAGATCGCTATTCTCTCATAAACTGGAAATGAGAAATGATGTAATAAAGCAGTAATAACTGCAGATCAATAAATAAAGGTATTCAATCGAAAGCTGACGTGATGACCCTTCTGTTGTTCGCTTTAAGAAATGGCGTCTTCCTTCTAGTAACTCTTAATACAACAAGTAAAAACATCATAGTCGACCAAGCTCGACCGTTAAGTACCCTACACCGCTTTGTCTGATAGACGTACTTCCGTGAAAAATAGACTTACATAGTCCAAATATGTAGGGGAATGAACTGAACAGGTAAAAAGTTGTTCCGTTTCAATATTTTATTTAATTCGTTTTTCTGGGGAGTCTACATATAGTGATATATCTTTAATATTGAGTTCGGCCAATTCATTTAAAATTTCATCATGTATAATGACATCAGTATTCTAAAACATGAGAAATGAATCGAAAAGTTAGAAATCGGTTAGCATATGCCGCATAATATACCAAATTAGCATATTTCCAACATTCCAATGCCTCATAATTTTGACCTAATCTTAAATTTATCACAGCGAGGTAAGCCCAGACGTTCGGTAAATACATACTAAAACGAGTAGTTTCGGCGAAAAATAATTTAGCTTCCTTCAAGCGACCCAACTGTATGATATGAAATAAGAAATCATAACAATGTTACGTTTTTTAAATCCTACTCTGCGCTTACAAAATATAAGGCTTTAGCTTTGCCTACGTTCGCAATTATAAGATCATTCTCGCTTCTGCCTGCAAATTCAAATGCTTCCAACGCTTCTTCAAGCTCTTTCTCTTTTAGCATACGATAGGCGTAGCGTAACACACCTAATTGAAATCTGGAATCCTTGCTTGCATTGCTGATATCCAGAATAAAGCCATAGTGACCCATGGCTTTATAAGGGTCACGGTAATATTCAATATTGCCATTGACGAGACACACAAACGCTTTCTAATTAAATAGTGGGTGAAACGTAATTTTCAAAAATAAAAAGGTATTAATGTAGCTACCAGTTCATCTGCCATTCTTTCTCCCAATAAAAAATTTTGTGTTATAAAATTTGATCCAACAAGTTTCACAGCTAACTTAAAACTTGTATCTATAATATACCTTTCAATTTCTTCCAGCTCATTGGCAATGTCTTCAAATAGTAACCAGGCGAAATAATATAGACCAAATTGTAAAAGGAATTGACATCCCTTCCAAAAAAAAATCCCTTTTTTGGTGATTAATTTCGGTGTAAAGTTATTAAAAATTTCCCAACGGCTTTTCGGTATGTATTTGATTTCGATAAAAAATGCATCCACAAGATTTTCGTATTTCCAACGAGCGTAACTCATCCCCGGATTATAATTATGCTTTTTATAAACACAATATAAAATCACCCAACCGATCGGAAATTTACGTTGCACTTCTTCACAATAATGAGTTAAAGCCTTCAATAGATTTTCTGCCACATTATCTTCACCATCCGTACTATTTACATCTTCCATATAATCCAAATAAATTTCACAAAGTTCTCTAAATTATTTTATATATCGTAATGCATTTGACAACCGTGACGGCCATTAAACGTAAACTTACGTGACAAATAGGCCATCATTGTATTTACCCTGTGAAGGTATCATCAGATATCTTCTCGCTGACTTAAAATTTTCCATTTCAATATCATTAAGAAATATGTAAAATCGATACAATGGATAACGGCCGTATTTCTTGGCGAGCTGAAAACAAAATAATTGCACAAATCAAACGTTTTTTTTATATCGTAAAATTGACAAATAAATGCAAAACAAAATTCCAATCTTTCGTAGAGACTTGTTTGATACGAACCACTTTCCAAACTAAGAAAAATTAAATCCCAAATAAGAAGTATTAAGAACTATTATTGCATTTCTCACAAGCAAATGAAGTCGGTGCGCTTACATCTTAGCTTAGTGAAATGAAGTTAGTGATTACATCGATTTCATCAGGTTATCAGTAGTACGGGATTCATCCAATGCACATCAGAAATCTCAATTTTTTTTACAGAAAACGCTGATAATCTTCGTAATAGTATAGGAAAATCTTTAAATAAAGTGAAAGCTATTTTCGCCCAAATATCATGCTTACCAGTCTAGTCATCAAATATGTAATACAATCTAGCCCCACCGCTACTGCCGTTTTCAAATCATTCCCAGCGGATTATAAGTCAGTCTCGTATGAGTGTAAAACTCTCTACTGTTGCTTGTCATTAGAAAATATTTTTTTATTTGAAGCTTGTTCAGCGTGTCTCTATCTATGCCTATGTGGTGACCAATTTTTCGTAGAAAATAAAACTTAGTGAAACCGTTTGTTTAAACGTAAATTTTTCAGAAGACTAATTTTTTTTGTAGGGTTAAATGATTCTTTAAATAGTTAAGAATGAAAAAAGATAGTTAATTTAATAATTTGATTTTACGAATATAATTGCAACAGCAGCAATTGAAACTTTCAACGCACTTTCCTTTTTCTTTTTCCCATGCTTTTCGTTCGAGCTTTTTTCAGCTGTCCTTTTTAATAATATCTTACTTATTATGCATACATGTTATACATATTTATAATTGAATAACTTATGATTAAACCTAAATACAGACCATATCGAATATATATTGGCTCATTTCCGTGTTACCGATGTGATACAATAGTTTAGCAAAACTCATTTCTCGAATAAGCAGCGTTTGTAGGTTGTTATCAGTGATAGCGTCTTCAAGCAATGGATTTTCTATAGCTTCATGAACCAGGCCGTAGCAACGTTCCATTAACTCACGAAACACAACTGTCATCAAATTCTGAAAGAAAAATAAAAAAGCTATAAGTCTTCTTGAGTAAATTTCGAATAACTGTTACCTAAACACAAAAAGTAAAATTTTTTTGGAAGGTATTTTTCACAAAATTTTTATAAATATAGGACTAAATTATTTCCTTATTAACAACGCTTTTTACATTTCTTTTTACTTTTTAAATATTTTTGATTGAATTTAATTTTATGACCCTAAACTGAGGATATGGATTTAGTAGGGGAACAAACGCACCACAAATTCTATATTAGTTTCTGTCGGATAACGTTCATTAAAATCGCACGATATAAGCGGTAAAATGCGACTGGATATGTTTGTGATCTGTGAACAGAAAAACGATTTATTCTCGCTTGTCGATAATTCGTTATTTTTATCCAAGTAATGTATCAATCGTAGTATGTTCTCATCAAATTCCTTATAATGCTCTTTGCATGTTCTATCTTTAGACAAGGGAGGTCCTCTTTTCACGACTTTAGTTCTCCAACAATCTTTAAAAATATTCTGTTGCATTTCGTTAACATTGTAAGCTTCATTCAAATCTTCTGCCGAGTTAGTCATGGGTAATTTCATGCAGAAGGTTACAATAGCGAAAGATGTTTTCTTTAGTATTTCGTTATGGTAGGTTTTATTATAAAATGATTCGTAGCCTTCCCATGATTTTAAAGACGTTGATAGGTTCAACGATGTCATTGGAGGTTTCAATTCAACACCAAACGAGCAATTGGTGACTGTAAGAATGAAAAGTTTCTTAACTTATGTTGGAACGTATATTAAGTTGTTTGTGTTCTCACCTCCAGGATACATAAATACAGACAAATCAATAAAGCCTTGCAAAAACATCTTTGCCGGTTCAGACTCTTTGAAAATTTCTACAATAATTTCATGTTCGTCACAGACCAAATGTTTTTCCAAAGCAATATGCATTTTATCCGTTAAAATGAAACGATGCATTGAATTGCAAACAAGAGCGTAATCATCTTTCATGTTAATGTCACTAAAATTAAAGTCAACATTCTCGGTGCACAAAAGCTTGTCAAATAACTTGATTTTTGGAAGTTCGATGTCGGAGCATATGCCTAAGCTATCGTAATTTTTAAGCTGGGGATCTTTTAAGTTTTCCCATTTGTAGAACGTACTTTGTTGATATATAATCTTCTTAGTGAAAGCTGTATATTTGCAAATAGGTATTTTTTCATATTTAGTCCCTTTATTGGAATATTTTGGCTGAAATGAAAGGGTGGCTACCAAATCGTCGCAATTTTCTAAAAGGTTGTCGTCGATATTAAATAATGATGCAAATCCAATGAAGATGACATTTGAAAACTTTACTTCTTTGATGATTGGCATTAACGAATATATTTCCCAAGTTATTTTACAGCTATCGCTAGCAAACGACACATCCAGAGGGTATAAAAATGTCCCTACAGTGGAATGGGCACGTTTGTTTAAAAAAAATTGCATCAAATCTACATATCCGTAGGCCACAGCTTTTTTCTTAGTTGGGTCTTTCTTGCTATGCGCAAAATGAACTTCATCGTTGTCTGATGATACGTCTTCGTAAAGAGTCAATTTTAGAGGTGAATCAGTGAATTTTTCGATATCTTCCAAGTCATCCTGTTTAATAGTTAAGCTAAATGTTGGTTTCTCATCCGAAAACGTATCCATATAAATTTTGTTGTCTTCCGTATAAAAATCTGTTAACTTCGTGACAGTGTTAGTTTCATGCTCTAAGCTTATGCAAACTGATGCAGCTTTTGATCTTCTATACGTTATACTCTGCGGTTGTAGGTATAAAAAAACTTCTTTAGCTTTCGGAATGAAGTCCTAAACATATTGAATATTAAATTAAAGGAGATATTAAGCCAATTATACAGCGTAGGAAAAGTAATAACTTTTTACAATTTTCAATGGCCGCGATAACCCCAACAAAGTCCTTAGCTGTGTGCGTGCGGTCTTGGTTACATTTGGTTGTTTCCGAGATGGAAATAACAACGAAAAGCTGTACTCTCCTTTGTGAATTTCCATTACACCAGTTGTAAAATAAAATTTTAATGAATTTTTCCCAAAAAGAATATTAATAATTATTATAAAAATAGTATAAAAAATTAAAATAAAAATATTAAAAGAGTATCCTAATTCTTCTTCTTCTCTTTAAAGTGTTTAGAAAATAACAAATAATTTGCTGTGTTGCCATAGAAAAAAAGGCTCAGTGCGAACAGTACTCTGAATGAGTTAAATATAAATTACATAAAAAGAAAACTATATTTTAGGCTAAACAGTTTTTTAGTAATCATTATTTACAACATTTCATTTAAATTTACCATGTGTCTCTTAATATAAATTATTCATTGGTAAGGCGACTATCAATAAATAAACTTTGTTGTCATTATTAGCAAATCGATGAAAAGAAACTATTTTATGTTCGAAACACTTTGCACCCTAAAATATAATAATCTAAAAGATATAAGTTTGGTAAGCGCTGCTACTCGAACCGATTTAGTCAAATATTTATAACATCTCTTTTGGAAATTTTGCTTTGGTTTCAAATTTCATCTTTTCACAGTTGAAAGATTAAATTCGGTGATCAAAACAAATAAAGATTTGTCCTTTTTTGCTTTCACTTAAAGAGAGGATAACAAAATTGAAGCATTGAATTGAAATAGTTGACAGAAATAATATCATAGTTCGGGGGATGATCTAATTTCATCTTTAGTGCTGTCGGAATTAATAGCTCTTTTTTTGGAAAAAATTTCGTAAGGATAAACACTATACAAAAAAAAAAACATTGGTATACAAATTTGTGCGTTTCAATACTTCAACTCGCGCAACATGCAACATGTGGAGTTTTCAGTATATTAAAAAGTTAAACAAAACCAAAGAAGCGATGTCCGGGAGGACTAGTGGAGTCAAACCTAGTCGCGCTGGGAATTGTTTCCAATTTGGTTAATTCAAATTCCAATTGGACTTAGAATTCTAATTGCGAACGGTACTTCAATAAGAAGCAGTCCCAAATAGGAGCAGTTCTCTAATCAGTACCAGGCTTCTAGTTGGATTTCTGACACAGGTTACAGTTCCGGTTAGAACTACGATTCTGAGCAGAGTTATAAATCCAATTAGTTCTCATTAGGATCACAACCCTTCGTATATTTGAAGTTCTAATTACAATAACAGTCCCGGTTAGAATTACAATTGTACTTAGAATTACAAGTCTAGTTAGAATTGCACCTGTGTTCGGAACCACAATTCTAATTAGAGTTGTTAATCTAATCATGGTCCTGCATGTAATTGGAATTTTAAGTCTAGTTGGAATCAATCGGTATTAAGTCAAACTGCTTACAAAATCTAATTAAAATTTCAATTGGGTTTGGAACTCTGATTGGAAACAGTGTTCCAATCGGAACAAGCCAAAATTAAAACTAGTATTCTATGAAATAAATATATCGGCTTCAAATTTATCAGAAACATTTAAAGTTCCTGTAAGCAGGTTGGTATTAAAAATGAGCCAAATCGATGAAAAGACGCGAACGTTGACTGAGAGCACCTATGTTTGCTCATTAGTTGTAAACCGTAGCAGATAGATCTATACAATATCCACAAACATTCCTCTAGCTATCCCGTTGTCCTTATGAAAAATAATAATAATAATCGATCCAATTTTAGTCCCCCAAATTAAGAAGTCCTGAGCTATTCTTATTTTTAGAAGAAATTATTTAATGCTATATCTTTTCAGCGGATGTTCAGTTGATGTTTCACACTCGAAACACCGCAAGAACCTATTTTACAAATTTCGATTAAGATTTTTAGTTTGCTTTGACAGATCATGAAATCTACCACAGTCTAATTTTTGTGACACGTATTTCAGATGGTTTGCGATTATTTTTAACATAGAGAACTCACAATTCAGCTTTACACGAGGAATTTATTTACACTTATTTATATCAACTTACGAGCAATATGTGATAAAGAAAGCATCCCATCACCCGAGAGATGAAACATATATTGTAACCTATCACATCAGTCAATAAGTTTGTAGGTTAACATATAGATGTTAGGCGAATTCATATGATGTTTAGGTAGTGCCATCTTTTAAACAAAATATTTCAAGATAGTTTTGCGCTCTAATTCATTAGTTACCTTGGTCATCTCGGAAATAAACACATGTTCGATTACCATTCCAAACATATTCGCTTGAATTTGGTCGACAATAATATCGCGAACATATTTAGTAGTCTTTGAAATGGGTAATAGCTGGAATAATAAAGCGAAAAGAAATTGTATAAAAATCTATCATTTGACTCCTTTCAAAAAAAATTTAATTTAAAAAGAGTCATTGTAATTAGTTTTATACATTTTACAATTGTTCTAAACAATAACAGCCACTTACTTATTTCCACAAATTTCCGTAAATTTATTATTTATTAATTTTTGTTTGTTTGTAAAATACAATAAATGAGACAACAAAGAATTAAATGTAAAAATATTTTAAATTTATTAAAATTTTCATGATGAATTTTGAAGTTTTTTATTTAAAAAGAGTCATTGTAATTAGTTTCATACATTGTGCATTTTGCAATTGTTCTATACAACAACAACAGATACTTACTTAATTCCACAAATTTCCGAAAATTTATTATTTACTAATTTTTTTTCCTTGTAAAATACAATAAATGAAACAACAAAGAATTAAATGTAAAAATATTTTAAATTTATTAAAATTTTGAATCTTTCAAATCCTTTAAAAAAATTCGATACATAGAAATTTGACCTCGGCTGCTGCATCAGTTTCAAAGATTGGAATTTTAAATCTTTTATAACCTTTACTTATCCTTTACATGCTAAAAGAATAAAATAACGGAAGAGAAAATTCTTGAAAACTCAGTTTGTCCTGAATGAACGAACCGCTGCAAAAAAATATTTCTTTATTGTTAATTCGCAAAGTTTTCGTATTATTGCCTTAGGTAAGTTACAATTAAGTCAATTGACTGCTTGTATATAAGTCAGGCCACTAAAATAATTAATAATAAGCGTTAAAATGTAGTATCAACAAGAGCATCTTCGTCATTATAACCACCTCATCTCTCATTCGGGGTATTCAAATGGAAGAATGATCATCAGTATATAAGTGCGCATAACGCAACAACTTGAGAAATAGTCTGTAATTAGAAAATGTTTGCATCAATTCAAAGATAAATTAGCAAGAGGCCTGCGTGTATGCGCAATACAATTGGATCACCCCAATGATTATGCGGTCTTTTCTATTTTTTAATTCACCACCTTTTCTTTTTTTAAAATAATTTTTGCACCCACTATCGCTTCGGGTCTCACATTGCATGACGGCGCTTTAGCTATTAATTTTGGTAAACTTCTTGACTAAACGAAAACCTCTTCAATGATTTTAGAGTTAAGTAGAATCCAGTCATGGAAACATTGACCTGCTTTTTCAGCGAAAATTTTCAAGGAAACCTATGAAATAGCGACGTCAGCATGTAGTACCAATCAGCGCCAAAAAATTATCTATTTATGTAAATATAATTTGTAAGGAACTGTCGAATATAAAGTTGTCAAAAATCTTTTATTAACTTTAATTAAATCCAAGATCCATGACCAATTGCTTAACAAAGATGGTATTCCGTTCCACAAATATCACGTTATCCTTACGAAACGCTTACATTTACCTACATTTAAATTCAATATGAATGCTTAATTAAAAACATATGAGCAAATATATAACTTACCCTTCGACTTTTAATTTATCCACTGCAAAAAAACCCCGGCATTTTTTACTAACCCAGTAGACAAATTCAACATTGCACTCAACGCAATCAACGTCTCGTGCTATGAAATACTATAAAACAAAAATAAGAGAGTAAAAGTTACATTCCATACAAATCCAATTTGAAATGTGGAGCACAAGAGTTTTAACTTTCTTCGTTCTTGGTTTTGCTTAACATGCTTACGAAATGAGAAACCGATCCTTTGTTTATCTTCTTACCGTTCCGTAGTTTTATTTGAATATTTGAACATAACTTGTGTCGAATGACTTCAATGAGAGACGCAAGAAACCTACTTTCATCTTTCTTTATTTCCCTAATAACGAAATATAATAGCATTGTAAATCCTTTACAGTCTTGCACGCTGTTGTTTCCTTACAAACTTTTTGACTGTAATGACAATTTGCAATCTCTGTTGTATGCACTGAAATTAAAGAAAAAAATCCACTAAGGAATTCCATTGTACGTTAACAGTAACTGTAACAGCTTAAAAATGAACGTATTGTTCCGAAAATCACAAACTAGTAAAAGGCAATTATAACAAATTTGATAAATCGAAGGGGTGGAAATTCCTTTGACGATCATAAAAAGACATATTAGCAGCTGGTAATAAAAGCAAAGGTTAGCAAAGAATTTCCGCGAAACCTGACATGAAAGGGATTAATGAAACTACGAATTCAGGTTAAAAGCAGAAGGTATGCAGAGTTTGTGATATTCGTAGGGTTTATAAGCAGAGCATTTTGCTTAAAACACCAGAGTCGATTAAAAATATTAGAGGAGTAACCAATTGTTGAAGAAATAATTACTTGTAAAAATTATAAAATAATTGAGTTTGTAAATATTACTTCGTAAATAAAGAAAATTGTACATAACCAAAATCCAAGCTTTTCGCGATCTAGAGATACGAACTGAGCCTTAAACTTAAAGTACGGAAAGGCCAAATTTTCGTTGCAGTATTTTTGCTAAGAACGTGCCTACTATAGAATTAGCTTGTTTATAGTAAATTTTTAGTATTTTAGCACGTTCAGCGATTGTTAAATGACTCATATTGTAAAATGGCAAATATTATACTAAACGTATGATGCCCTTTATGACAAATGTTTTTTCCATGTCTTACTAATATAAGGTCGCCAAATGAGGACCACTAAATGTATATTTAAATACGTTGTTAAGCGTATATTGAAGCATCACAAAACATTAATTTTGAGAAATGTTAAGAACTGGCAATACTACAGCCATTAAAAAAACTACTTTTGATTTTCATTTCTATATTTAATAATACTGACAGTGTCTTTTAAATATATTGATTTTTGTGTGATTGGCATGTATTTGAACAAAAAGATGAAATTTTCGACCAAACAATTCGCTCTTCTATCAATAATTAAAAACGTTTAAACGATCGGTTGGCAGCCCTAACGGAAAGACGTTAAATTTTTTCCCTGTGCTCAAATTTAAAAAAAAATAATAAAAAGTAAAAAATACGAAAAAATTAAATAAACTTTTTTAAACGTTTCTTATCAAAAAAGAAAAAGAAAATAAGGAATTAAATCCACAAATAGTTAACAGAAATAACGAAATATATAAGCGCAGAAGTATTCAAAATTGTGACCGCATATAGCATGATCAAAGACTGTGAACATCAAGTGATTGCTGATAGTTTTTTGTTTTTGCTGCGTATCTATTTGACTTTTCTGTTGTCCGTTAATAAACCTCACGTATACCTCATTTCCAGGTGAGTCACCTGCTTGTATTTATTTTTATCTTTTGAGTTAAGTGAGCACGAAGTTTAAAAATAGCTCACCCCTTAGGGGGTTTGGGCAAAATAAAATGATTGATGAGGAAGATTTTGAACATTTTGTCAAAAATCAGAGAGTGAAGCGATTGGCCGCTAGCTCTAAATTAAAAGCCAAAAAAATGCGCAATAAACCATCTCAATCTGATAGTGCCTCCAAATCATCTTCTTGTGATAAAATGGAAATAGAACAAATTTCTTCTGATGAACTTTCGAATAACAACAACATATCTGATCTGACTAATAATGTCGTAGTTACACCTTTCATAAAAAGAGCTGAAGAGCAACCTAATTTGTATGATGTTGACTCTGCAGGAGAATTTTATGTATTCATTGAAACATGTGAAACTGATAATGGCAAAAGGGTTCGCCTGTCCGGTGATCTTTTCTTTTTTGAATACATTAAAAATCTAAAGATGAACGGTCTGAAATGTCTAAAGACAATTAGCAATGGGAGGGCAAAACTTCTGTGTGATAGCCCTCACAATGCTATCAATTTTTTAGCATCTAATAATTTCAAATCTCTCAATCTAAGGCATATATACCTCGGAATATCACCGAAAAATTTGGTGTAGTCCGAAGAGTGCCGACGTCTGTCAATCAGACTTTCTTCAAAATTCATGCGGTATCTGATATCGAGATTAAATGTGTTACCAGACTACAACGTCGCGATCCTGAAGATAGTACGAAGTTTATTCCAACGAATAGTCTCAAAATTGGTTTTAAAGGTAAAACCATTCCAAAATATATCAAGTTTAATTACTGTTCATTGCCCGTAGAATACTTTATACCTTCGCTTAAGCAGTGTTTCAAATGTGGTAGATTCGGCCACTTTGCGAAGCACTGCAGAATCAATTAACCAAGATGTTTAAACTGTGGAAAATTCCCAGTTTGTGCCAAAAATGAATGTGAGTTCATGAAGTGTCTGGCCTGTGGGTCATCTGCCCACAATGTCCGTAACAAAGAATGACCGAAAAGAAAACAAGAAAAACAAATTAACAAAGTAATGACTATTGAAAATATTTCCTTCCGGGAGTATGAAGAAAAGTAAGCCGGCAACTTCTTTGCTTGTCTTGATAATTCCGAATATGGGGAAAACTTTCCAGTTCTTGAAAAGTCTTCTTCCCGGAATATGCAGGACGATGTGAACAAGATTTTTACAACAAAAAAATTTTAATAAAGTGACCAAGAATAGATCTTTGATTCCGAAAAATACAAACACAAACAATTTGAAAAAACAAACGATTTCCACGAATCGAAAAACTTTGTTAATTTGTACAAATCTTCTGAATTGGAAAAATTACTGAAAGAAATTTTCAGAACTTTTTCTACCATTGAAAACAAAAATGAAATGCATAACATAGTCGAAAAAATGTCCGCTTTCAAATCCGTCTTTGATAATTTACAACAATCTGGATCTGTTCTCAATGTAAATTCTTCTAATAATTTTAAATGATCTACTTTCTGCAATACAATGTACAGAGCTTCATATGTAATTCACACAATTTGGATTTCTTCTTGAATTCCAGATTTTTGCATCCTTAGCGAAATCTTTCGTTCTGATACTAACGTATCGGATCTGTTGGTTCCTAACTATGTTTACATCGCTAAATGTCGTGCTGATGGATATGGTGGTGTTGCCATATTGATCAGGAAAGGTATCCGTTTTCAGCAAATTCGCTATAAATCTCCGGCTGAGATAGTCATCTTAAAATCGAGTAATCTCAAGCCTAACTTAGTGGTTGTTTCGGTTTATTTTCCTCCCAATCTAGTTACACAATTTTTCAGAAATGAAACGCAAAGGCTTTAAGATTTTCTTGATAATTATCAAAATATGATTCTTGCGGGAGATTTCAACTCGAGACACGCTTGGTTTGGTGATGCGACACTCAATAACCGCGGGAAAGTTCTCTTAGATATCACCAACCGCTCCACTTTTTCTTGTTTAAATGTTCGTTCACCTACTTTTTCTGTTTCTGATAGTGGTCCTTTTAGTACATTGGATCTCACCTTCTTATTACATAAAGTTGTTTTAGCTTCTGAAATCAATTTAATTCATCATACACTTCATGATGAAATAAGAATTGTTAAATCTGACTTTCAAGTTACTAACAATTTCTCTCCTAAACCCTGGTGGAATACTTTGATTTCTGCGATTTTCCGCAGACTACAAAGTTCAAACAAAAATTTTCAAGATATGCCAGTCCTGAGAATTTTGTTAGTTTTAAAGAGACACAAAAGGAATGGAAGGTGGCGGTAAGAAAAGCCAAACGCAGGGCTCTTACAATTGAGGATGTGTGTTCTAAGGGAAATTCAAGACATTTCTGAAATTACTTGAATGGTCACCGTCGAAGTAAGAGATCTCACAAATTTTTAACGTGGCATGACATCAACAACGAATTATATTATATAATTACTAAAAAATAATGCTTCCACTGGTACTTTTGTAGCCTTTCCTCTCAACTTTCAGAAGATGGCAGTTTGCCCTTCTTGTTAGAGGAACTAATGAAAATTCTGGAAGGAAAAAAGAATCCTTCGTCAGCGGTTTGCGACGAAATTAACTATAACATGATCAAAGCTCTCTCTATTCAAAGTCCGTCTGCTTTGTTGACTGCCATTAATACATGTTGGCTTTCAAATAACATTCCGAATGAATGGCGACTTATAAAAATCATTCCGATATTAAGAGCAGGTAAAGATCTTAATAAACTTATTAACTATAGACCTATTTCTCTCATATCTGTTCCTATGAAGACTACAAGCTCTATGGTGAAGGAAAGACTTATACTCTTCCTCAATCGCCACAGTCTTATTCCGAATCGTTCTATTGCTTGTCAAAAATTCAAGTCCACTAATATGTGCTTAAATGAATTAATGTTCACAATCTCTAGAGAGAAAAAAGATGGGAAAAAAGTAATGATGCTCTCCTTGGACATCAACAAGGCATATGATTGTGTGGATCTGAGAACACTTGGTAAAATCCTCAAAGATTTCGAAACTCCTCTCCATTTGAGACTCTGGATTTTAAACTTCCTATCAAATCTCATTGTGATGAGATCTGAAAAAGTGCAGATTCACGGTGGACTGCCGCAAGGTAGCTGTTTAAGTCCCATTCTTTTCAATCTATATATGACCAAACTGCATCAACTTCAGGATGGCAAAACACATATATTTCAATATGCTGATGATTTTCTGATAGCATCGGCGGATAAGACCTTTGATGCTGCAGTTAAAAACCTGACTGCCAAAGCTAATCTATTTTATCAAGATTGTGCAGGTCTCAACCTCAGCCTTAATCCTAGCAAAACTAATGCCATTTATTTTGCAAAAGGTTCCAGAAAGATCATCAACATTTCAATAAATAGCACACCCGTGAACCAAACATCTTCACTCAAGTTGCTTGGAAAAATTATTAATTCGAGTCTTACTGTCCAAGACCATTACTGTGATATTCTTTGTGGCAATCAATCCGGTATTAATGTCATCAAACTGATGACTTTCCTTCAGTCGGGACTTTCGCCAATCAAAGCACTTACTGTTTACAAATCTTTAGTCCGCTCGAAAATTGAATCTAGCCTCTTCACAACTTGCAATCTTCCTGACTCCATTAACAAAAAAATTCACACCTTTCAAAACAAATTGCTAAGACGATGTACAGGTCTCTCCCACTCGACGCCGGTGACCACCCTAAGAACTATTTCAGGCGGACTGCCAATCCTTGATAGAGCTCTACTCCTGACGGCAAAGGAACTTTTGAAAGTTAAAATCATTAGACCATTGCTTTTTGATATCGTTACCTCCAGTGGAGGTGATATCTCCAGCAGCTACACGTACTGTTATCAGAAATTTCGCAACATTTTTGAAAGGGTCAATTCCGTCCCAAACTGGAAGTCTAGTCTAAGTATATGCATAGTGGATCGAAATCCTTTTTTATCAACAGTCACATCCAAAAAGATTTTTCCACAGTTGGGTCTTCGAGCTTTGTCTCAGGAAACACTCAATTTTTATGTAAGTATTGGTTTCTGATGCCTCAGTGGTCAAGGGGTTCCTGGTCTTGCCGTGGATAAACATCCTTTTGAACTGTTTGGAAAATTTAAAATTCTGGAAGAACTTTCCTCCACTTTTACAGAACTCCTGGTCATCAGGCAAGCTTTTTTTTGGCCAAAGCTAATGGCATCAGAAAACTCGTGGTCTTTTCTGATAGCAAATTAGCTCTGACACTTATCAAGAAAAAAGACCCTCACAATAGGTATGTGTTTGAAATCCATGAAATGGCAAATGAACCCACTTTTGAGTCATGTCATCTCATCTTGATTCCTGGTCACTGTGGCTTTCCACTGAGTGTCAGAGCTGACCTACACGCTTATGAAGCTCGGTTTGATGGTAGTATTTTCTCTGTCATATATCCTCGCAAGGATGCTTTACGTCTCATTAAGAACATCGTTTGGCAAGACTGGAAGGATCAATATCGTGCTACTGCAAGATCGAATGAAGATCGTCTTTTCTACAAAATTCATCCTTTTCTGAACTTTAAACCCCTATCTGACACCATTGTTACCACATGGGAGATTAAGGTGCTTAGCAGACTCATGTGCAATCACTCTTATGATAAAGTGTATCTTAAGATGACCAAAGTGGTCTCATCTGATATTTGTGAAGAATGCCATGTTTGTGAGTCGACTGAGCATCTCATTTTCACATGCATAAAATTCGATCACATCAGAGGATCCTTTAATATTTTCAAATCTTATAACAATCTGTACGATATCCTTCGTGCAAGCAACAAAACTCATCTCAGTAGCTAACTGCCTTTATCAAAACCGCTGACTTCTCTTTTTAATTATAACTTTTTGATTGTTTTAACTTTTAATTTTATTTTTCTTTCTCTTAATATATCTCTTAATAATTTTTTATCAGCCATAGCTGGGTTTTGTTTCTTCTGGCTTGCCAGTTTTGACATGATTGGCCGGTCTACGAACAGATAAACATGCAAATCATCAAAATTGCTCTTTTTGATCATTTTTTTTATTGTATTTGAGAAAAAGTGCTCCATTACTTTTGTGATACAAAATTTAATTTTTTTTTTTTCTAACCAAAAAGCTTACTATATATATAAACCTTATTACTCACTGGCTTCATCCATTTCTCTTTATAAACCAAAAAAAAAAAAACGTTTAAATTAAATTATCAAAAATATCTTACGTGATTCACAAGAGAATATTGTTCTAGAGTTATTGTTAATAATTCGAATAAAAGAAATGAAAATTGTTGAACTTATGCAGCGTGTAATTTTAAAAATTATGTTTCTAGAAAAAGCTTTTGAAATTTTGAAATTAGTTGTAGACATGGCGTCTTGTTAAGATGAATTTTTTATTACTCTTTTCTATAAAAAAAGCTCTCCATGTTCTCCTCGTTCTCTTTTGTCGGCGATTTTTTACTCGAAACTGCCTCTTTTGATGCATCTATCAAAGCCGCAATCGAAACGACAAAAAAAAACTAAAAGCTCATATCCGAAAACTTAATTGCGATCTTTTAGTTTATAGCAGAAGCACTCGCTCTCACTCAAATCGCTTTTAGCTTCATATTCCACTTGTGATGCGTAGGTGTCGAAAGTTCAGAAGAACTTTTATTACACCGATCGAAGAGGGAGAATTATCTCCTGAATTGAGCTGTAAGCTTACCTATCCGTGGTCTTTGTATTTTCGTGTTTAATCTATAAGTCGAATGACTACAATTGTTTTATTTGTTTTTTTGAAATTGCACACGCATGACATATCTATATACGTATGTAAAAACTTCTAGTTGAACTTGAACTAATTTTAGTAAAGGCAGTCAGCATGCGCATAAGTATATCTTGTTATTAAACTAAATTTAGATTTTTCTTTTCATATTTAAACTCAAACGTAAACAAGATGTTGATAATTGAAACTGGGCTTCCAATAATAATGGAACAATGATTTTAAATAGAATCGGAATTCCAACAAGAATGCATTACCAATAGCACAACTTCAGTAGAATACTAATTCCATCTGGAATTTCAGTACCGATCAGAGCTGAAACACTAATTGAAATCAATTCCAATTGACTTACACGTCTAATTAGAGCTACAATTCTAACTAAAATGTAGTATTTCGATTCTGGTTGCGATTCGGTCCTAATTGGAATTTTAGTTAAGGGTCATCAAGTAACTGTTACCATTTTTGAAAACTGATACTAACCTTTTGCAAGGTGACCGATGATTGTGAATTTCATTAACTTTATGTAACAGTATCACTAACGTTCCAATAGAGTCCAGGAAAATATCCAATATAATGAATTAAGAACAGAGATAGTCATAAAAAATGAGAGATAAATGAACGTTTGATGGTTTCAATCAAGAAAATATATATGTTAAAAAATAACAAGCTTGTAGAATGAAATAAGATGCGGTGGCAGGAGCTGGGTTTATGTGTTTTACGCCCCACTAGCCCAGGTGCCACACACCATAGACTTAGAATTAATTTAAAAAGAAACAATGATGAGCACCAAAGTCTGTCACTCAAAAGAAAACCAGGGTCAGTCCGTCATGTCTGCTGATGTCGGTCCGTCTGTCTCAGTCTTTGTTCTCTTTCCCTTTATCAAACTCCGGGCGTGCCGCACCCGGTCCCCTACCATCTCCTTTCCACTTATAATTGTCTTACTCAAACATTTTTTATTTCCTTTTTTTTATATTTTTATTATTAGTTTTTTTTTTATTATAAAAAAAAAATTTTACGATTAACTTAAATTAAAAAAAATGTTGAATTTTAAATTTAAATTTAAAAAATTATATTAGGACTTAGCTTTTTGTTGTAGATGCTGTTATTTTTGTACCTACTGTAGTTGTTCCGATCCTGCTGCTTGGTGTTGCTGTTTCTGTTGTTATTGTTGTTGATGTTATGTTGTCAGGACCATTAAGTACTCGTATAAATGTGAATATGATAAATATGATAAAAATTTATGAATACTTTGTAATCGAACGTATATCAACGTAATTGTAGATTTCACATCGATTTTTTTGTTGTTGTTTCTATGTAATAGTTTTTTGTTTGTGCAAAAATGTTTTTTTTTGCATACTAACAATTCCACCTTTTCTTTCAAGAAGAAAGATTGTTCAATATATATTTTTTTTCTCTAGTTTATTTGTATATATTTTTTTTTATAACAAATATATATTTTTCTTTTTATAAAAATTTAATGCTAAATTGAACAAAAATGTTCAAGTAGCATACGAAGTGTCACTCTTGAGCTGGTTGCTTACTGCCAACACTCTAAGATGATGTCGTTTTGTATTACTGTGTATTTTATAAACACTTAATAAATTTATTTTTTTTTATTTGGGGATGAATTTTTGATCTGGTTGAGCTGGTTGCTCAATGCTGTAAAGAACAAATTTTGTCTCCTTTTCTTTGGCCTGGGCCGGCTCGCCAGATTCCAGGGGTTCAATTGCCTATGATCACGTTCCTATTCGGAATTCTTCATAAAAAAAAAACAAACCACTAGTCGTTTAGTAATTCACGTTTATTACAAAAAGAAAATAAAACTTAAAAATGTTAGTCCGTCCGTTTACAGTCGTATTCCCTTATCCCGGACGACAACACAAAGTCCCCTTTAAAAGCCTCCCTACACGAATTAACGCGGACAAGATTTCAGACCACCACGCGACCGATCACGTCGCCGTTCAGCACCAGAGAGAGCAAGCGGAAACAGCAGTGTTCCCCACTTGCTCTATTTTCTCGTCAGCTAGGTGGTGTTGCCACCTAGCTGATTTACCCCCCTCCGACCCTTCGCTGCGGGTTACTGCCTACTGCAGTAACCGCACATCAATTTGGAAGGGGAAACGTGTGACCAAAACGAGGGCGCGACTTTGGTCCTCACAATGCCAACTGACTTTTCTTTCTCTTTTTAATTTTAAAAACACCTACACTTAACACGGACTTGCTTCGGATAATTTTCTCTCTCCTTTGATCTTCCCCTCTCTTGCAAACATCGGGTAGAAAATCACGCGATATTTGCAAGAAAAGACAAGATAAAAGAAAAGGAATAGGATTAGCGCTATACCGCTATCTTGGGTTTGATAGATTGTAGAGCTCAAAACGGACAAACGGACTCTATACCCCACTCATAAAAGTAGGTATATACGAGGACGTTACAAAGAATAGAATTATACAAAATTTTGGAAATTTCTAATTTCTTAAATAAATCTCTTATTTTTTGTATATAAATTTATATAAACATATTGTGCGTAACAAAATGCACAAATTTCAATTGCAACGGTTGAAGAATATATTTAGGTTTATGTATATTTCCTTCTCACAGCTGTTGTAGCGTGTACGTGGTTTTTGTCCGAAAAACGAAATATGCAAAGCTAAGCGGTAGTCGATCAATCGAAATCGGCATAAAATTAATTTTTAAGTCAGTCAATGTTAAGTCTTAATAAGTGTTGAGGAGCTAGCGTTGAAGTCGTTGTTATGTGCAAGTCAATTGTTGAACGTTGTGGATTCTAGGTCTTTGGAATTTCATTCCTAATATGTAGAAAGAACGAACAATCGAATATTCTTAAAAGTTCTTTGTTGCGTAAAATCTTAGGAAAGCACAGGATGCAAATCAACTGTTAAAAAAGTTATATAAGGAGAAATAGAAATTCTTAATTGTAAGCCAATAATTCAATAGACTTAAATAAGAAAATGTATATTTGAAAAATAAGAAAGAGAAATAAGAATAATAATAAGAGAGAAAATTCTCTCTATTCTCACATTTGTTTTATTTATTTTCAATCTCTTGGTGCCTGAATGAGAGTAACGCTTTTTATTCATTAGTCAGAAATATGCAGCAGATAGCATGCACGAACCGATTAGTGGCTCACGAAAATGACCTTGTTCACAACAAGATTTACTGGAGGGCACTATTACGAAAACCACAAACTGGTAAAATACGACTGCAATAAATTTGGCAAAATCTATGACAGTAGAAATTCTTTCTCATGCGTTAACTGAGGCGGTCATAAAAAAGCGCATTTGCAGCGTCAATGAAAGCAAAGATTGACAAAAAATTCCCGCGAAATTTAATATTTAACGAAACTGCGCCGGAAAATTTAGCAAGAAAGGAGATTATCAAACTTCGCGGAATGGGACGCAGCGTTTGTGATATTCGTAAGGTTTATAAGTGGAGCATTTCGCTTAAAAAAAGCCAGTCGTCAGGAGTCAGTCGTAATCTACAGTCGTAAGAAGTCAGCTGTAATAGAGAATTGTATACTGGTAGTTGTATACTGTTATCTGTAAACTGACACTTGTATACTTATAGTTGTATGTTGAGAGTAGAATAATGACCTTCGAGTCAAACGACCTTTAGAGAAATGAGTTCCTTTAATTAATTGTAAAAAGCATTTGAGATTGTAAATAAAATCTACTCTTTTAGCGATCTAGCGATACGGACTTTGTCTGAAGAAAAACTGCAAAAGGCAATTTTGCAACAATATAAACATCATATCTGTATTGTTACATTGTAACATTTGCATTTATGAAGGTTGGTAATTTGAAAAAGGATGATTCTAAAAAAGAAAAATTTGCTTCTGATCTGATACATTTCCGAAGCATATTCTGCGCACGTTAGTGTATTTGAAGAATGCAGACTAGGAGTTAAGGAAAATATCCACAATCGCTTTTCAATTTTCCCTATAACGACGTAAAGGTTGAATGCAAATAAATTGAAACCATCTGTTATGATTGGCTTAGTTTTTGATTGAAGCAAAATATGTTTGAAGGCACTCTTATAAAGATTGTAAAATCTTTCTTTTTCTAATTGGAAGTGTCTTATAAGTTTTTTATTTAGTATAATTTTTTAATTTGTATTCAAACTTTTTATGTAAAAGTCAGTAAAATATTTTCGAAACAATTTTCTTTTAAGAATTTATTGAGAAAAATTAAATATGTTATCGATTAAGCGGAAGTCATTCGAAGCATCGCCTGCAACGCAACGAGTTTTTTTATATATGCAACCGCAGGCTGTGTCATATCCGACACCTGAAGATGAAAATACATATATTGAGATAGAATTAGAACATCGAAGCTGCGTCATTACAAAACTGGGCGATCATTATAGTCCAGAAAATAAAATTCATTTGAAATCATTTGACACAGAAAAGCCGACGTTCAGTATCACTATTGAACAAGACAGCTACGACGATATTGGGGCATTTAGTGATGCGCCACTTACGCTAACACTTTACGAACACTATATACCCGAACTTTCATTATCTGAAAGCACTGTAATTCAACCACCGCATCGAAAAATGGAAGACAGGTGGCCGCTGGCCCAAGGATACATTGATATGATGCAATTCTTTAACAAATGGCGTTATAAAGTAACTGTAGACGTCTTTCTATATCCACTTAGGCCTTCCAACGGAATGAAAACGTGTAAAATGTCGTGGGATGTATATGCGCTGATGCCGGTCGTTAAACATCTTACTTGTTCCAATGCCATCTTTATTACGTTCATGTCTTTACAAAGTGTAGAAGACAGCTTATTGTACAATTGTGATGACTTGGTGGCCACAATATCGTGGCAATGTAAGGAACCTATAGAATTCACATCGAAATATCACAAGGTTTTCATTTGCAAGTATACAGCTTTCACCAGACAGCTAGTTTCCAATAACACAACGAGTTGCAAATGGGAAAATATGAAGAATCCATCGCTTCAAAACTACGAATGCGTGGGCATTTACTCCGATATAAATCTTAATTTATTTAGCACAATTTCAAAATTATTGGTCCCAGAAGACTCCGAATTTAGTTTCCCAGACATAGAAGCAGATGTTGATTTTAATCTTGTCTGCGATTCAATGCACAGATATATTTTAACGGACACAATGCATCGGCAGTTAGAGAGGCATGTAGCTAATGATAAGCTACATCTTACAGTAGAAATTTTTAGGGAATCCGACCCAACTAATGTGTTATTGCAAGGTTTTATTGATTTGTCAATATTTATGTATCCCGAAAGTAAGTAGGCCATAATTTGAATAATATATTCATCCGAAGAGCTCTTTTCTTCTAGTCAATAATTGCTCCTTTGCTGTTAAAATGACGCCGCCACCGACTTATCGTGCTTCCAGTTCGATTACCGAAACAATGTCATCGATCAATACAAGTCTTTCAAACATCACTCCGGCGTTTGCCATCGTTAGAATTTGTATAAAAACACCAATAACACAGCCCCCGAGAGACTTCTTCACCAGCGAAATGACAGATTCCATTTATAGAAATTGTTGGCCGATTAAAGGTTTAAAAATGGCTTTAGGCAGTAACGACGAAAAATACGAAAGAAGTTATAGGGAATTCGATAACACGATTTACGATTTGATTAATTACATTGTTAAAAATAATTTATATAATACTATAGGTCAAGATTCTTTTTCTGAACAAGTTTCGAACGTAGCAAATAGCGTGTTGCCTCTATTGGCATACGATTTCAACATACGTTTTCCAACTGAAACAAATAGAGAATTTGCTGTAAGTTAATTGATGAAAGCCTTTTCGAAACTGAAAAAATATCTTTTCTAGAATCTAATGACGACGGTGTACGAGAAATTAGTGACACGTGTTCACCATTTGCTCATGAAAGATGCTGAAGTGAACATAACATATACTGATATGCAAGAAGGTCTAATATTTCTCATAAATGCGGCGAAGCTTATGTATGAGGTGGAAAACATGGATATGTATCAATATCTTTTTGATCAGGTTTGTCATGCTAAGCTAAATATTTCGGTGATTTATTCGACGACAATCTTTAACATATAGCAGCAATAGCTTTTTATTTGTACCCAGAATGAAATCTATGCAGGGAAAAACAGATCGATTTAGTCATTCCGGTTTATTTGTCTTTGCACTTACGATTACGATTTCAAAATTTTGTCTGAGAGTAGTCTTGGTTCCGCTTTTTTTCGACGCCTGTTATTTGATCAAGTTTTCAAATTAGCTAAGTGTGTCTGCTGACATAATTAGTAAAAACTATTTGCTCGTTATTTAATTATTGCATGTTCTAAATCTTGGCTCGAAAATATCAATTATCAGAACATAGACAAAAAGAAGAGTTATGAAATTCTAACGCCATAAATAGATCTTCGCTCGCTTTCTAGATATCGTACACAAGTTAGTATGCAAACGCAAGAAATGAACGAAAAAATTAGGTAAAGAACAGACGAATATTTATTTTTTATTTTGTATGATGGATATACACATTTTTCCAAGATTAAATCTCAACGATGTCCAATTTATTTGCATAATTAATAATCGATTTCAACGTTTTTGAAGCACATAATCGTTCTAATGCAAAATTGCTATTTCAATACTTACAAAGAAATTTTATTTATTCACTGGAAAAGATGACATTTACAATAAGGGTTACCAAAGTATTGTTAGAATGTGAACTAAGGATTACGTTCGCAGTTAAGCTAGTGTCCAAATATGTGCATGTTTTTCTTAAGTTGTCTGATTTTTGTTCATTCTAAGTTGGAAGAGGAATACGGTAGAAATTCATTATTCCGGTTCTATAAGTTCATATTCGACGTTGAACTGGGAAAGTACGATTCTGCTAGAGAATATTTAAAATTGCCGTATTCGGAAAGGGATTTAGGAGGAGAATTATTTACGTAAGTTCTTTTGTTGTAAATCATCTTTGAAATTTACTGCAAAACGTTTCAATTATTTTCAGCGCAATTATTGAAATCTACATAAATTACATGGAAGGTTTAAATTCTAAAGAACAAACCGCAGACGAAAACCTACTGATTGCTCTCAACGAATTCTGTGAAAATATTCAACCCAAAAATCAAATAGGCTGGATACTTTTATTTTGCTTATACAAAAGGCATAAATACCGTCCTGGAATGGAGTATAGTCGGTGGAAGTACGACAATCTTTTCAGGCATAGAATTCTGGCAATCAAATATATACCGACAAGCCGTTGGGATATGTTTAATAATTTCACACCCAAATTAACGTCAACAAGGGGACAATATTTCTGGAAAGCAGTAGAGGTCCTTTTAGATATCGGCTTGTATGGGTTTGCTGCTTGGATATTTGACGAAATTGCTGACGAATGCTCAGACATTGAAAAGTACATACTAAAAACAAGCTTCAAATTTCATTTAAGGCAAGTCGACAACAATTTGGTGACACGGAATTTTTCTGGTGAAAAGGTCAGAAATGGAGTAAATCTAGTAAGAAATGACGTTTCTGAACCTAAAGTTTTTCTATTTTTATATCCCCCACTGAACGATTTGCAACGCCTATAACGAAGCTTCAAAGGCCCAAGTATATTTTTAATCAGTATGAAATACTGAAGTACATTGCTGTTCACGTCTGTTTGTCCGCCTGTACGTCTGTATTGCTGCGTTGTACAATTTCTCCATTTCGTAGAAGATAAGATTTCTGCTTCTAATTTGACAAAAACTTTAGAAGCCATTGTATCAAGTAAATTAAACGGCAGACATGTAGTGCAACACAAGCACAATATTCATAAACGAAAAGAGACACAACGATAAAAATTTCCAAGTAACTAAATATCGAAATCTGATTTTTCACTTTTTGGTCTTCTGTTTTTTTTTTTTTTATTAATAAAAAAGTGGTGGATATGAAAGAATTGACTACAGGCGACAATGATTTTCTTATTTGATCATAATGTTTAGCAAGCTTTTGTACATCTGGTCAATGGGCACATAAAATATCTGCTTAATCCCGATAATGTAGAAGATTATGGATATATTCTCGCCTTACCGCAATTAGCTAGTACTTATAAATACGAAGTAGGCATACTCCGCTACGGTTACCGGATGATTCGTATGAAAAAACTGGAAAACGCAGTAAGGGCATTTAACTTTTTCGGAACAGAGAAACGACTGCCAGCCATAACCTATGTAGGAAAAGCCATTGCCTTATATTACGTAAGCTTAGAGACTAATATAAAATTTGAGCTAACACTTACTTCTATTTATTAGTCGGGTCGTTTAAAAGAAGCTGAAACATATTTTATTCAAGCCGCTGGTCACAGAATGTATTTTCCAGATGTGTGGGCATATCTTGCATTAATTAATTTAAAACTAGGCGAATATAAGAAAGCTTTGGAATGTTGGAAATATGCACGATTGGTAAAAGTTAAAATTGCAACTGGTCCCTTTTTCGTATAAATTCCTTTTATTTACTTACTTTAGAATCCTAATACATTGATTCATAAAGAAATTTTGAAGGAATTAGGCAATGTGGATTTTGATAGAATCGATATCCTAGCTACTATGCTGGAGGATTGAGACCTCCATTCATGAAATCTCCATCTCATGAAATATTAACCACACGAAAGCAGTCGATAATAAACTATTTCGCAACGAACACACACATCTAGCGTAATCTATAAAAAATTAACGTAATTTTATATACATACTTCTTAACAAATATATTTCTATATACGTTTCTAAATTATGCGTTTTTAAGATAGAAAAATGAAGACGGTGTTTATCATATAGAGAATTTGACAACATCTTCATGTTTGCTAAAATTTATGCAGGAGCAATTCTTCTACATATTGCATTATGCATTTACTTCACGTTTTAGTGAACGTCTTTTTATACCCTTAATCTCAAGTGAGGTACAAGGTATTATAAGTTGTGCGGATTTATTTAATACCGAGGATATCCAATTTTTTATTATATATAGAACCATTTTGTGAATCGATTTAAGGCTATCTCTCTATCCGATATCTACCCAAGTATTCTTATGTTTAACGTATTGATCGCAAATTTATGAGATGTTTTCACAAAATTTTGTCTACAAACGTGTCTTGGCCCAGCGACGGACATTATTTTTCATCACGAATAGTGACAATAATTTTTTCTTTTCAAGCTTTTTTTGAATTTAGGTTTGAATTTTCTGTTTTCGTTTAGTTTTTGAAACATTTCTCGATGGCGCTTTATTATCAATTATGAAAGCGGTTGTGCCGCTAACAAGTCTCGGCCGAGAATATATCCGCAAGAGAATTACGAGCGACGAATGCTCTCGTCATCAAGGGCTATACTTGCTTGAAGCACCCAATGTACAGAATAAGCTAATAGTACACTATCACTAAAACGGTCGAAGAGCAAGGAAAGGTGGAACTGAAGGAGTAGAATCACCAGATTGGCCTGTATTTCTTGGAAAATAGGTTAGCTGTCCAGCAGTTGCCGATTTCCCTTTAGCTACAACTAGCCGTACAGCAGCTACAATTAGCTTGATTAGGAAACAGTTTGCTTGAAAGTTTCAGAATCGAGTTCATCGGAATCCACATAGAACTACCAGCTAATTGGCGGATAGAACAAAGATAGAAACAGAGAGTTTTTTCTTTTGTCCACTACACTTCAAGAGCCTTACGATTCAGCTGCAAGAAATGGTAATTCCAAAAGCACTTGAAGGGGTCATGCTACACCACCACTTCAATATTCCTACCCGATAAAAAGCAGTGAGAAGCGATAAAGATAACGCTACGTAAAACAAACCGGCTAGAATAATGCAATTAATCTATCGTAAACGCTTTTTTTCACTCAATTTGTTTTTTGTGGATCGGTGTTGAAAAAAAACGCCTATGAAATCCAAATTTGTTGCAGTTAGTTTCCAAATCCAGTTATTATTGCGGACTAATATTCACCATAAAATATCTAAAATTGCGCTTTTTGCCAATTTAAGGCTAAGAAGAAATGGCCCGCGCGTTTTAAATTTTGGACATGTATATTTTGTTTCTTAAAATACTATTAATCTGCAATTTGTGTCGAGAAGTGTATAACGGCTTTTTCAATACAAACACATGAATGACCAGCGACATCCACTTACACGACAATGGTTAGAAAGAATTGAAGAGAGATGGAAAGGGTATGTGCCTTGTAAATTGCTATACTATAAAATATCATTTGGGAATTGAATCATTACATCGAAAATAAAAAATTTAACTTAATCCGGATACTAGGCTTCTATAATGCCCTACTTTCCCATTGTAGTAAGAAAGTTAATTCACACACACAATTCAGTTAGATGCACTTTCCCTTAACTTAATGTCGTATTTTGTAGTGCACTGCTCATCCTTTTAAAGGCGATGGATACAAAAAAATTGTTATTTACCTCTCCAAACCATTTACGATTTCTTCTTTATCTTTAAGTAAACTATCGATGATTTGGGTTAGTACTACTGCTGGCATGTGATCTCGTAACGAGATGTGAGCGTAACTCCTGGAAAAGATCTCTGTAAATATCATCGCTTTTGCAGAAAAAACTTGCTTACTTTTTATAGCGTCCGGATAGCAAAGCATGTCGTGTAGTACATTGGTAGTGAATAATAAAATTCGCGACAAACTTACTTCAATAATACTAGTGCGTGCTTGATTTTTTCGCCCTAAACTTTGTCCTCCAGACCAGCCCAGTTTCTGTAGTAAACGGCTGCCCACATTGTTAAAACTTCGCGAACTCATTTTTGATATTTCCGTTTCAAACCGTTCACGACTGCTATCCGGTTGTTGTGGATCACTTTCACCACATTTTTGCCGTCTTTTCTTAGCTCGAACACGATGTCTATTAATAATTGATACTAAGTATATCATTAGACGCTTACGATAAAGTAGCCGCCAAAGAATCTCGCGCCATGTTATGTTTATCCAAATTTTTTTTATGTTTAGACATCCGATACACAATTTGGATGTCTCTTCATTAGGAACGCATTTAAAATATGAGGAAATTGTCGGCAATGTTACTGAAATTGTGGAACCTTCTGCTGTGGTTATTTCGAAAAAGTAGAATTAGATTTGGTTAATATATTTAAAATTATTCTCTCTGTTCACCTTTGCTGCGGCTGTATTTACCACACAGTCTGCTTCGTGTCTTAGTTGCAGTTTTGACCAATAACCCAAATGTAGACATCACTACACTTACTAGGGAAGGCAAAGATAATGAACATTGTGAACACAGTAATTCACACAAATATTATACGTTGCATGTGGCAAGGAAAGGAGGCAAAAATTCTGCATAATAGTCATTGTACACTGAAGTGAAAATTACTTGTTCTAAGCGATTATCATCACGTATAGTTAGCAGTTGTACGGTACATTTTTCCATATGGAAATAAAATTTCTTACCGTTTTCCGCACCACCGTTGAGGTACCGTAAAAAGTTGCCATTTTTTCACATATCTGGCATCCCCAGTAGTCAAAAAACCATGATAAAACATAACAGAATTACTTATCGAATTCTGCAGGTTTTACTAAGCTATCTATTTTCTGTATTGCGGAAACGTGTTGCTGTGCTATTCTCGGAATACGTTCTGCTGCTTCTTCCAAAAATTTTACCGTCAAAGACAGTACCATGTGTTCTACTAAGAACATATGGGGCAGGTGTTCATAGCACATTCTGGTACGTTTTCCGTCCTTTTCCGCCAAGTTCTCTTCTTTTACTGTTAGGCGACGTTTTATGAAAACCAACTTCTTCTTCGCATTCTGCACAATTATTTTTTTCCCATCCTTGCTCAGGTAAGCGGCCAGGTCTTTCCACTGCCTTTCTATTGCTGCAGGATGTGTCATTTGTTTCCATGTGTTGGGGTACAGTTTTAGCGCTTCGGCGAAATCTCTATTATTTATTTTATTCATATGTACAAAAATGAAATCGAAAAATAAATTAATTTCTTCTGAATCTGATGTTTTCGGTTAAGTTATGTATTTCCTCAGTTTCATTATCTTTTAATATTATATCCATTTGATAAATTATGTACATGTTCTTTTTTTTGGGCAACTGCTGCTTCCTAATAGAGGTCGGAACTTCGGAGCAAATGTGGCCACTAGTTTTTCTCTTATGTTTGTCTCATTTCTATATTGCTTCAGGTATTCTGGGTAGATCTCATAGTCTTTCTTAAAGACACTCCAGAAGTTGTTCTTTGGATGGAACAACCGGTTATGATTACAGGCCGGAATCAAAGCGTCATCTTGGCTTCTTGGCTCATCCTCGCCCTTTGTAAAATCATGAAAACATTGTAAAATAAATTTCAGAATCCTTTCCTCAAATTGTTTGGCTTCTATGTCTTTATGTTGTCATCCGCGTAGTTGTAGTGTTTCGAATATTTTTTTAAAGTAAAGCGTCCGTCGCGTAGTTTTCATCGGTACTTTTAAAACTTGACATCAGTATATGGAACGATGCTAATTTTGTTAGGATGCATGCGAGTCTTCTTGAGCTTCTCGGTTCTGGGTGGTACCATTCTTCCAAATTCATATTTTTAAATACCCTTTCCAAAAGATCCTGGTTTAATCTCCGTGATACTACTTGCGCCTCGTTGTATATTGCACCAATTAATTGTCTAAACTTCTGACTGTAACTTCGTAGTCGTGTAATTTCAGATTTTTTTCCTCATCGAAGTATTTCGCTACTTTGGCTGCTGTCGTATCAGTCGCATGCCAATCTTCGCGACGGATTAGTCCTCCATTATTGGCCCCATGGAATATTTTCTAAAACTTGTTTCCCATTTCCATTATTGTTCTTTCTATGTTTCCATATTTTCCGCTGTTCTCCGACTTGAAGAGGCCGGCTTTGTTGGAAGCGAACAAACTTTCAACAGACTTGTCGGAGAATAACTTGATAACTCTTTCACTTATTTTTTTAAATATTGAAAAATCGTACCATCTCTTTACAACATCGGTCGATTTTTCATAGATTGTGTGCAGTTTCATTATTGGTTCAACAGCGATGTCCTTTTGGCTCTTGTTGAATATTATTCCTCCGCTTGCCTTTATCAGGTGAATATAATCACATATAATTAGGATGTTCTTTCCATTATGCTCATATATTTATATATAGTATTTAAGTAAGGCGAACAATTTAACGAAAGTATAAATACAAACCTTGACTAATTTTCCTAATAAATTCGATGAAAATACATAATAAATAATAAATAATACGTAATATAAAATAAATAATATCCCTCTCTAATAAAAGGGTTCCATTTCTACCACATTGTGTTATGAATTTTTGTACTATTTTCATTGTTGAACTTTTCAAAATTGCCGTTATCGTGAATGATGACGCCTGGAGAATTAACATTGTTAACGATTGGAGGATTAACTTTGTTGAAGCGCTCCATTTTTAATAATCGGAACAGTTTTATATTATTATTTTTATTAGTGCATATTATTATGCATGACAAAATGATATGTATAAACAATATAAATAGATACAATATTCGTAACTGCATATGCAATTATTTGCTGCAGCTCGTGCAAGCGTAAACTATGAAAAATTTGATTTTATTGTATACGACACAAGAGCAACATAGTTTCAGATGAATTCACAAAAATTTTTGTTATTTATTACATGTTGCCGATTAAGCAATAACGGCAAGAATAGCAAATGCAATAGAAAATTTATTTAAAAATTAACGAACCATAAAATTTTAATGCGTTCGTTGTGTGGCAGAAATCAAAATCGAGTAACTGTTATATGCACTAATTATTGTTACGAAAATCGCAAACTAGTAAAAGGCAACTATAACAAATTTGATAAATCTAAGGGGTGGAAATTCCTACGACGGTCATAAAAAGACATATTAGCAGTTGGTAATAAAAGCAAAGATTAGCAAAGAATTTCGGCGAAACCTGACATGAAAGGGATTAATGAAACTACGAATTCAGGTTAAAAGCAGAAGGTATGCAGAGTTTGTGATATTCGTAGGGCTTATAAGCAGAGCATTTTGTTTAGAACACCAGAGTCGATTAAAAATATTAGAGGAGTAACCAATTGTTGAGGAAATAATTACTTTGTAATAAGTTGTAAAATAATTGAATTTGTAAATATTACTTCGTAAATAAAGAAAATTGTATATAACCAAAATCCAAGCTTTTCGCGATTCAGAGATACGAACCGAAGCTGAAAAGTAAAAACGCATAGAGGCAGTTTAACGTTACATTATTATAGTTTTCTATAATTTCACTGCCTTCGCCGTATTACGCAAAGTAGCATTATTTCAAGGTAGATTAAAAGATATGATAGTTCAGAGAAATATAATGCAAAGCTCGTCGCTTTTTAGAATATATTAGAGCGTATTTAACTATTTTGTTAAAATTTTCTACAATTAAACTGCCTTTGGCGTAGTAGCCAAAGTAACGTTTTGCGTTAGTCTACAGAGATTGTCACTGTCGAAGTGAAATTTATTTTGTCGCGTGAAGTGTATATGATCTTTTTTTTGAAAAGAGTGTAAAACATATATTATCGAGATGAAATTTCTTATTTCGCTATGAAATAAATCAATAAACATTGATTCTTGTAAATGTATGTGATGGAGGAAGCCAACTTATTTACGTGAATAATTTATTTGTTCTTAACAAGATCGTTTATGGCAATTGGAAGGAAGTTATATAACAAAATCGACTTCTAATGATTACTTGTTGAATTTGCGGAGCAGCTCAAAGTTCTTCAACTGAATTTGGAGCTAACGTAGAAAACTTCATAAGCAGTATCTTTATTCTTTTATTGGCAACCTCTGTTTAAATTCCAATGGAATATAATATCAGCGTATAATGCAAAACGTACGAATTCAACGTACAATATTATACGTACTAATTCAACGTACAATATTATACGTACTAATTCAACGTATAAAGTTATACGTATTAATTCAACGTGTCTCATATAAGAAAGAAATTGTAATATGAATTAGTTGTGAATATATGTAGCATATTTTTCTGATGATACCGTTCCGTATAAAAAAAGTAATGTGGACAAGTAAAAGCAGGCGTGGTTTCCATTAGAAACTTGGCAAAAATTTACCGAATACGATACTTTGTTTATAGAATCAGATATTCTCCGTCAGGATTTCAATATTTAAGAGTCTTCTTTCTATTAGGGCATGAAATAATAAAATATAATATCAGTGGTAAACGCTAACAAAGAAAAATTATTATATTTAGAGTTTGTATATCTTTGGTATTTGTGAAGTAGCACATGCCGTTTACTCTACAACGACAAGGAAAAGCAGTCAATTAGAATGATTTCGCTAAGGAAAAATATCTTTAGTTCACGAAGACAGCGCGAAGAAATGAGTTAAATGGATTCCATGATAGACATGAAAAAGAGTGTTGTACTTTGTTTTGACTTACTTTAAATTTACTTTGGTCATATATATAATCCCTATGAACAGTTAATATTAGTTAACAGTTCTCTGTAGAACGGTAATAATAAAACACTTTCGTTTAAAATAGTTCAAAAACGTTTTTTATTAGAATTTGTAAGCATATATGTCTCTAGCAACTTATACATAAATACTTAAGTTTATATATAAAATTATTAAAAAAAAAAAACAGAATAAAATAAAATCGTGGCGTTGCCTCCCACCCAAGAGTCCGTTCAAAAAAATTTTAAATTTTAAATAACAGGAACCTTCGTATATGTGGAAACGTTTTTGTTTACTTAGAGAAATCAGACTTAAAAGCTAACTTTTGTTTTAACAATATGTTATGGGGAAAGAAAAATCCAACAGGCAGTAGTGGGCAATCTTGGTGAACTTTGTCGTAACTCTGTTGCTGTCGTTGTCCGATAAAAACTTAGTAAAATGTATACAATAGAGTTTGGAAACGGAAAAGCGGAACATGCGACGGCCAACCAAAGGCAAATAGATAGAAAAGTTTTCGACGAAGAGTCAGGACAAATGTTCAGCGTTTAAAGAAAAAATATAATGTAAACTATTGCCGTCGCGCTCATAAAGAATCGCACCTGTTTACATAACGAAAGAAAGATTTGTTCTTCCAGAAATATGCGTCAGATATCCCGTATATATATATAAACACATTCATTCGCTATCAACTTAACATTCTGAAGGAATCTAGCAATGTCCGCTGTTTCATTCTTCCATCTGTCTGACGACTTTTGTTCGAGCCCTGACAATTCGCATAAAAATTTGAAACTTGACAAGTACTCTCTCAATTGATGGACGAAGATGTGTTCATTCTACGCCCACCCGCTACGCACATTTACGAAACCATTTTTAAGTTGCTTGTACAAAAGAAAAAGAATAACCGAAATGATATAAAATGTCGAAAGACATCGTGAGAAGGCTGGATTTTTTTTAAATTGATATGTATTCTATGTGTCATTTCCGGGAATTATTGTACCATATATTGATACGCGGACAAAGTAATAAACACCTGTTCAAAATATCACATTAATGAAAAGAAATCACAAGGCGTCACGATTGCCCCAACAAACAGCCAAGTGCCTGCGATTGAGTAATTTTAGTTAAACCAACAAAACATTTTTTTAATGACTCTCTTTGGAGGTCTTAAAATATCATTATATGTCAAGAAATATTACTTCTATAATCACTTGATTGTGTAAAAGAAAAATATTCATTGTTAATGTACATACCACAAATTCCATATTGGTTTTAGTTGGCTGACGTATATTAAAATCGCATGATATAAGAGGTAAAATGCAGTTAGCCATGTTTGTAACTTGCTTGCAGGCGAAATATTTGTCCTCATTCAGTGAAGATATGTTATTTGTGGTGATGAAATCTACCAGATTTAGAATAGAGTTATCGAATGATTTATAGCTATATTTACATTTCCTGTCCAAGGTAGTTGTACAGGTCGGTTTACTAGTCATTTTTAACCAACAATTGTTAAATATGTCGCGTTTCATCTCGATGACATTGTAAACATCAAGCAAGTCCTCAGCCGGCTCTGTGACAGGTACTTTTAAGCAGATTCGAATTAGTGCAAATGGTGTGTTCCCTTGCAGTTTGGGATCAATTTCCTGGTGCTGTTGACGAACAACTTTAGGAGCAACTTGAGTGGTAACTGCAAAAGGTGACCTCAGTGCAACAGCGAATGAGCAATTAGTGACTAGAAATAACAAAAGCTTTAATGTGTTTTTATTCTAAAGATATAAAAATATTGATGGATCAATGAAACCTTGCAAGAGTATTTCGTTAAACATTTCTATAATAATTTCATGTCTGCCGCAGACCAGACGCTTTTCCAAGGCAATGTGCATACGGTCTGTTAGAACGAAACGATGTACTGAGTTACAAACAAAGGCGTAATCTTTGTCCATATCGATGCTATCGAAGCCGAAATTTACATTTTCAGTGCACAAAATTTGATCGAATAGTTGATGCAAACTTAAAGTTAGATCCGAAGCTATACCGATGTTATGGTCAGGATTGAAACTGCTATTCTTGAGACTTTCCCAAGTGTAGTACACATTTTGTTCGCCGACAATAGTTTTAGTGAATATAGTGTATTTGCAAATAAATTCTACTTCGTATTCGTTTGCTTTGTTAGGAACTTTTGATCGCCACGAAGGTTTGGCAGTTAAATTATTATTTGAATGATAAGTAGATCACATTTGAAAACTGAACATTCTTGATGAGAGGCATTAAAGAATATACATCCCATGTCATTTTATATGTTCTAGAACATTCGGATGGATCCAAAGGATATAAAAACACGTCAACAGAACTCTTATAACGCTTTTTCGTGAAAAACTGTAACACATCCAAATATCCTCGAGCTATAACCACTCGCTGCAATATTGCATCACGGTAACTATCCTCCATGTTTTCTTCACAGCGATTTTCGTAGGCAGTCAGTATTATTGGCGTATCGTTGAACGACGTAATATCATCAGTGCCATCCTGTTTAATGATAATGCTGAACGTGGGTTTTTCGGATTCAAATGTGCGCGTTCAAATTATTAGATCGAGCTCATGACCGGATAGTTTAGTAATGATACAAGAAGCATGCTCTAAAAATATGTTTACAGAAAGGTCAACGTCATTTGGATACGATATACTTTTCGGCTGTAAATATGAGAACACTAGTGAACTCCTTTCATTTACATCATTAACTAGTTGTTGTCTTTGCTCCCCTTTTTCATTAAAAACCTTAAAAAGAAGAAATCAGTATGTAAAATATGTTGAAATCAAATAAATAATGACCTTAATGTGCTCACGCGAACTGAATGTCTATACGCTTGCAACACATTTAAGTCATGAGAAACTGCGACTGGTTTTAATTTCTATTTTATTCATAAATAAACTTAATTTAATCCGCAGTCTCCAAATTTCGCCTTTCCTATATATGCGTATACTCATAAATTTTTTGTCAATTAATTAGTCTTGCCAGCACAAAAAAAAATTTTTTCGACTTTTTTTGTTCGGTATAGTAGGAAGAATACGCAAAAATTTCTTGGCTATAAAAAACCATTTTCGTTCTAAGCTTTTTCACAACGCAAACACTCCAAGAGATCAGCTAATCATATATTACAGACAGTACAACAACGGGTTGCAAACTGTAGACATTTGGAAGCAAATATATTGTTACAAAATTGCCTTTTATACCCACCACCGAAGGTCAGCTTTACATTCATTCTGTCATTTTGTTTGTAATGCCTAGAAGGAAACTTCGTAGTTCTCACAAAATATATATGTTCTTGATCAGCATCAAATTTAGAATCGATTTAACCATGTCCGTCTATATAAAGCCTGTGGTAAAAGTTCTCTTGGCCGCGAAACAATGCTCTCGACCTTATTAGTCATGTCTGGCCGTCTTTTTATTAAAGAAGTTATAACAGTCAAAATTAATACAATTGATTGATTAGAAATTGTATTCAGACGTAGAATATAAATTTTGGTAAATTGCTCCTTAAAATATTAAAAGAATACGTTAATCAATTTTGCGTAAGGGAAATGGATATGTGGATTGCTTTTATTAACCTTGAGACATGTTTTTATAGGAACGTTTCTATAAATAACTTGTTTATTACTGTTTCAAAAAATGTCCAAATTTCAAGCCCACCTCGAAGGATTGTACTTGGTTTGCTTTAAAAGGACAATGATTTACATAAATCCCTTACTATCAAACCCATCTTTTTGATAATGAATTTCCTATGAATTATGAAATTATCTGGGATGAAAGGAACTTATCTAAAACAATTACGGATTCAGCGTTTCGTAATATTTCACTACACTATACGCACAGGAAACTCAATCGATATCTTCCTTAGAATGCTGCGATTCGACATTCCGACTTAAGTCAATCCTTTGATAATAAATGTCTAAAATAGGTGGCGAATACCGTGTTTTGTCCTGATGTTATTTTGAATACTTTTACTCGAAAATTTCCCATTAGTTTTGAGTTTTTTTTACACAGGATTTCATCTTTTACTAGTGATGTTTTGTTAAGTTTTGATGCCAATTAGAAAAACATCGAAAACGTTTATTTGCTTTTATTACCAATTGAACATTTTAGGTAATTTTGTTCTCATCAAATTAAGAAAGTTTTTATGTAGAATTATAATTTAACAAATTGGTAACAATGTGTAAGTGATGTCGCTAAAATGTGATACATGATATTTTACTTATTTTGTAAAAAAAAATTCGATTCATGACTTAAAAATATATTTTATATGTTAAACTAATACGCATATCGTTCAATTAGCATCCCTTTCTCACTTCCCCCCACTAACTTGAAACTGTTCCATTTAATCAAAAAAAAAAGTATGCAAATAAAAATTAAAAAAAATACTTAACGATAAGGTCCTATTAGCTAAATAGGAGCCATTGTGGGCACGATATTACGCAGAGTATCTAAAATTACATTTCCAAACACCATACGCTAAGTTCTAGTAATTAACTGTTTACTTTTAAAGTATGGAACAACTTGCAAAGTATTATCCCAATAATGCTTATGAATTCCATTCACATATTCGCTTCAGTGTATATTAAACATTGTTGATTAAGGGCAACGAATTATTGTGAAAAGTTCGTGTTATAATTCCGGCAAGTACTCATAGAAATCTGAACGAATGAATTATTCATCAATGAACGAATGAATTATTCACCCGCTTCCGCTGGTTTGCTTCCCTTTTGTTTGCTTTAGTTAGCACTAATTTCGCTGAACGCCGTAACACAAATGAAGAACGAATAGTGTCTGAATTGGCCTTTTACAACCATTTCTGTTGGATTTGTTGGCCTTGTAAAATGTATGCAAATGTAGATAATAATTATACGTCATTTATGTTGTAGTAATAGTCTATAGTTTTTATCTAGACTACGTTACAATGCTAAAGGTGTTATATTAACATGACACCGGGTGTGAAACAAATTCTATACGGAAGAACATATGTTGGATTTGTAGGAAAGCATTTACTTTCTTAGAACAATAAGTTATAAATGCCGACATACTTTATCTTTCAATTGTCAAAGAGAATTATTATGCTCACATTACATAAATAATAAATACTAAAAATAAGGCCTTGTGCTCAGATTTTTGGTAATTTAAATCTTGTAAGAACTTTCATAAAGCAAGGGCTTGGAAAATGGATCCATCCCATTCAAGTTTATTTATTATGCTTAAATAATATTGTTCATTGCTTTTTGCCAAGATATATTAAAAGTGGAAACTTTCATATGACTTTTTCAAACGGGTCATAAAGATGGTACATTGCACCAATTTTATCAAAATATCTGAAAAGTTATTTAGTTATTCTGTTATTTAATTGTTTAGTTATTTGTTTAGCCATTGATTTATGTAGTTATTTAGCTATTTATTTAGTTATTTAGTTATCTATTTAGTTATATAGTTATTTATTTAGTAACATAGTTATTTATTTTTTTAATTATTTAATTATTTAGTTAGTCATTTAGTTATTTATTTAGTTATTTATTCCGTGATTTTCAATTTTCGTTTCCGAAACAAGTTATTGTGGCTAAGCGTTAAGCAATCACTTGTTAAAAACTGCAAAAAAGGTGTAGACGAATGCAGGCGCTTACATAATTCCGTAAATTTATTATTTATGAATTGTTTTTGTTTTTAAAATACCTGGTTAGACGCCAGACACTGTCACGAAGTCAGTATATCTCAGTATATCTCGAGTTTGGATGGTGTAGAAAATATGAACATAGAAAATTTCTTTTGATGGAAATCGAATTTTTTTAAAAATATAAAATTTTTTTGCGTTTGAAAAATGCAAAATTGTTATAATGAGAAAAAGACGTTATCGTGCTCATAATGAATACAATAATACAAACGACAAAATATACATAAAAATACGATGTACAAATTTTCGACCACTTTTTCATACCGATTGATAATAATAATATTTTACGCAAATTTTCTTTACAGGTATTCATCAGCATTGCGCTCCGGGAGCCCTCTAGACCGAGCAGAGAATGCCTATTAAAATTTTAAACTATACTGCAACTTAAACATTTTCTGTACAATAGCAAAACTGAGTACAGAATTTATGTGTAGCGGAAAAATTTGTAATCAGTGCCCGGTATCTATAGTTCTAATCACATTAGCACATTTGTGGTTTTTCCTTATTTCGTACAGTAATACTCGATGTCCATTTGCCATGGGTTCAGTTCATATTTATCTGTCTTGCAAACTGTTTCGTTTTTAAGAAGAAGCGACTTCAACAAAAGCTAAATGCTAAAGAATATTGAGCCACGACTAGTAAATTTGAGAGACTTCTTCAAATTGCCTTTTGCATTATTTTTATTTTATGCGATGCGCATATATCGATGGTCACTGGATGGACGGTTTACCGTACTTCAAGACATTGGTGGTTTAAACTTAATCCTTCATATTATTACTTATTCAACACTTATGGCAGCTTATTGATTTATTTCACAAATATTTTCCCACAAATGTGGAGAATCAGCAAAGATATGAAGTGGATGAAAATTACAAGGAATTAGCTCGAGTCAGTGAAAGGGTATTTGGTTGTTTGGCATTCTCAGCCATTTCATTTAGCGTGGCACCACTATTCAAATTTTTAATAGCCCTTTGTCAATACAACGGGCGAATTAAATTTGACTATGAACCGCCATTCTCTGTATGGTATCCTTACGAAGTGAACAATCCGCAGAGGTATGCATTTACAGTCATAACTCAATTGTTTGCTTGTGAGAAATGTATAGTTGGTTATTTTGCTCCAGAAGTTGTATTGATTTCAGCCACAATGTTGATAAATATGAATTTCAAGTATTTAGCGCGAAGTGCTCGGAGTTTAAGCCAATCAAATAGCGAAAATGATATAAAAAATTTGAATGTAATTTTGAGCCATCATCAGGGCTTATTTCTGTGGGTGAAATCTGTATATTGATTTTTGTTTTTTGAATTTTCCTAAATTTGTCTGATTTCTTTTTACAGATTGGTTGATTATGTGAATCAAATTTTTGGTATATCGATTTTATTTAGTTTCTTTGCGGCAGGTATCTTTATCTTAATGCGATCACTGGCTCATCTCTTTATGATATGATACGGTACGGTGCTTTTATTAGCAGATTTGTCTTATATGTATTACGTGTGTTACTATGCGGATGAATTGATAAAGTCGGTAGGTGCTAGTTGAATATTAGCTGAATGTAATCGTACATCCAGTATCAACGGCAGTCTCAGTTTATGCTACCATCTGTAAGGTTACCAGGAACAATACGAATTATATTCACGAATTAGTCGATTCAACTTAACAGTCGAGTTTAAGCATAAAATCAAAATTGAATATGTTTACGTCTAGTTGCCGCTGTATAGTCAACTTGAGCCGAATATCATAAAATTATTCTTTAAAAAGTATTTTAATTCCATGACGCTTTAGTCATTAAAATTCTTAAAGGTGCTGAGGTGCCATGCATTGCTGAATTTTTCCATAAAGCGAACTCTGCCCAGGATACTAATAATGTTCATGACACAGAGGTTCGTACATATAGCTTTATGCTTCGTTCTTATTTGCATATAGAGCACCAACATTAGTGATGCTTAAGCCGAGCATATTTACTATAATGGGAGCGTATATTATCAACGCATGTTACTATTCCCCATGGCCAGGGCACAGAGAACAGCAGCTCTGAAAGCTTTTTTTTTGTGTTAATGGAAAGTTTTCAGTCGGTAAATAGCAGTTGCATACGTGACTCTACTCAATATAACATTTTGTTACCTCTTTGCAGTTACTAACATCATCATACCAATTCTTTACATTGATCAGACTGCGTTAAGACGATGAATGAGTGCAACATAACAGCATTATTATACATAAGAAAATTAATTTTAGTATCGCACATAAATATAATATTAGTAAATCAAAAACAGACAAGTGTTTCTGAAACAAAAGGAATTTATTGAAGATTTTGTCATTAACATCCAAAGATTTTTCAACACGTGTGAGCGATGCATTAATTTGATCAAGGTTAACTTTTATAATGAGCCATCTTTGTGTTTTTTTTAGCAATCTATCAGTTAAAGTACTAAAAATGTAAGTAATATTTCGTTGAATTTGTAATCACTTTTCTAGTTCGCTTTATTTTTCAATCGCAAATGGAACACAACAATCTGTGAGACGGATCTAACTTTTAGCTTTAGTCAGGATCGCCTGGATTTGTCAAGAAGACAATTTGATACATACTCGTATAATGTTATTGGATGCGGGTATGAGACTGATATTAGTAGCTCTGCCCAAGCAAAGACTAGATGCAAAACAACCAGCGATATGAACTGCTAACCTGCGATGATCAGATCCAGTTGGTGACGGATCATTTATCGGAAATATGCCGATGCTTATATTAAATACCACAAACACAAGGAATAAACGAGAGAAAAATGATTTTTACTTCTTTTTTGATTTATATACATTTTGGTAAACACCAAATTTGATGCGGAAACAATACTCAGCCAGCGTTGTTGCACGATCCGCAGGCTGCCAATAGCTGTTACCTAGAAATTAACATGGACATGAAGTATATATGTCCTTGATCAGATTTCATACTGCTATGACTTAACTGCTATGACTTTTAACTGCGATAACATTAATAATATTGCTCTCATTGTTGGTAACGTATTTATTAGTTATACGATAGCTTAATCATTTTAATTCTACCTTAAAAACTATAACTAATTTCACATCTGTTTTGGTTGTTTTTTTATGGACTAAATATAAAGCAAAAAAAATCTATTTTTTAATAATACATTTCCTATATTGAGCACCTTTTTTACTCATCATTTTGCAAGTGTTTTAAATTGAGACTTTAGTTGGATTGAAAATAGATTAAACAAATAAATAATTAAATAGTAGTTTATATTTTCTTTTCATGGATTATTAATGCGAAGCAATCATACCGCGAGACACATATGTTCATTTACTCATGCCAATGTGCACGTAATTTTTCTTTTGCACTTCTATTTAAATATATTAACAAAACATTACGAGCAATGAAAGTAACTGAATAAAATTCAAAATTGTTTTAAATAATCTTAATAAAAAGTATTTTATCCGGATGCTGCAGCAACACCTTTATACGAATTTAAAGGGAAAATAGATTATAATTTATATCGGCACGCTTTCCCTTTATGCATACAGCAAATAATACATTTTTAACTGCAGTGAAGTTAGCCCACCACGTTTTGTGTGATTTGTGTCTGTGGTAAAAATGTTAAGGCTAAGATTGTGAATAATAAAGCGACATCGAAAAATAAAGAAAATGCTTACAAAAACTAAACAAAAGTAGAGAATGCAAATATAAATATATAACCAAATCATGCCTTGTGTTGTAAAAAATGAAAAAAACAGATAATCGGCTGGTAGTATTCCTAGACTAAATTTAAATTTATTTATTTTTTATATCCACCACCAAAGCTGAAGAATACATTTCATATTGTCATTTGGTTTGTAACTACCAAAAAGAAACTTTGGAAAACCCATTAAATTTAGAATCGATTTAAGCATATCCATCTGCCTGTCTGTGTAATGTCTGTGGTAAACATTCTCCCGGCCGCAAAAATGAAGATATCGGCTTCAAACTTGGCAGAAACATTGCAAGTTCTTTCATTGCCACTCCCACCTATTACAATTAAGTTTTCCCCATTTTTTAACATAAGGCCAATGGGTATAAAAGATTCGGCACAAACGAATATAACTTTCTTATTTGTTTTTGTTGATGTCGGCTGAGCTAAAGCTCCAGTTCTGACACGCCACAATGGTTAAAGAGATATACAGGAGTCAATTTTTTTATCTTCGTTTTACCAAAATCATATTGTATTCATGATTTACTTTAAATTACTTAAATCCTAATTTTTAGACTTTAAATTTCCAATTAGTAACAAAATAAATACATAATGAAGAAACATGCTTTCCTGGACTTATAAATTGTAAATCGTAACAATGCTGAGAGTAAATGGTTGGCACAAAATTGAGAGAAGTGTATGAACAAGAAATAATATGAAGTAGAGTTCATTCTAAACGAAACCACGCAGTTTGTTATTATTTCCCATTATATCTCTCTCTCTCTTCTCTTTTTGTTTATCATCGCTGCTTTCTATTCTATTATTCTCTTCTAGACATGTAAATTAAATAATTTTGTTGTGTATAGCCAAGTGTACAAGAAAGCAATATGCATTGATACCGATCTGTTGTTGAAATTGTTGGCAATGGAAATATAATTAGTTTGTCTACTTTTGTATTTAAGGACTTTTAGCGCCGATTTTGAAGTTTTTTTTTCTAGAAAGTTACATTTATTATACGTCTACAAAAAATGATATATCCTTAACATCAAATTTCTCCAATTCGTTTAAAATTTCGCCATTAATAAGGACATCGGAATTCTAAACAAGTAAAATTGATTAAAACAATGCATATATATTATTACTTTAGAACCAGATCTACCAAATGGGCATATTTCCAGCATTCCAGTGCCCTGTAATTCTGACCCAATCTTAAATTTATCACAGCGAGGTAAGCCCAGACGTTCGGTAAATACATACTAAAACGAGTAGTTTCAGCGAAATAGAGTTCTGCTTCTTTCAAGCGATCCAACTGAAATATGAAATGAAAATAAGACTATATATCTCATGTCTTAATCTATGCTTACGAAATATAAAGCTTCAGCCTTGCCAATGTAAGCAATTACAGGGTAATCAATGATTTCTCTTGCAAATTCAAATGCTTCTAACGCTTCTTCCAGTTGTTTCTCCTCTAACATTCGATAAGCGTAACGCAATATACCTAATTGGAATCTTAAATCTTTAGTCACATCAATGATGTTCAGAAGGGAGGCGTAATATTTCATAGCATCGTCACCGTAAGGATTGCGATAATATTCAATATTGCCATTGACCAAACATAAAAAAGCATTCTGAACAAATACGAAAATAAAAAAAATTTTTTCAAACAGGCGGCATATAGGATCGTTACCAATTCATTTTCTTTTGAAAATCTATTGTCTTCGTTTTCCTCTAATAAAGGAACCGGTAACATAAAATTAGTTGCAACGAGCTTTACAGCTAATTTCAGACTTGCATCAATAATGTATCTCTCGACTTCCATGAATTCATTCGCAATGTCATCAAACAACCATCGCGCAAAACAATATAAACCAAGTTGTAATAGGAATTCGCAAGCCTTCCAGAAAAATTTGGCTCTTTCGGTTTTTAGATTTGGTCGAAAGTTGTTATAAATTTCCCAACGACTCTTCGGTATGCAATGAATTTCGATAACTAAGGCTTCCATTAGATTTTCGTATTTCCAGCGAGCGTAACTCATGCCCGGTCTATAATTATGCTTTTTATAGATACAATAGAGAATCATCCAACCGACTGGAAATTTGGGTTGCATTTTTTCGCAATAATGTTTCAAAGCTTTTAGTAGATTTTCTGTCACGTTGCTTTCGCCCTCTTCCTTTGCATTTTGTATATCTTTCATATAATCCAAATAAATTTCACAAAGGTCTCTAAATTAGTTTGAGGTATTTAATTGAAAAAGTTTAGTGGCCGATAAATAGCAAACGTACATAGCAAATAGAGCGTCCATGTATTTTTGCTTCAAAGGTCTGTTTAGATACTCTCTTGCAGAGTCAAAATTTTCCACTTCAATATCATAGAGAAACATATGAAATCGGAACATCGGATTATGCCCATACTTCTCATCCAGCTGAAAATGAAATAAGGATATCAATCAGGTCACGTTGCTATTAAGCTATTTAAAATTTCTGGCTATATCGAAACCAAAAGACAAATATCGTTTTTTAAAATACGTATAATGTGACTCGTTCTCTCAAATAATAATTTTGTAAAAATACGAGACAATTAAACGCTACTTTGCTTCTTCATTTTTAGAAACTGTCGTACTTTCTGCTTATTCACACAATATTTGTATATCATAGCATGTCCTTTAATCTGAGATTGATTATTTCCTAATAAATCTTAGTTTTATTGTAAAATTATTTCAAAAGTAAAAAATACAGACCGTATCGAGTAAATGTTGGCTCATATTCTCATTACCGATATGGTATAACAATTTAACGAGGTTCATTTCTTGTAAAATTATTTGCACGTCAAGATCAAGAGACCAGTTCTTTGCAATCTTTTCGACCAAATTATAACACCGTCCCACCAATTCACGATGCACAATGGTTACCAAATTCTAAAAGTAGGAAAAAAATTTAATTAATAATTGAGAATATTTAAGAGTTCAAAGAGACATGCAAAGAAAAGCTTTTAGTTTGAAAGAAATAATAAAAGGTCCGATCCAGATTACTTCTGATCCGATGTTTTCTAAATATTGCCTCAAGGTTTCTTATGTCGATATCTTTCGGATGTTTAAGGTTTTTAATTTTTTTCAGTTTTTCGAAGTTTGTGACTTCAATTCTCTAACGTGATCCCGAAACTAAAAACAATAAATAGCAGACGAATCTTGAGTAACTGATTCAAAAGTATACTCTGGGATCTCGTACTGATTTAGAACACATACCTTATGCTATTTTCGTGTTTTATGTATCGAATGCATGCCTGTTTTCGAGGGTTTCACATAGGTGTACACGTACCATAAATTCTATGTTGGTTTTCGTTGTATAACGTATGTTAAAATCGCATGCGATAAGTGGCAAAATAAGATTCATGACATTTTTGACTTGTGCGCAAAAAAATGGCTTGTTCTCGGTTATTGATTGTATGTTATTTTGGACCAAGTAACGTACGATCTGAAGAATGCTATCGTCGAATGATTTATAACTCTCGGCACATTTTCTGCCTTCAAGCAGTGGAGTCGATATCTTTTTGGGTTCGCGTTTCCAGCAATTATTAAAGATGTCCCTCTGAATGTCACGAAGACTGAAAATTTCATTCAAACTTTCCGCTGGCCCCGTGATTGGTAATTTCAAACAGATGTTTATAATAGCAAAAGTTGTTTGTTTAGGTATTTCGTCAACGGATGTTTCGGTGTTTGAAACCTTAAAACTTCTCTCTGTTTTGCGGGATTTTAACCTTGACAAATACGTTCTTGATATTTCAGGAGGTTTCAATTGAATAGCAAATGAACAATTGGTGACTGCAAGAGTAAAAAATTTTTCTTAATAATGTTCTAAATATCGCATCGTTTATTAAGAATTCTCTTCAACCACCTTTAGGATACATAAAGATGGACGTATCAATAGAACCTTGCAAGAGCACCATGGTTGGCTGCGATTGCTTGGAGATTTCTACAAGAATTTCATATCGATCGCAGGCAAGGTAACTTTCCAAAGCAATCTGCATTTTATCTGTTAAAACGAAACGATGGATCGAATTACAAACGAGGGCAAAGTCCCTCGTTATGTCGATGTCTTTAATATTGAAATCAACGTTTTCAGTACACAAAAGGTCGGAAAATAATTCGTGCATGAAACAGTGCACATCAGCATATATGCCCAAGCTATCGTAGTTGTTTAATTTGGGATCTTTTAAGCTTTCCCATTTGTAAAATACATTCTGTTCATCAATAATCTTTTTACTGAAAGCTGTATATCGGCAAATAAAAATTTTGTCAATCATTTGCTTCTTCGGATCTTTTAATCGCCATGAAAGCGTCGCTATTAAGTCATCGCAATCTTCTAGTACGTTAGTAGCGACATTAAATAATGATGCGAAACTAATAAAAACAATATTTGATAGCTTGAGTTCTTTGAGGAGCGGCATTAAAGAGTATATGTCCCACGTAATTGTACAGCCACCGGTATCCCAAAATGGATCCAAAGGATACAAGATTATTTTTACAGAGGCATGGGCGCGTCCCTTCGAAAAATATGGGATTAAATCTAAAAATCCTTGGGCCATTGCCACTTTGGGAAGTGATTCTATGTCCATAGAATCCTCGGGAGATGTTTTTATGTCTATGTCCGTAGACTCACTTCCCTCGGTGCTACATCTTAAGCTATCCGGCGATATTGTTTCATAAAGAGTCAATTTTAGAGGAGAGTCGCTAAATGCTACAATATCGTCAACGTTATCCCGGTTGATAGGTAAACTAAACGTTGGTTTCTTTTCAGCGAATGTATGTAAATAAATTACATTGTCTTCCTTATAAAAATCTTTTAATTTACTGACAGAGGCTTTTTGGTGTTCCAAGGATATGGTAACTGATGTATGCGCATCTGCTTTGTAAGATATTTCTTTTGGTTGTAGGTACAGGAAAACTCGAGCGGCATTGCTGACAAAATTCTGAGAAATATAGCTAATAAGGTTAAAAAAACGATAAGTAATAATGGAATTCTTTACAATTGCTAATGAGTTCGACAATTTTAGCAAATCTCTTGTCCGCTTGCATCCCTTTGTAGAAATTTGTCTTTTTTGAGGAAGGTAGAGCTCAAAGACATGTATTCCCCTATAAATTTCCAGTTTTTGGTTCATTTTTTGCTTTCGAAATTTTATTTGTATAGCCTAAAAGAAAATTGTGTTAAAAAGAAATGACAGCACAAATAGTAAAATATATAAGTATTGTCAATAAGAAACTTTGCCCAGTTAGGTCTATATTCGAAGATACAAAAATAATATTTTCGAATCGACTTTAAAGTTTTCTCTAAGGATCATTAATTTAATCATTTCGCATACGTAACGAAAATAAAACAGTGTTTACTGTTCGAAAAAGCATGTAAACAAAATATTCTCCCTTGCAAATGAATATTGCTACAGTCATAGCAATTAAGTCGAGTTTTTGAAGATGATCATTGACAACAGCTCCCCCTTTGATAGGCAGTCGTATAATGAAAATGGTTTATAAGCAGGTATAAACCCATATGATAATGATGATGAAGATGATTTATAGGTTTTGGTCGAGTCGTGTTCGGATAAGGCTAGTCAAAGAACAAACATAACCTCTTATCTTGTTTTCGTTGAAATCCTCAAAAACTTCAGTTTTAATGGTCTTAAGATTGGTCCATAAGACAATTAGCAAAGGCAAAGCTAAGTTGCTAATTGATACCCGCTACAACAATCTTTCATATAAAGAATGTCCAATACGAAAGAATGAGTCAAACGTCCACGAGGCAGACAATAAAGTGTTTAACAAACACGGATACAAACTTGTTTTTAAATCAAAATCCTATATTCCACAGCACAAATTCGTCACCTCTCACGGCTGCTGGCCGAATTGGAGAAACTACTATCCTGCATCCTACAGTCCTTTTTATCTGCTAAATTAAACAATCATATGAAGACCTTTCTTGAACACATGAACAACTTGGCATCTGTCTTGGATTCACTTCAATCATCTATCTCCAACCATGCGACGATAACTTTTTCACTGAAATGATGTCTTTCCTACAAATAATATACATAATCTGAGACGCAATTTCTATGCTCTTGATTTCTTTCTGAGGTCAAAGCGAATTGATTGCCGCATCCTCAACGAAATTTTCCTCTCTAACGATACTTCCTCTTAGTTTAAAATGTCTGACTGTGCTGTGGTCAGTACGCGTCGAGACGATGGCTACGGCGGTATATCCATCCTAATCAGGAAAAATATAAAATTCAAACTCATTTCGTATTCTACTCTTGCAGACACCGTCATTGTGAAATCAACAGACCTCAAGCCCAATATCTACATAGCCTCCTGCTATTTCCGACCCAATATCAAGATTTAGACTTTCCGCGATCAAATAGGCTGTCTTTGTGACTTCCTGGTTAATTTCATCAACGTGATCGTTGCTGGAGACGTGAAAGCTAGACATCACGCATTTGATAACGTTTTAACTACAAACAAAGGGGACGTCAACATAATCGCATCAATTAGATTTAGATCCCTAAATGACCTTTCTCCCGCTTTTCATTCATCACTCAATAATCCTACATGGCGAAGTGTTCACCTTTGCCAATTCACCCTCCTTCTCTCTCAAATGATAGATTGATAATGCCGTTCTTGGAAACAATCACCATTCATCAATAAGATTCGACATGGGTGATTGCTCCGTTCAGTCAATCAACAATTTCATCTCACGTCGGGACTTATTGACTTGCCACTGTTGCCACAATTTCCCTTGCTCGAGAAATGTCAGAAATTCAATAGATTTTTCACGATGAATTGTCTGCTGCACGGATGAATTTTCATAATATTAATTCGTCTTGTCCTCAACCTGGTGGAATCATTCGTCTGTGAGTATTTTTCGCAGACTTAAAGCTGCCAAAATGAAAATAAGCAAATTTGCGTCACCCACCAATTTTAAATGAATAGTCTGAAATTCAGAAGGAGTAGTAGCTTAGAGTGCGAAAAGCGAAACGGAAATGTCGGACGCGCAGAATTTGGGATTTCAAGCACAACTGCGATATACACTTTCTGGAACTATACCAACGGTCACTGGCTGAACAAATGCAATACCGTTAGCTCATATACATGGAACGATAACGACAATAAAAAATATCTTGATTCTCTGAAAAGTCAAATTGCTGTTTCAGGTAATCCCTCTCTCCATGCTTTTAGTTCTGGTATCAGAACTTTTCTAAAGTCCTTGAATCGAAAAGAAGCCTTCTGCTGCTGGCTGTGATGTCACCAAGTACAATATCATTACAGCGGTTTCGATAAATGGCCTTACTTGATGCAATTGATTGATTCTGGCCTGCGACAATGTTCCGAGAAGACTGGATGCGGATAAAATTGTCCCTATTCTCAAACCTGGAAAAAATTATAATGACTTTGCCAACTTCAGGTCGATGGCTTTAATCGCAGTTCTTCTAAAAATTGCTAACTTAGCAGCTAAAGAGAGACTAGTAACATCTATTATTGTCTACCAAAAGCTCAAATTGACTAACACTTGCATTAATGCACCAATTCTTCTCTTTAAAAGAGAAAAACTTCTGGAAAGAAGGTTACTTTATTATCGCTTGACATCAGCGAGTCCTATGGCTGTTTTAATCTTAAAATCTAAGGAATAAGCCTAATCGGATGAGATGGTCATCGGGCCTAACACTAGTACGGTTTATGGTGGTCTGCCGCAAGGCAGTTGCCTGAGTCCCGTCCTCTTTAACAACAGAATTCCGCCAACTTCATGCATGTATGCATTTCGCCTGATTACCCTGAAATTATATAAATAGCGGTGAGTTTTCAATACGCGACATCAGTGCTTGTGGAGTGTCTAGTGTGAAAAGTTAGAAAAAAGAATAAGTGAATAAATAAAAAAATGACGTGGTAAATGTGTCAAAGGCTTAGGAACAGGCGGTGCTAAACGTCATCGAAAAGTGTTACGTGATAATATTCAAGGCATAACAAAACCGGCTATTAGGCGTTTGGCTCGTCGTGACGGTGTGAAACGTATCTCTGGTTTGATTTATGAAGAAACTCGAGGTGTCTTGAAAGTATTTTTAGAAAATGTTATCCGTGATGATGAGCACGCTAAACGAAAAACAGTTACAGCAATGTATGTCGTTTATGCATTGGAGATGGGTGGATGATTTTAGCGGTTAAATAAAATAACAAAACAATAAAAACAAACCAGTTCTTTTCAGGACCACAAATAATTAATGAAAAAGAGATTTTTTTACTTTTCTAAATAAACCTATACGATTTTCATCAATTTGTAAAAAAGTTTTATATTCTTCCTGGTTCCGCCTCATTGCTATGAGTTTTTCCATATTATTATTCAATAAAAGAAACCAGAAAAAAAAGAACTGGTTTGGAGAGAGTGAATTGAAGAACAGGAGAAACAGGAATTTAAACAATGTCTTATCATTTTGTAGAATGGATGAAAGATGAAATTTAATAAAATGCAAACGTGCACTGTGTCCAATAATAATGAAAAAAAAAAATCATCTCATTTTAAAAAAGCTTTGTCGTCCTGAAAAGGACGGATTGCTTTCTATTATAATCATATTTATTGTTAATGTTATCATTAATTTAGGCCTTCTTCTCAGTTTTCTTAGGCAAGAGCACAGCCTGAATATTTGGTAAAACGCCACCTTGAGCAATTGTTACACCGGATAAAAGCTTGTTCAATTCTTCGTCATTACGTACGGCCAATTGCAAATGACGTGGGATAATTCTCGTCTTTTTATTGTCTCGAGCAGCGTTTCCAGCTAATTCTAAAACTTCAGCTACTAAATATTCCATAACAGCTGCCAAATAAACAGGAGCACCGGCACCAACTCGTTCAGCATAATTGCCTTTTCTCAATAAACGATGAATACGGCCGACAGGAAATTGCAAACCAGCACGATTTGAGCGTGACTTTGATTTGCCTTTACCGCGACCAAACATATTTATTCATCTTTACTCTTGTTATTTTATTTCACAACACTTCACTTCACTGAGCTCAAGCATATAATTGATACAAATTTAATGCAATGTATGACGGATTTATACTTTTTCTCGTTCCAAACATTCGTAAACAGATATACTTCGTGTAACTAATTACCGAATAGAGTCGATTTGTTTTGTTTTGTTTTGTTGTTTTTCTGCCGCGTCGTCGTTTTTGCCGTTCCATCGCTTTTTCTGGACCGTTATTTTTGCCGTACAGTTGGTTTTTACGGTGCCGTTGTTGTTAATTTGAAGCAACAAAATTATAGGCCTCCGTTAGCTTCTCCTCGGTCGTTGAAAAGTGTACAAAGTTTTCACACTACTTTTTAATGTTTTGAATTTTTCCAAATTCGTATGATAGCTCTTTGAAATCAGATGTTCAGGTTGAGAATACAAGATTAGAGCGAATTGTTCTTTCCCCTGTATTAGAAGATAGTCCTCGCTCTATGGAGCATGGGTGTTCAATAACATCAACGTCAGGAGAGACCATAAATTACCTTGTAGGAAAACGGGGTCGTTATTATATAACATATAAAGATTATTTATCTCTTACGTCCACATCTTCCAAATCAGAAAACAAATAACTAGGTATATTTTAGATTATCTTTTGGAAAACAATGAAGAAGTCGACTATTTTGCTGCTCACGTTGGTTACATTTGCATAACTAACAACGTTTCACTTAACTTCGAAAGTCTTCTGTAAAGCTCAATGGTAATAACTGTTAATGCAAACGGGAATCATTGGTGTATGGCTATTGTCAAAAAACAACGAATAAAATAGAATTTCATAATCCTTTAAAAATATAGACAAAGGCTATAACTTCTTTAGAAATTTTAAAGCTAAATTTATTAGTACATACAACGAATTTGCTGGACGTAACAACTGGCATCTGTAGTATAAAGAAGATGAACTTCACACCAGTGTGGTTTTAACATTGAACAATTTATTGATGTTACGACAATGAGGCTGGTGTGGTCAAAGGCGAACAAATGCCAATACATTATAGCTCGAGCGATTTGAGTTTTGTTACCATTTCCAACCCTTTACGTAAGCGCTGTGAATATGGCTTAGTATATTTGTTCAAAGGTGGAGCAAAATCGATTTACCCTGGAAGCTGCTACAAAGTAATTTATTTTCGTCCACCGTTGACACTATATAAATTATACGAATTGGGACTGTGATAATCTAAAAGCAGAAACTTCTAATTGCCTGATTCATTTTCGATGGCTTTTGATCACAGTGCAATAGACAATCCGAGAAATATTGTGATAAAGTAATAGAGGAATGATTAAAGCTGCAGTTAAATCTCGATTAACAAACTAGGGGCGGAATTTTTTAAGTCTACTTGTCCGCAGAATATATTCGCGAATCAATATGAAATTATATATATAAAAAAAAAACTTAAAACTAAAGTTCTGAAATGTTTGGAATTTGGATTTTTAAATAAACAATATACACCATACTAGCTAATAACCAAGGTCCTAATTAGACTGAGTTGATATTATTATTTTGAAAAATTTTATAAAATCAGTTTTTGTGCAAACGCTTTTACTAAATTATACTTTCACTGCATATATAGTAAAGTGAAATGTTATAGCAGGATGTCGCCAGGATTCGAACACCTGGGTATCCTCCGCCTAACATATGGGCGTTTTAACCACTAAACCATGCGATAGCGTGATATTACTAATAAATTTTAATTTATTTGCTTACAAGACAACTGCGAAGACAATAGATATTAGAAGACAAAGAAAATTTCAAACGAAAAAATACACGAAATTACTTATAAATAGATGTCGATGCATATGCTCTTTATAAAAAAAAAGAAAAATGATAAATTAGGTTGATTGCTTAGTATTAGTGCGTACTTTTTTTCTTTCAAAAACGTACAAGTTTTGATGTGTATGATAGTTATACCGATTAAGTGTTGCACCTCCATTTCATTTCTGAGTTAAATGTCATAATTTTTAAGAAAATAAATCAATAAGGAAATAATAAGTCTGTTACGCATTTAGTTGTTTGACGTTTAATTAAAGATCGAAGAATTTGTAAATCATTTACTGGTTATAGCGGCAATATCCCCGTAAACAATTGAATTGTGCTAATAACGCAAAAAGTGGAAAAATACTTAGATTGTTTAATTTTTTTTAAACACATATCTTTATAAGAGAGAGACTTATATCTAGTTCTAAATTTTTCCCTAGAATAGATTCATTGACGATTCTACCAACTTCCAGATCTTTGGGGTTGCTATGCTCAAATTATGGCGTACCTGACCCGGATCAACTCTAGTCGTGCCTATCTTCAAAATTAGTACATGGTCATTGATTAAGAACGCGTTGGCTACGTGTCGTCTCTTTATCTCAATGTTTTGTGGTCACAACAAAGAGAAGTATGGATATACCATAAAGTTTCTCTAATCTTTTTAAAAGTAGCTTCTTAGAAATCTACAGTATATAAAAAAGTTCCTTAATACCTACATTTCCTTGCAATTGCGCCGATTTGTATTTGAAACGTCACACAAAAGATTGAAGTAAAAGCAAAACAGATCCCAGCAAGTACTATATCCGGAATATAAGGTGACATCACTAAAATTTCATATGATCGTTAACACAGAGACGGCAATATAAGAACAACGCTTTTTATTAGTAATTTTTGCTTTCAAAGTAGTATGTGTTGTTAATAAAAAAAATTCTGCTGTTAACGGTTCTCGGGATTCTTCTTAATACGCACAGTTTACGTGAAAAAAACGAGAAAAGTCGTGCAATTATTAGAAAAATATAAAAAAGCGACAAAATTTGTAAATACTTCTTGAAGTATTGTATAAGACAGATAGGCAGTACTGAAAAGCATCGCACAACAATAATGCTTACAGAAATTGCTACAAATCCTAAATATGACAAACTATTAATTTCCGCGGGAAACATATTGAACGCTTTGGACAATGCCACCCCGTTGCGCAAATCTCATAAAGAGCTTTTGAATAGCTTAAGACTATGTTCAGAATGCGCCACTAATAATCAGAGCCGTGCGGATGATCAAATCGAATTCCGTGAAAACGATGGGCAGGTATTGAGATCTAACACACAGTTGAAACAAAAGATCACCGAAAACGCTCGAAATGAAATAAGTATTGGAGCGAAATTGTTTATGAATAAAAATTCTAAAGGGTGCTTTAAAGAAGCTGCAAACGCTTTGATGACTACATTAGACGTTGACCACGTGGATAATTTGGTACTAACATATCATCCAAAAATTTCCCCTTATCCAGATGCCTCAGCGGCGACTTTGCAATGCCAAAGTGTACATAGATGGGGCAATTATCTGAATGAATTAAAAGAGCTGTGGTTTTGTTTGGAAGATTTCGTTTTGCAAAATCAAATCAATCAGCTAGGTATAACGGATTTAGACACAGAGGCCTTAAAGCTATTATGCCAACCGACACACGTGAAACCAACAATAGCCCAAATTAATTTAGCAGCTTGTTGCGTAGTGCCACCGCCGTTAAAGGAGTTTTGTACTCAGCATGACATACAATTGCTAACACATAGTGATCCTGATGTTTTGTTGGCCGATGAAAATTTTATTTTACCGAATGATGCGGTAGATTGGTCATTACGTTACCAAGTTCATGTACGTTGTCGCGGAGTGCTTACCGCTAAAGGCTATCTCTTAAGCGCCACAAAATGCTTTCCCAACGATAAGGTGAAAGAGCCAAATTGTGCACAAAACATATAAACAGAGGAAGAAAATAATAGTTTGTGTTTTACGCCGTCTTTGGATAGTATGGCAATGAAGATGTAGATTCTAAGTTTTTGAAGTTTCTTTTCTGAGCTTTGGCCTTCTTATCTCTTATAAATAAAACTGAAAGAAGTCGTTTGATTATGTATGGCGAGTATGAAATTTAGAGCCTTTTTCTATACATGCAAAATGTACTTGTTCCTATTACTTAAATTTTATACTATTATTATATTTTTATAGTACTTTTTAGAAAATTTATAACGCGGTGAGGCAACTCAACGAATTACTCCTTATTCCACTTATTACTAAGAGTTCCAACTAGCTCATTGTATATGTCTACGCTATATTTCCTGCTGTTGCTTAATACATTTGTAACTTTACAGCTCATTTCAAGATTTTGTAAAGCCTCCTAAAAAGTACATAAGATTGTTACTAAGTGTGATTAAAGAAGTAATTTGTAGGTATTCTGCTGTTGCAAATTTACCTTAAAAAAAATACAATTAATTATGAGAAAATAAAACAGGGATGCATTTGAACATGAAACAAAAATAGGTATAAAATAAGGGTGAGAGACAAAGTTGCAAACAGGGAGATACTTTTGCTAGTTGAGAACAAGAACACAGATTTTCGAGTTGATTATGAAAATGACAAATGGTTGGGGACATGGAGCAAGAACATAAAATTTGGAGGCAAAGTTACGAATTCAGAGATGCTTTTGTTTGTTGAGGAATTAAACAGAAATTACTGGTACGGTTAACAAAAACACAAATCTGACTTTACTCAGCTTACCTTTATTTAGTTTTAAGATGCAACACAGTTAAGCAAATAGAACAGCTAAGGACTGGTTCACAGTGATGCAAACTGATATTTTCTGTTATAGATTACTAGATGATTTCAAGCTAAACACGTTTAGAATTTTTACAAAAATTTTCTCTCGAGGATGAATTGCATCTCAATCAACATTTTTCCTTTGTGGTTTGTTAAAAATGGACGTACGAAAACGTTTGTTTTAGTGGGTATGTTTACCTCGTAGGTAATTAATTTGTCAGAAAATTTAATTTATAATATCAAAAATATTCCAATTTTTACCTATTGTAACCGTCAATATGTTAAGTTTATTGTCAGTTTTTCTCACACAGCTGTTTTACTTAAGAACAGCTCCGAAAGAAGTTGTTAACGTCAATACTAATGCAAATTAAAGGCACCATTTTTATCTACGCAGTTCACGTGAATGACAGAAGGTATTTGGTCTCTGTCAGCATCAAATTGTCTTACGTAATTAAATTTTATCGAAGACTCTGTGTACGGTCAACAGCTTACAAAGTGTCCACATTGCCTATTTGACTCACAGGATAACCCTGTCAAAAAATTTCTACTTGCCAATGATTAGTTATGCTATGTGTTGCTCGTGCAGCGTTAAAATTTGATTTTATTTCTCACCTGATTAATTTTAGCAGGAGAAAGCTTTATAATGTACAACAAACTTATGAACCTTTTGGTGTGACATATTTTATTAGAAGTTGCCTAGAACAATTTTTGGCGAAATCGTGTAAGCTAGATCAACAAATGGATCTGTGTTAGATGAAAATTAAAAATTTGGAGATTGAAAATCATGAAATGGAAAATGGAAGTTTTATTGAATTGAAAAAGCAATTACATGCAATTATTTATTGTATTTTTTTCTATATATTAAGAATAAAATACATATTTAAAAATGATTTTTATTAAATTTCGTCAAGATCGGTAGTTGTCTAAAACAATATTTGAAGAAATCGTGTAAGCTACATTAACAAATGAACCTGAAAATATAAGTTTCAAAAAAAAAAGTAACAATTCTAATATGAAGAAAATATTCATTGACATCACTGTTCGAATTTACAAAATCATCGCAAATTCGTTGAATACTTTAAAAGAAGAAAAAACTTAAAAGAGCCAGATTTGTCGAATGACTGATTTGCTAGTAAAATTGCACAAAAATCATGACGCAATACAATAAATAACACAAAAAAAAGCGATGAAAACGGAAACAAAATCAAATGAGGCGAATAAATCCTTACGTATGTCGTTGCGAGAATGGCCCCGTAAACTATTTTGATTCCGAAAAATCGAATCGGGAGAAACGCAAGCTTAAATGTAAGGGCAGTCAGCAAAGCTCTCGCAGTCTCTATGAGGTAGAATACGTCACAACGGTTGAGATGTCTGCGATTACATGGACGAAAATTGTCCTGGTTGCTGATGTGAATGTGAAACTTGGGGTTCTACGAAATGCGATATGCAGTGTTGTGTGAATCGTAAATTTTTTTATGAATCTATTGCGTTCGATGGTAAAGTTGCTATCATTAAAAACAATCATTTTCCGAGCAAATCAATTTTGTACATTTAAGAAAATTTTAAATGATGAGATGTATTAAATAAACAAAAAAAGGATAATCCAAAAAATGTTGAGTTTTAGTAGGTTAAAATGCATCTGTTCATCGCATTCGTATTCATTTCAATCTTTTACTGCGAACTGACATTATTGTAAAGAAGTTTAATTAGTAATCTATACAGCAGTGTAGTAGTGTAGTTAAGTTTAGAAGAATCTCAAAGTTTATTATATTTTATACTATATTTTGTAAATTTTTAAAATATGTAGCATAGTACAATCTCTACCGTTGCGCAGTTACGTACTCAAACCTCCATGTGGAAATATCGAAGCTGAGATATCGAAATGCGTAGTTCAATTATGATCCCCTTAGCCACTAGAAGTTGGTTCGACTTTAAGCAAGGGTCAAGAGATGGGCGGACTAAACAAAAGACCGTTTTGCAGATGTATGTTCGACAAAACAATTTCGCTGTTCTGCGACATATTCTTGCTTTTGCGGAATTAAAGATCGAACGATGTCGAAAGAATTTCTTCCGTACGTGTTAGCTTTAAAGGGAAACCTTTCCATGGTTTGTTCCGTGGCACCAAGTGTAAAGGAACGTAGCCATATAACGGAAAGTTGGGACACTATAACACGCATTTCGACAACAGATGAAACCGGCGGTTTCAATTTTGTGCAATTGAGAGGTCATGAAGGCTGTTTGGGCAGTGGTTTTAATCTAAGAATCAAAAAAATTTGTTATGGGCTCAGCAGATTAGAACATTTCCTATTCTTCCTAAGGTGAAAAATTCATCGTCACGTAGATTGCTTACGCGGAGTATTGTCGTTAAGAAACGATTGCATAGTTTCATGTACCAGTGATACGAAACTGCGTTTTTAGAGTGCGAATGGGGTATGCGTGCAGCAAATGGGCGGTCATACCAACTGCATTTATGGAGTGGCTATAGCAATCTGCGGAGAAGACCGCACAGTGCGTATGTGGAATTTAAATGATGAGAAGGAAAACATCCCGCTCAATCTCCTTAAATTTGCTGACGATAAGTTGTTGGGAGCATACGAAAACGCGGTGGAATCTAGAAAAATTCAAATATATGAAGAATTTGGAAGCATAAGGAAGACGCAGTAGGTGACCATTATCACCTAAGACTAATTTGAAGAAATCGAGTAAAATCCTGCTGCGTTTTTAAGTCTTCCTGCACCTGAAGCTTTACTCAGTCAAGGTAAGCGGGAGGGACCAACGAAAATGATGCGTGATACATACGGTTTTGTTAAACGTTATAATTGGGTTTTGGGTAGACGCAATTTGGAAACGGAAGTTGGTAAATGGAGCTTCAGGAGGCGAACAAATTACTTCCGATAAAGTTTTGCACGAACGAAACGTAACATGCCGCTTTATTCTTAAACGCAAATATCCCAATTTCATAACCGTACAGGAATATGATTGTATTTTGCGTGGATATATCCGATTCGGAACCAACACTGAAATTATCTTATAACCGCGGTAAGCACCCTTGGTATTCTTCTCAAGCTTTTATACACCGTCATAACTTGCCTCAATTTTATCTAAATTTAGTTGCTTATTTTGTAATTAGGAATTCACCTTCGAATGCTGCGCCTGCTGCGTGAAGGTAAAACATTGTATGTAATGTTTAACAAATCAAATAACTTTTCTTTATAGCTTCTATTAAGACCCTTTTACAGGCGGAAATCGTTATGTCCCGGGGTCAACTAATAATGAGTTACCGTCATACAGGAATTCAGACCCATCCACAAGAGCTTCTAGTTATAATACTGCCAGTAATCATCAGCACTCGAAAATGCCGAAAGGTATGTATGCATCCTTGATGTGATAATAAGAGAGATAATATGATCAACAATTATTTAAAAAATATAGAGAAGCATTTCTACATATTTAACGTTTGATGTTTATGATTGTACCAAAGTTCTGGATAGGCTGAGGTAAGTATTGGTAACAAAAAAGAGAAATGACGTTAACATAAGAAATATTATTCCAGAGAATTCAATCAGAAGTTATCTTCAACAGTCGAAAAGGTAACTGAAAGTGTCCTAAGAAGTCTTCTAAGATTGGCCGAATACCCTGCCAATGCAGACGCAATGGTTATTGAAGGCTTAAAACTAATGTTAAGCTGGTGGTACGGTAACGCTGCAAAAGCTCATGCTTCCTAAATTTTTAATTTAATTTTTAGGATTTGAAGAATTATTATTTCCTTTTTTCTATATTTTCGTTTGACTTTACGTTCCGAATCGATATTCATTATTTTAGAGTCTTTGGACTTTATTGAACTTTTTCTGCCTCGTCTAAGCATATTAGCAGCTAATCAGTTAATGATCATTCGCTGCTTTGCGAATATGATAAACCATAAAGCCGGGCGCCAAGAAATTTATGCATTTTTACCAACCTTATTTAATTACATTAACGGTATTAAAGCGGCAACAATAATTTATAAATCGCTATTGCCATTTTTTACATAATACTTTATAACAACACGAACACTGGGCTTAGCCTAATGGCGATAAATGTCGCGTCCTTGCCGAGGGTGTCATTGAACTTCTCAAGTAGGCTGTTGATCTAGAGGGTTGCTGTCGTTCTATACAAGCTTTGGAAATTTGACGAACGCGCCTTTTGGGAAGAAACGTTAACATTTGTAGTATCATTGGATTACGTTGTGGATAAAACAAGGGAATTAACAAATAACCAACAAGCGGGGAGTCTTGTTAAGGTTAACTCTACTAACGTCATTTTATTGGGCGCATTTTAATTTGCTTTTGTATTTAAAAAAATAACATTAATTTGTATCTTTTTTTTGATTTACCGTAATTCAATATATTAAATAAAGCGTTCAATTAAAAAATAATTTTTTATCGCACATTTACATGTACATTTATTTGTACAAATA
>KK351135.1:636675-693420 GCA_000671755.1 Glossina brevipalpis | reverse complement strand
CTACAACGCGATTTCCTATAGCGCGGAATTTTTCAGGAACCTATTGACCGCGTTGTATGAGGGTTAGCTGTATATGCCAGCGATCAAATCACATTCGGCTCAACCTGTGACTTTAATATCTTAACATTTGAAAACTGTACGGAATAAGCTCACATCGTAAAAAACTTTTTTTAAAACTTTTTTCTATAGTTAATGATAATCGCTCTTTAAATCGTATATGAATTTCGTTTTACATAAATGACTATTTTCAGCTCAAAAACAGAAGTTCAATATGATTTATACGAAACCGATAAAAAATGGGCCTTACAATTTGAACCCATTGGTGTCTCTGAGGTATGTTTATCGAAGTTTTCCATTTTCTTATATTATTTATATGTTTTTCCTTTAATGATCGTAGGTTTATATATTTTCAAATGAGGAATATTTTGGTAAAGAATTCAATCCACAATTTTCCTGGTCTGCTAATCAGTTTGTTGAGGTACGCATATCTAAAAAAAATACCTACACCACGGATGAATCTCGTCAACTATCCATAAGGTGAAGCACATTTTTAAGCTCTTTTGCAATAAACTGACTAACATTTAAATGGATTTCAACACTTTAAGCCAACGCAAATGTATATTCTATGATGAGGTTAAACTTCAATATTTTCCCGATGAATACACGTTTTCGTCGTGTATGAAAGAATGTCGGATGAGAAACGCATTAAAATTATGTAAATGTTTACCTCCCTTCTATAAGCCGACAGGTAAGTGCAATATTTTTTGACTGTTCCTTACTTACGTACTTACGTACTCTCTACCGCTTTCTTACTTACTCAGTTTAAAGATTGCATTTACTTTTTGTCATATGTTTGTCTCTTATCGTCTACGATAAAATTATAGAAAATCGCTTAGTATTTTGTTAATCATATACGAATAATCAATATACGAAATAACCATCCAAAGCTTATGAATTTGCCTACTAACATTTTCGTCTTTATCGCCATCCGTCATGGTTTGTAAGTTTTTGACAAAAATATTAGTCCAGATTTTAGGCAATTGAAAAAGCGTTCACTGGTAGAAAGTGCCAAGTTTCGAATTTTGATCTAAATTTTTGCAATTTATTTAAGATAATGTAATTAATTAGTAAAAAAATATTTCATTTATTCGATTAGAAATTTTTTTATGCTGATGTTTGTTTAGATGGTCGCGAAAATTTTTTGAACCAAATTTTAGCTTAATAGTCCTTATATACTGTTAGTTGAAGTTTTTTGAAGAATGTGGACGCAATTGTAAATAAATAAAGTCCGTTTTTGCGCTGAAATTTCGCCAAGGATTTGCTTCAAGTTTTTATTTATTTAATATATACAGTGGATTGTAAGATGAAGTTATTTGTCTACTGTGGACGGGATTTTCGGCGGGTTATGGCCAATTTACTAGACTTTACTCTTCTATGTAAATTTTTATGACCGCACACATATCAGCAGCAGGCGACAGAAATATATGCACATGAATATATGCACTTTGCGAGATTTAAATTGAGAACTTTTTACACCGCAAGAATTATTTGTTGCCTTTTTTCTTATTTGCTAATAGAAGGTATTTTTCGATCTAAACTAAAGCAAAAATTATTAACGAATTGTAGCGGATGTGAAGATTTGCACCGTTAAACAGTTGAGTTGCTTAGAGAAATACAAGCATAATATTACTAATAACAAGGATTGCTATCGTTGTGAACTAGGCTGTTCCAAAACTGTTTATAATATTGAAAAATTAATGAAAAGGTAAAAAATAATTTCGATGATGTAACGATACAGCAAATAATTTTTTATTTTTCTTTCTTTTTTTCATTTATTTAAGTGTTGAACGTACGGAATATCCAGGCGTATTAATCGAATTTCTTACATGGCCAATAATTCGCTATAAACGTGAAGTACTTTTCGGCTGGGTGGATCTGTTAGTATCGTTTGGTGGCATAGCCAGTCTATTTTTAGGATTTTCTTTGCTTTCCGGAGTGGAAATTATTTATTATTTCACTATACGAGCTTGCTGCATGGTCTATAAGAATCGGGTAAAGTCTTTAAAAGAAATTTCATAAAATTTATGATAATTTTCTACTATTTGAACTACACAGCCAGAATTAATTAAAACAGAAGAACAAATACGTAATAAACCGCCAGCACCGATTAATATGAATTTAGCTATTCAAATGTATAACAGATCGCAAACTAACCCGAAAATCGGTGAGCTTAACAAGGCCAAAGAAATTTCAGTAATCACGGGCAATATTTATTATGATAAGCCACCGAATTACATCGAAACAACATCCACAAGACGTCGAGTTGACAAGGTATTAAAATTTTTTATATAGCATAGTATTTCGAAATAGTTTATTTATCTGTTTGTGGTTTTTTCTAAATATAGGATTATTCTAAGTATTCAAAGCTTAAGCCAAAGAAATTTTTAAAGAACTTTGTCAATGGAGGTGAGACCACTTGGCAGTACGGACCATACTTACCTTAAATTCAAATTTTATTCAATATGCACAGTGAAATAATGGAAACCAACGCAACGTATTAAAAACAAAAAAAAAAGATATATTGCACGTTTAATCAATGTTTTCAAAAGAATATGCGAAGAAATCTATAAAAAAAACATGCTCTTTATTTAATATTTTTGAACAAATTCTTAATTAATTCCATATAAAATAAAATTGTAGTAATTTTGAACATATTCAATTGTATTTCCTTCTCTTTGGTTTTCTGCTATTTCCTGCAAAGATCGTAGGGAAATGAGTAAATGGGCATAATAGTTGCTCGGTCGATTGGGTCTTTCCGGGGCATATGCATAGATTGAAGTCTCATCTCCCGTGATAAGGGCAAAAAGATATTGGATTGACTTATTTTTCTGATCGCTTCCCATATAAAGCCCTACTATGAAAATCTCCTTATTTTAAAAAGATTCCCATTTTTAATGATTTTTGCCAAAAATACATGAAACATATAAGAAAATTATATTCGGCTGTATCGAGTCATTTATACCCACTACATTTATCTTAAAAAAAAAAGTGCTATTGGGTGGTTATGGCAGATTTTTTTCTACTTTTATGGAACACTGTAAATTTTTATTGTGTGTAAAAACCAACTTTTGTTTTCCTAAAAGCAGAATGTATAGAAATATTTTTCATCTTTAACAGAAACTTTTACTACCTAGATTAAATATTTTACGACAAAACTGAAACAAAAAAAGAAATTTATAAAATGCTAACATCACTGAAAATCATCGATACATTCCCACTTTTTTGATAACTTTTTCTTAATTTATATCCCCGCAATGCGTTTTATGAAATAGAAATATCGAAGCATTGGCAACTCGGCTGCATAGACATCAGTAAACAGAGCCAAGCGCGTCAAAAATTAATATTTGAAAAGAAAAAAATAGTAAAATTATTAACGGCAGTTGGTATATTACCTCCACATGGAAACTTGTGAAAATAATTGAGAAAAATCATAATAATTTTGTCAAGAAAAATTTTATTATTTCAAATTAAAAGCAAACATTTCACGTTTGCGTTATTTTATCCCGTGGTAGAAAAATTGCATCAAAAAAAGTTGACGATTCTAAAAAAAAATCATTAAAAAAAATCGAAAAAAGAACAATTAGTGAAATAGAACTTTTGAAAAAATTAACCAGATTAGTACGCCGCAACAAAAGTTATCAAAAAAAAGCAAATGAATGAAAAAACATTTTGAAAGCGAAATTAACAATATATGCCTTCTGCCTTTATTTATGCGTGCGTGTGACTCGATTTCCAATAAAAAGTCTTAAAGAGCGAAAAATTATACATAAAAAAGAATTAATTTATTAAAAGACATTTGGACCTAATATTATATCAAAGCGCCAAAAAACATGGATATGCGCAGCTGGAAAAATATACTTTTGCAATGGGTAAGAAGTCAACGCGAAAAACACGTGATTACATTCCAAGGAGTAGGTAATCGTTCAATTTTTTTCCTTTCTCATTTAGATTTCGGAATGCGGCTTTGCCGAACGTAACTTCTTCAATTTAGAACAATCCGACATTGATATGTTCTATATTAACTTTAGCAAGAAGCATCCTAAAACTTCTAATGGCAACTACCCAAAGTTGTGGGACTTTCTACAACGTAAGTTGATTGGTATAGTGCCTTATGTAAATATATCGTTTTCTTTAAAAATTTTCTTATTTGCGATTTCTCTATAGAATTTTATCCTGAATTTGAAGCGTATCATGATGATGATAATGGTTTGAGCTCAGCAGACTACGTTTATGTGTATACGTTGATGTTGCATTTCTCATGTGTTAAATATCCCCAAACCTTTTTCCATGATATCTGTCAAAAATTACCGAACAGTTCACAACAAAGTATGGCTTCGTTTTTTCGCGAATTATTGGATGTGGAAAAATTAAATAAGGAGAATTTACGGCATGCTGTAGGCGAGGTGATCGCTTCGCATGGATCACCACGATCCGGTGACTCGATCAGTAGAAATAATAGCAGCTTTCCAACAGGCAATAGTCTTAAAGTCGATTCTCCTTTAAGGACCCCAAAACGTAACATTGGCACACAACGCAGCTCACCGCTTACACCGAAAACACATCTTTTAGAAGAACGAACACGTGAATTGTTCACTTTAAGAGTAAATTATAAGAAATTTGGTAACTTAACTATTGAACTAAGAAGTTTTATTATTTTAGGCCCAACTTGATACTGAGCTTTATGAAAAAGGTCTTCTAGAAATACAAATTAAACAGAATGAAGATAAAATTCTCAAATTAAGTATGAGATAAGTCTTATTGTTTGGGTATTTAATAAGTTTTTTTTTGTTGAAATTTTCTTACTTTAGATCAAGACCATAGAAAACTACTGCAACAAATACAAGAATTGAAAATGGATGTCCTTATGAAAACCAATGAAAACAACTCGTCGGTCAGCCGTGAAAGCGATGAGCATAATCAGGTATTTAAATATATATTACATTTTTAAATAACTTTCGTTAAAGTACCCCTCTACTTAATTGATTGCCTCATGTTTTTTGTTCTTTCTTTAATTTAGATGCAAAAGCGTTTAGCTAAGGAAATGCAACAAAAAGATGCTGAAATCTTGAAACTGAATGATAATTTAAGAGCCACACAAGAAGATAAAATTCTGGCGGAAGAAAAGGTTATAATGGAAATGTTTACGTAGAAGCATGAACTTTAATTGCTTTGTTTTCGATTACAGCTTACTTACAATGAACAACAAATTGAAGTCTGTAGCAAACGTATTGAACTATTGGAATTGAAAATAAATGACCTCACCGAAGAGATCGAGGTAAGTGCTTTTGTTGTCTAAAAACGTATTGAATTGAAAGTAGTTGTCTTCTGTTTATTATAAATTACATTAGATTTAATTCATTCATTTTAGAAACGAGATAACACGATTAAATATTTGACCGACGCCAAAATTGAACTGGAACAATTCATTGCTGAAACACGTGTAGAGGGATCAAATGCTTCTGTTGAAGTCGATTCATCATTTTCACGCACTTCTGAAGTTTCTAGCGAGTGTACGGCCAACGAACCGGAAAATCTAGCCGTTTCTGTTATTGACAAACAATTGCGTGAGAAAGAACACGAAAATATTCAGATGCGCGAGGAACTACATATGCTGAACGGCAATAATAAATTACTGGCCGAACATATACAAGAGCTTATAAAATTAGAAATGAGTGAGTTTAAAATCACTCTAGATGAGTTATCCGAATCTGATTCTGAAACTGATATGCCGGCGAATTGTGATCCCATCGCTCAATTTAATATGTTCGCCAGTTGCATGGAAAAAATCAATATGCATCATCAACTCGAGAAGAATAAAATCAAAACACTTGAACATGAAGTGATTGTGTTACAGAAAGAGAATTTAGAATTAGCGCGAAAATTAGATTCTGTACTCGATGACACAAATTTGTTAAGGAATAATCTGGACACCTTTGATCGTAACAATAAAGATTTAGAGCAAGCAAGGGAAGAATTGCAAAAGTCTTTACGTAATTGTGAAGCAGAGTTGAAGAATTTACAGGAACAGCTGCAAAACAGTGAGATGGCCAAGCAAAGTTCAACCGAAGAAGTAAATGCTTTAATATCAAGGTTGCATCAAATAGAAAAAATAAATGCCGAATTAACGGGCAGCAACACTCAATTAAAAGAGCAATCAGAGGGTTTACAAAATAAATTGCAAGACTTGCAAGAGAAGTGGATGACGCAGACCAAGTGTTTGGAAGAACAAATAAAGGTACTGAACGATCAGCTTCAAAAGCAAATCAAGGAATTAAAAGTATTTCAAGATGCCGAGCTTGCTTTAAAAAGTAACTACGAACAGATGTTAATACGTAATGAGCGTTTAAAAGAGAATTATCGAGAAGCAACAGATCATTTGAATACCATTCGTAATGAACTTATATCCAAAGAAAGGGAAATGTCCGGATTGGGTGTCCAAATATCTAATTTGACCATGAAGAATACCGATCTAGAAAAGCGTATCGATATTTTAATGCAAGAATATAAACAGGAGAAGCAACAATTGGAAAAAGATCAAGATCAAGGGTTAGAACGCATTAGGGAATTGGATAATAAAATTTTTAAAGCGAATGAAGAACTTGCTCATATGCGTACTATTTTAGAAAAAAGCGAATTGCAGAGCACTCATTTGAAACAAACTTTGGAGCAAGTACAAAGAAAAATACTTGCACTACTTAAATTATGCTCTGGGAATTCAATGCCTAGCAACTCGTTCGATACTTTTGAGGAATTGGAATATCACATTAAATCACTAATAGAGCAGAATTCTATTGCGGCAGCCAGATTAGAAACTTTAGAGGTCACCCAACAAGAAAGTAACACACGTTTGAATGATTTGCTGAAACAGGTACAAGAAAAAGAACGTATACTTAACCAGCGTGGTAGCAGCTATGAAGAGTTACTCGTTTTAAGGGCGCAAAATATCGAATACGAAGATAAAATTGAAAAGTTAAAGGACAAACAAAATCAATTTATTGAGCAAATTAAAAGTGATTTAAATAAAAAAGAAAGTGAACTCCGTCGACAGATGAAGGAGGCAAAATCAGAACATGAACAACGCCTTAAGGAGTTAAATAAAGAATTGAAATTGGAAAAGGAACACAACAATAACAAGGAAAGAGAGCTATTGTTGCTCATAGCCGAACACCGCGATATGAAATCTAAATTAACTGACGCAGAAGAACAAGTACGCACGTTACAGGAATTCAACGGCAGGGTTAGGATTAGTTGTGAACGCTTGAATTGTTTCGAGAAACGCGTTATGGAAGACTCCGAAGAGAATGAAAGACTTAAACGAGAAATTCATACTTTTAAACAAGAGATTGCTAAGCGCGCACAATGTTTAACAGAATCGAACAAAGCCGTACACAAACTAACGGAGGAGGTTAAGAATTGCGATAGCTTGAAAAACCAAATTAAGGAACTGCAAGACTCTCTCAGTCATGAAATTGAGGAGAAGGAGACGGTCGACCAAGTCTTACGGCAACATAAGCGCAAATTAGAAGAAAAAGAAAAACAAATAGGGAAACTACAGGACCGTTTGACTGAACAAAGCCAGGTGCTCACCAGCTTTAATGACAAATTAACTAAAATGACTACAGAAAGGGAACGATTGTTAAAGGATCTAGCCGCCTTTGCGTCGCAAATACAACAAGAACAAGAAGAAAAAAGCATTTTGCTTTCATCTCTGGAAAAATCGGCGGACCAAATGAGAGCAAACATTCGAGAGGAAGAGAGTCGCAGTAAAAATCTGGAAAGACTTAACAATGAACTCAATTCGCAACTAGAATCTCTCCGTCAACAGAACGCGAAGCTTCGCGATGACTTGTCCGAACGTGAAGCCAACTTTAGAGCGTTGCTTCAAGATCAACAACAAGTTAGAGAAGATTTCCAAGACAAACTCACCGCACTAATGCAAAAGTTGGCTGAAAGTTGCGACGAATTGGAAAACTACGATATAGCACTTATAGATATGGTGGTAGTAATAGGAAACAATGTTAACCTCTCCGCCCAAACGGATGAAATTAAGAATGTGTTCAATGCTTGTGAAGATCCATCACAGGGCAGTATTAATCAGTTACGGCATTGGCTTAATCGTTTATTCCACGTTCAAAATCTGCAGGAAAACAAGATAGAGCAGCTTATGCAGAAAGAAAATCAAAATTTAGATTTAAAAGAGGAACTGATTAAAGAAAATCAAGACTTAAACTCCAAACTAGAACGAAACCAAAAAGAAATGTATGATATGCATAAACAAATGGAGAACAAAGATTCAATTATGCAAAAGCGTATTACAAATGAGGTCAACCGCTTGGAAGAGGAAATATTAAATCTAGAAAAAATGAATGAGCGTATAACTGGTGAAAATGTCGCTTTGCAAAGCCATATTAATCAACAGGAACAAGAGTTTCAGAGCGCAAGATTGAAACTCGAAGAAATGACAAAAGATAAGCAGCAGTTAACGCAACAGTTAAAAAAGATGAAAGAAGAATGTCAGATAGTGAGTGAACGGGCTACGATTAGTTGCGATATGTTAGAGAAGCAAAATCAAAACAAGGTACATAGACTTCAAAATTTAGAAAAAGAGCTGGAAGAATTTAAAGAGGAAACTCATAGAACTCAGTCGAAGCAATACGTGGCGCAACAGCAACACAATAATTTACAGTTGGAACATAAGAAATTGCTAGAGAAAGTTAAACAGCAACAAAGCGTTTTGGATATTTTAGAGACGGAATTGGCTGATAAGTGCAAAGAATTACTGAATCTTGAAACGAAAATAACCGAGATGGAGAACCAGCACAAAGAATTAGAGAAGCAAATAGCATTCACAACTAAAAAATTGGATGAAACGGTCAACGAAAAATTGCATGCCGAATTGAAATCCGAACAACTGCGTTCGGAGTGCCAACAGTACGAAAGAGATATTGAAGTCCTCAAATCGCAACAGCAAAATTTCACAGCCGAAAATAATCGTCTGCGTAGTGATGTCGAGACCTTTAAAGCTGACAAAACCATTTTAAGCGATGAAATTAGAGACCTTGAATCGGAGTTATTGCGTGCAAATGACAACGTCTCAAAACTCATTCAACAGGTTGTATCGGTAAGAATGGAAAAGGAGAGTGTTTCCGAAGAAAATCAATTGTTGCGCAAGCAACTAGAAGAGGTAGGCAAACATCACACTACTGCCGAAACGAAGCTCAAGTCTTTCATTGAGCGCAATCAATCCTTGGAACGCAATATTCTCGCTAATGAGAATGAACTAAAAAATGCCAAAACAAATTTAGAAAAAAGCGAAGCAAATATTGATAAATTAACAAACGAAAATAAAAAGTATCGCGAGTCTTATCAGGCGTCTACAAAACGCGTTGAAAAAATGGCCCTTAAATTAGGAGACTCTCAAGCACGCGGCGTTAAACTCGAAAGAGATAGCGAAAAGTTACGCAAAACATTGGAAGCCAATTCAGCAACGATTGAGGCATTGCAAAAAGAGAAAGATTTGTTGCAAAGCGAAGCGAGAGCCCTGAAAGAGCGACTCTCGCGTGCCGAAAGAGGACACGACCAGCTGCTTGGCAAAATACAAAATCTTGAGCATATAAATCGAGCATTACAGGAAAGTAAACAAAAGTTGGAAGCGTCTGAAATAGATGACAAAGCAAAAATAAGCAAACTTGAAAAACTGCATAATGCAAACGAAGAGAAAGTACGAAAACTCACTTCCTCGCTAAATAGCAGCGAACATTCGAATGTTAAGCTTAATTTGGAAATCGGTGCTCTAAACGCGCAATTACAAAAACTTAATTCGAATCTTTCCGCGGAATATAACGCACAAGTTGAACAAATCCAGCGGCATTTGGCTGAAGTTCAAGAGCAGGCACAGAAATACGCACAATTTAATGGAAATTTGACAACTCAGCTTAACGAACTCCAAGATCAGAACGTAAAAATTAACGACCAATTGTCAAAGGCTTCATTGTCGTCAAGTATCAGTAAAGAGCGTTGCGATAAATTGTGCGTCGAAATGGAGGAATTGCGAACTGAATTGCGAGTATTACAAGATGGTAAGACTAAAGCAGAAGGAGAACGGGAAATTATAAAGCAAAGTCTAAAAGATATGCGCGCCCAAAACGAGCAATTAATGTGTGAGCGCAATAGTTCAGAATCACGTATTGATCTATTGGAGAACCAAATCAAAAAAAAGACCAAAGAAGTAGAAAATCTGCAAAACGAGCTAAAACAACTAAAAGAAAATGCGGAAATGCAAAGTTCAGAATTAACCGAAGGTAAAAGCTTAACAGCAACTAGCTTAGCCAAGTTGGAAGAATTGCGCACACGTCTTTCTAACATGGATACGACTCTGAAGAAAGAGCAACAACGTAGTGAGCAATTGCGTTCTGATAATCAAGTGCTGCATACTAAATATCAGGAAGCAAAAAAGCAGGCTGCTGAAGCGGCAGCCAACAGTGAGGAACGCATTAAAGGGAATCGTTTGGAATTGGAACAAATACTGGAAAAGATGAAAGCCAAAATGGTTAGTGGATATCCGTCTCTATTATTTCAATTACAGTTTTTGTTTTTAATATTCGTAGCGGAGAATTTTTGTTCGTATTGTTCTTTGTTACAATTTTTGGGGCATCAAATACTGTTTTTTTTTGTTCTTGGGAGTTATATTATTTCACATATTTTGATACTTTCGTTTCTATAAACTTTTTAGAAAAGTCGAGGCTAGTATGTGTTACTGCGCTTTTATATTTGAATATTTTGACATGCTTTTGCTTCTGTTTTCCATTTAATGACGATAAGTATTAATTGCAGTAGCAGTAGTGGTAGTAGTAGCAGAAAAGGTAGCAGTGATAGAAATAGAAATTGAAATTTAGTTGTTTTTATACTCTCTATCAAACCGTAGAATTTTACAAAATCTGTTATTATGTTAATGATACCCTGAGATGTGTACTACGAAGGAAGGATGTTTGTATATCTGTGTCCATGTATTTTTACTAACGAATCAAATAGAATACAAAAAATATTTTAAATTGAGAGTGGTGCTTGGAAACCATTAACATAGAGAACTGATTTCCGAAAGAATTACTTCAGAATTACTTCAGTACAAGAGAAAGAAATACAGTTTTGGTCCATAATAGGAGCTTACTTCACGGCTAGGCTTGTAATTTTTAAAAAAATTCAACATCGTACATTAAAAAAAACCGTCATGTTTAGACACATATCCATATACCCATCGAAAATAAAAAGGAAAAGATTCGGCAAATGCCGATTTACAGGAACACACTCATTTTTCTTATACACATTTGCTTTCAAAAAATGTTGTTTTTCTTTAATCTTAAAAATTCATGGACGAGATTGCTGACAGACGTTATTATCATCTCTTCCTCTCTCTCTCTCTCTCTCTCTCTCTCTTCCTCTTTTTATTTCTTTTTTAATGCAATTCCACCTCGAAAATGTCTGCAAAAGGCCAATACCTCAAGGGTCGGTATGAAATGGAACAACCGCTTACATTCGTGTTCTAAACATTTCTTTATTGTTGTTTTTACACAATTCATGTTCTTTGTAATATTAAATTATTTTCTAGACAAGAACGATTTAGAAATATTGTTTCAAAGCAGTAAACTCCCAGCATATTAATGTAAATGCAATACATACAGAGGACATTTTCATTCATTAGTGGAAAACTTACAGCATATGTATGATTTTTTTCAAATATTTTTCGAAACTTATTTTATCCACACTTTTTTTTTTAAATTAAATTAAATTCAATATTTAATGTCGATGTGTGTATAAGTTTGTGTATATACAAGTCTATGTATGTATTGTATAGCCGGTGATGACTTGTTGTACCGTATGTGGCTTCAACATAAGCACATACCTCACAACAATCAATGTAAATAAACAATAGTTTTGCACAATGGGAGAAAAATTAAAAGTTAAAAAAAAATGTGTTGTTTTTTGTTTTCTTAATTTGCGTTCAGTGTTCTGATGTCCATAACCGTAATTAAGCAAAAGTATGCAAACATATGTACAAACGTGTGGACAACTGAGTTTAAACTGAATTGATAAGAGAAAAAGAAATTGAAAGGAACTTATAAGCGGTAGTTATATAATGATAAATGATAAATTTAACACAACATAATTAAATCTTTAAGATTATGTAACATAAGCTTGCCTTCTAAATATCCTTTTTATACATTTTCTGGCTATGATACTCGTAAGTTACTTGATTGATTGGTTGTTCAAAATAAAGTTTTTGATGAATTAATGGTAATCGTTTCTTAATTTCTCATCAATCAGTATAAGCTCAGAAGTGCATTTCGAGCTAACAAAAAATAAACTCAATTTAAATTAAATCTAAATGTATTTAATACGTATTTAAATTTCAATTTTACTGGTTTTTCACACCATTTCCGACATTTGATTACGTTTATGAAAACATTTTTCTTAAATCATCTGGTTTGCTTATCAAAATCGTTGTTTCCTATACATATGTGTAGTATAATAAAAAATGAACACAAAAATCGAAAACTAAAAACCAAAAATCGAAACAAAACCAAAATTGTAACATTATCTATAGAAAACGCTCTACATAGAAGATGTTAGTAAACTCAAAAAACGCCACGAAAATGAACTGGTCATCTTGAAGGCAGAGATCGAAACATATAAGGCACAGGTACATTTTTTCTTTTCTATTTGCTCATATTTTAAAATATCAGGTTCTCTTCTAATTTGAGAAATTTTTCTTTTCGTTATTTAGAATACGAAGTATGAAGAGCATACCCGTAAGCTTTCCACACAAATTGTGCGTTTAAACGAAAATATTTTAGAATATCAAAAGGAGAACACTATACTATCGACAAAGTTAAAACATATTATGGATCATCAACAATTACAGGAAAAGGACTCTGAGAAGCTAAAACATCCAAATACCATACATGTATCAACCGTATCATCTAATGCGACGACAGGCACAGGACATACCTCGCGCTTAGGAAGTAATTTGGGTATGGAAGATGAAGAAGGTGAACTATTTAATAATACATATTTGACGGATTTGAAAACAGGACACATACCTGAATGCATGAATAAAGATGTAGGGTAAGTGTATTAACGAAAATTTATTTAATATTTTTTTTCGTGCAATCTGTAATTGTTTTCTTTGATTGACAGTCTGGAGGAATTAAAGCATCGCAATTCAATGTTGCCACCGCATTTGCGTACTACTTATGCAGCACAATATGATTACGAATTTACCGAAGATGATTTCAAAGTAAGCTTAAAATGCTAAAAATAGCAGACAACTCAAGCTAAATAATAAAACAAGAAATGAACAATTGACAACAATAACATTAATGTTAAGATTATAAACAACAATATCCCCAGAACAACATCAATACGAAAATTTCCACCTAATATTATTAAAGTATTAAATTATTGTCCAAATTTGAAATATATATATATTATATTTATATATATAGAAAAACAACTTTTTTTAATAAAAAATATTTAGTATTATAGCAAGAAACGATCGTGGGCATCAAAATTGTTTAAAATATTCGTAAGTTTTTAAATACGAAATCATTTTGTTCAAACTTGTCAATATTTTATTTTATTCGTTACTGCAATGTCCAACTACTAAAAATTATGTCTGTCAGATATATATCAGATATATATATATATATGTATATATGTATATATGTATATATATATGTGTTTTTGTGTTTGTATTTGTGTTTGTGCTACTTGAAAATTAAGCTGAATATTAATTTTTTTTGTATCGATTACAATAAAAGAAAATACAATTTTTTTTTCTATCTATTTTACCCTTAGGACAGAGGTCCACATAGTTTTGATGACAGTATGAGCGTCTTGTTAAGCACTGGTGGTGCGCGTAAAAAATGTTCAGGCGTTACGCATTATAAACGTCCAGGACCACCTACACCTAGTAAAAACGGTGGTCGTTTATCGTTCGGTGGATCTATTGGCAGTAACACGGAACCTCCTCGTGAAATTTTAAAGGAGTCTTACGAAGATAACGTTGGCTCAAATGTTGCCAGTAAAACACCAGCTCGTTTTAATATATTTTCTTCCCGTTTTAGTATGGGTAACACTACGCGTGATGAGGTAAGTAGTCTCTCAAAGTCTTAAATGTAAATGTTTTGTTTTTACCTACTAGTGTCGTGTTTAGTGATTTTTAAGTCAATGTTGATTTTAAATTTTAAATATGTTAAGCCATCGGATCTGCAGAGGTGGAATTTTGTAATCATATGATAAGAGATATTGTTCAAAACAGTCAAGTTTGCAATCGAAATTATATTGAATTTCATTTTTTCTTTGTATATTGCTGTTAGTTTGCGATTATAAATCACAATATGTTTGAGAATCAACATGTGATAGTTTCCTCTCGCCTTCGGTCAGGGCGGTACGTTTGCAGCATTTAGTCTCTAAATTATTTAAATAAAAAAGTGCTGAACCGTAACGGGACGGAAATGTAATTTTTATTTACATAAGATGCTTATTATTGTTTCATCGATTGGCCGCATTAGTTATAAAGCACCCAATATATGATTTTGCATCTATTTCATATCAAAATTTTCCTTCTTGCGGGAAATAAAAAAAATGAAGTGTTTTTTAACTCGTACGTAATTCTTATTGCCCTCAATGAAGTAATTAATGTTGGTAGAGGTGTTGTTTTCAGTGTTTGTACAAATGTCTTTTGAAAACTATTCGATTATTGAACAATTCAATTTAATTCTTCTTTCGTACCGATCTTTCTTCATGAAATTTTAAAACATTTCGTAAATTTAAGGATTATGACCGAGATCTAAGGAAGGCCTTGCAAAAGAAAAAAGTAAGAGGCTATCAAATGAAAGGCAAGAGTGACGATGGCGGCATGTGCACTTCAACACCACGTAAAAGCAAAATACATTTTGATCAGCGACGTTTGTTGGATCAATTGATAAATTCTTCGCCTTCTCCCACCCCGTTGGCTATAGACTCACCAAAAAAAGTAATAAGAAAGCAGAATTTAAAGTCTTTCGAGTTGAATTCTGGCGTAACACCCGTAACAATATTTGGAAAAGTAACTAGTACTGCTTGTGAGCCAAGGATTAAACAGAACTCTAAATATTGTAGAACTAAATTGAACTATTCCAAATATCGTAAGACATCAGCATTTAAATCTCGGATTTCGAAGCATTTGCAAAAGCTGTGTACGCCTGCGAGCACCGAAAGTACATCGTCGGCCCCTGGAGGCAGTACTCCACGTGAACGGCCAAAGCGGCCAAATTATTTGAAGATATTGGATGCAGGGGCCCAGGAAAAGTTATACTTTGAAAATCGCTTAAAACGTTGCTCTAAACGTGAGAAAGGTATTCGACCTTCCATTTATTTGACCGGCAATATATTCCACAAATATTGTCCAAACGTTCAGGGTAAAATACAACAAGAAGTTCAACGACAGAAATCACGTAATAAAAGATTGGATGATTTTAACCGTTTGCGTAAACTAAATTCAACGTCCATGAATCAAATGGGTGAATATATCACCACAAAAAATTCAACATATAATTTGAAAGAGAAGAATAATAATTATAAGAAAAACAAAAAAGACGAAAAAGTGGTAAAAAAATCCTCGATATATCAGAGGTACGCGCTTTATGACAGCGAATATGTATGCGATCTTGAAAACGAAGAAGAGGAAGAAGATGATGAATACAAAAATGAAGATGAAAGTAACGAATTTCTTTACTTCAATGCGCTAATACCTAGTCAAGATTCTAAAAGTTACGATAATTTTGATGCGACTGAAGACGATCAACAATGTAAGCAGTTCGAGGAATTGTTAACACAAACTGTTTCAACAGCTCCTTTTAAGGTCCATAATTTGCAATTTAAAACGAATGAAGCCAATCATTCCTATACGGATATAAGTTCTCCTTCGATTTGCAAACACCAAACTAGCGGAGCTAGTGTATCGACAGCTACACCTCATTTAACTTCGGCATTACCTGAAACATTTCAACGCACCATTTACGGCAGCCACATAATCTATAATCATCGTTTACCACAAATTAACGCAACATTTGCACGCAAATCTTCGATTCATGTGAAAAGTAAGAAGAACTCGTCCAAAAGCAATGACATCATATTAATAACCGATCAAACTATAACGTTCACCGATTTGTTGCGTATGTGGAATCAAATGGATAATTTTACAAAGTTTATATTATGTTTTGCTGCATTGGCCTCGTTGTTCGTTTTAGCTCTTATTGCATCTCCATCTCTTCGTAAACGTTAACTTCGCGGGTATATATATGAATGAAAAATTTTTTAAACGAAATTTGAAAATATTAAGAAAAAAAAATTAAATTTTTTTTTAAAGAGAAAAAGAAGTTATTCAAAATCTTTTAATTCGAAATTTTTTTAAAATTTGAATTCTTATAAGATTCGGCAGTAATTTTCTGCTAGGATAAGTTCTACGCTGTATTCAATACGAATAGAAAATGGATTTAGATTACCAAAAAACTTGGTTTCAAATAACATTCGACTTTCTTCCTCTCATAAATATGGTATGAATCACTAATGCGTAACGAATTCAACATCCGTAACGCATATAAGTAATGCGCTCAGATTACATTAAAAGTCTCAGTAGTACAGTACTGCCAAACTAGTGTGATGTGCCGGACTTCTAGTCCTCTCGATTCTTCATTAATTCAGCTCATAATACTATATGTTTGCACTTGCGGAGAAACACTTTGCTTAGTATATTTATTATGCAATTGATAAAACTTGGAGGTTGTAATAGCTCGAATTACGCGAAATACCGGGGTTTTTTTTAAATTTCTTTCTTCACTTCCAGCTAATACGCTAATTAACATATGATACGGTAGGATTGTTTTCCAATTTCTGATGCCTAGGTGTCTGAGATAGAAACATATATATGAAGCTGAAAGTAAGCATTTATTACATTTACTTAGTTGAAGATGAACAATCGATAAATTTTAAAAACAAAGCTAATCTATCGAGATCTATATCCGTCCATAGAATTTTAGGAAGATTTATTGAGGTCATCTACATGTGCTGCAATACATGAATGTATGTAATTAGCTGCTAAATAATCCTGCAACAATTGAACATTCGTTCGAGAAAGATCTAAAACTTATCGGTTGGGCGACAAAAACCTCCTAGAATTCGATTATGATCTATCCCTCTCTTCTCCCAACTTCTTTCTCTCCGATCATCACAATGTTTATATGCATATAAAGGATAAACCCCGGTTGACATGCCATATTGATTCCGCTACGCCGAATCTTTTGTACCCATCACCTGTATCTTCAAAAATAGGCCGAAACAACTAAACTTCGATATTCTATAATATTGGGTAGGCATGACCAATTTCTTCTATGCAAAGGGAATAATTTTCAATGTTTCCGTCAAATTTGATCTAGATAACCTAACTTTTACGAATGGACAAGTGCTTATCACACATTACACAGAAAGGCAGACACACGGGTTTAGAGACGTACGAACGTACGCGCCTAGATAGATTCCAAAATTGATATTGATCAAATATATGTACACATTATAAGGTCATAAAAAATTCTGAAAAATGTACAGTAGTTTTAGCCCCTTAAACAAATGGCGGCGTAACAGCTCTCATAAAAAGTTTATTTTAAATAGATGTCGTCTTGACGCTTAGGGGAACATCTAATATTTTTTTCAAAAATGGATTTTAAAAAAACCAGTCAATTTTAGGAAAACAAAAATGTTTTTTTCTCGAAAAAGGAGAAACGGATACCAAAACAGTTATGAAGTAATTTGGAAATCAATTAGTTTAGGATTGGGATACATTATGGGATTACACATAGGTTCTGAAATTTCAAAAAATCGATTTATATATATATATATATATATATATATTTTTAACTAGTAATGTGATACGACATTTCAAAAGTATTTTCCCAAAGTTTTAATCAAGTCGATCGGACTAACACTCTAAGGAAGAGAGAGAGCGACAGATAGTGAGAGACAGGGTCTATAGAAATTCCTGTTATTATTGTATCTACTATTGTTACGTCAAACTTTAAATGCGTTTTTCTCAAAACTTTATTTTTGAAATCGCAGGACAGCCAAAATCCGAATTTCGAAGTTTTTTATAATCTTTTAATTACGAATCGTACTAATCTACTTATAAAAACAATTTGGTTTTTTGATTTCAAATAAATCCGTTTTGAGTTAAGGTGTCCAAAAACACGATCTAACGGCTGAATTTTCAAAATTTTTAAATGAAAGTTTTACAAAAAAAATAGTTCAAGTTTAAAGTTAAGTTTAAATTTGTTCTTTCCTTCAAAACTTAATAAATCCTTTATGGGGGGGCGAGTTCAAAAATCAAAGTTTCAACAAAAACCTGATTAAAGTTTGAAGCACTGACTTCATTTGAAAAATCGAATTTTTGAGCCGCATAGGGATAATCCAATATATATATATATAGGATTGTCTGTGTAATACAATTAGGTTCGATTGTTGTCATCAATTTTAGAAATTCACTTTAAAAATAATTTAGCAAAAAATTCTTCAATTATCTCAAATATGTTCGTTAGCAATTAGATCAATCAGGTAGAATATTTCTTACAGATTTTTAATTTTGACAATGGTTTCTGTCTCATAGTTATAGATATCCTTTGATATTAACATGAATTATTTTTTTGTTGTAATTCATGTTCAATGAATTTATTTGTAAGACTTATTCGAGTTGATTTTATGCCCAGTAGCGTCAATTAGTTGATGAAAATTTAATTGAAATTTTCAAAGGATTAATTTAAATTTTCAATACTACGGAAATCCTAGATTGTGTAGTAGAAAAAACATTGATCCACTATTTTGAAGGAAAAGAGTTGTTCGTCGATATCATTATACATTAAAGAATGGAAATCGCCTAAACAGCCCGTGAAAAGATTAAAAGAAAATGTAAAATATAATTAAAATTTCTTAAAAGTTTTTTAAAAAGATAATAAAGTCTATTTCTTAAAATACTCATAAGCTTTACTTTGTTTTTTGTTCTTTTTTGTTTTCCATCTTTACAGAATACGCCGCCTAAAAGACGTCTCAGCAATTTATTTAAAAGAAAATAAATTAATAAGATTTGTTCTCTTCTTTTTCTGTTTATATGTTTTTAATGCTAAAATCCATTATTTATAGGTATATGTTTATTTAATATTGTAATGAATTTTTGTATAATGATTTATGATTTTCTTTTTAATATGCATTGCATTCTGCGCTATTTACCATACTTTTGCGTTTCTTGTTTTCTTGGGTTGTTTTGATTTTTAATTTAAATATTGTTTAAATTAAAAAACAAAAAACAGAAAACAAATATATGGATATACGTGTATGTATACATGAAATATTACATACTTATACACGTATATACTTATATATTACAGACATATACAAATATATAAATAAATTTTTTTCATACATATTGTTCTTTAAAATATTAAATTAAGTATTATTCTTGAAAGTAATAAACTACGTTTTATACATTAATTGCAACGAACGAAAAATAATGCAAAGTCATTAGCGTTAAACGAAACCTAAACACACTTTTTTCAAAATGATGAAAAACAAAAAGAGAACAAGTTCGCATATTTACGCAGCAATCTGATTACTCGTCCTTTATTAAAAATTAAGGAGAAAAAAAACGAAGAAGTAACAGAAGAAGGAGAAAGAATTTTTATAGAAGGTTACAGTTTGATTGTCATATGGTGTTGTTCTTTTTTTCGTTTTCTTTTTGCAAAATTTCCATTACGAATTCTCTCACTCAACCTTATTGTTATTATTGTAAACTTGTTTGCACCACTAGCGGCGCGTGTCTTGAAAAGATACACTAGCGCACTGTTGTTATGCACTTAGTTATACAAATTATATAATGACTGCATACGTGTGTGCACCTATGTGCATCTGGATATGTTAATGAAGAAGTACTGCAAGAAAAATAGTTTTTTTTTCGTAACTTCTATTACAGTGAAGAAGGAGGAGGATATACTGTATTTGTAATGACGTCTGTAGCAGGCAGAAAAACGCTCTACTAAGTCTATAAATTCTTATAAATCAGCATAAATTTCTACCGAATAGACAAGTAGTCAAAAAAGTCGACTATCACGAGACCCGATTTCAATTCCAGCACGGTAAACAATACTTTAATTACGATATTAGAGTGAGCTGATCGTATCTATAATGAATACTTGACCTGTAAAAACATAACTTTTATCAATTGAGCGTGCCCTCTCAGGGGCTTTTTCCCTTCACACCACTTTGTGATCATCCTCATATTATAAGTCACTAAAAAAAGAAAGAAAAAAAAATTAAATCGGTATTATATTGTAAGCATTTTCATTTTAATTATAATTTATCTATTCTGAACATAATTGTAGGCGGCTTATATTTATTTTACATAACCGAGTTTTGAACTCATATTTTTGCTATGGTTATGGTGGTCACGATTGTTGTTGGCTAAATAAACTTATTTTCACATCTACCCTACCCAATGGGACTTGACTTAACGGAGACTTCGCATTCATTTTAACCTCTCAGCTTTTTATCTAAAATTTTTGGTATCAAAAGCACTCGAAGAGAGGAATATATACCTTACGGAATGATTAAAGCACTTGTGTTGCGGAACATAAACCACAGGAGAAATTTCGTGCAATTTTCTTCTTCTATGTGAGGTAATAAATGTGAAAAATGTAAAATTTTCTTATTAAGGTGAATACACATATAAGTGGTTTATTGTTTTATAATTTTAATTGCGATTTTGAAAAATAATAAAAACGTAATTTTGAAAAAATAAAAAAAAACTTTATTAATGAAGTAAAATAAATTAATATACAAAATATTACGTTTTTGTAAAAATAAAAATTTTTGAATACACAAGCCATTTTCTTTAAAGCAGTTTCTCCAGTATTTTCCAAAAGAACATATTAAAATTTTTATATCTCACTTCATATATTATAATAATTCAGAAAAGTGGACGAGAGGGTCTTCACGATCGTTGTCTTTTTTTGCATTCTTTGATTTTGATTTATGTAAACTTGGAAGAAAACCTCAGCATCTATTGGTCCACCCTTGAATTTTATTACACCCGCAATATGCTGCATGTAAGTGTTTTTAAGCGTTTTGTTTGGAACGTTATATTGTATCCTATCATTCTGTATCTAATAGGACCGAAATTTGGTGACTAAGTAAGAGAGTCCAACAAATCAATGCAAATCTGCTCGATTGACTTTTTACCAACAAGTTTACGTTGCCAAGGATTTAGACTGAAAGATAACATATATAATATAAGCTTGCGTCGTTTTTTATCAAAAATTAGGGACTTTTTGTAAGAGAACGGTACATTACGTTTCATTTTAAGTATTGTCCTTCACCAGGCGTCACATCTTTCATCTTTTAGACAAAATATGAAGGGAAAAACAACTGGCCTTTCGAGGCAGTGCAAAAAAAAGGCATACATTCAAGCATGCAATAATCGATTGTAACCAGGATTAAATAGAAGTATCAATGTCCACTGATAACAACGGAAGAGTACTATATTCCAGTTAAGTGCCACTAAAGTTTTCTGGGCGTGGGGTGAATTACGTTGTGCTGAAAACTCACGATATCGTGATTTTTTGATATTTTACGCTGATTTCTGTGCCATGTTCATGACATAACGTTGGTGGCGTCCCCAAGGATGGTTCCATTTGGTTAGAATGAACCACAATACACTATACCTGCTTACACGGATATTCTCCCAATGAAGCCAACATGGATATTATTCGGTTTTATTATCTATGTTAATGGTTCAGCTAGTCCACATAATGTACTTATTCGTGCTTTAGATATCCTGACATAATCACTGTTCATCGCCCGTAAGGATTTCATCTTTAGAATTAAGCGAAAAAAATAAAATTTCCCGTAAAAACGATGTTTTCGCACGAAAAAATTATGTAATGATGATACGGAACATTAATAATTCATGGTTATGTTGTTACCAATTAATGGAACTTACGATAATATATTTTATTTTTTAGATTGAAACTGATTCCGACGAAAGCGAAATCTAAATTTTATTTTTTAAGTGATTTATTGCCCTTAAAATTATTCTCTCAAATATTCATTCGCAAAGCGATACAAAAATTGTTTTTAAAAAGTAATTGATAATACCATAATGCGATCACTAAAAGTAGATTTATATCCTTAAATATATTTAAAAAAAACAAAGAGATTTAATAACATTCTAGTTTTTATATATGAAAGTACAAATTCTTGCAACATATTGCGTCATTCACTTATTATGTTGTCAGGTGCGGATTTGAGACACAGGTGGATGATGTCACGTGTAGGAGACATACATATCCGAAATCGTGTTTGTTTTTTTTTTTTCTTTTTTTATAGTTTGGACATCTGGAATACTATTTCATATTGCGATGCAAAAATATTTTTTCTACCATGAAAATGTTGAGTTTTATGCCAAATAAAGAGCGTACGCCGGCAGCAATTTTTTTTGTTCGAACGATATAAAAAGAGGTCATTTTTACATCGTATCATTACTGAGGATAAAAAGTGGATTAATTTTAAGAAATCGCAAACGCCAAAATTCATGGATAGACTCAGGCGTATCCGCAATGTCGACGGTAAGACAGAATCCCTTTGACTGAAAGATAATTCTATGTGTTTGGTGGGACCAGAAGAGACACTAATCTATTATATACTGTTAAGGGCTCAAAAAATTATAAAAAATATCAAAAAAGATAATAAAACGCCATTTTTTTACTTCGTCTGTTCCTTCGTTTATTCATACGATAAAATCGATACGTTAGAGACGCTCGAACCAAGCGGTTTAATCCTCAGACTGTAGTGCTTGCGATTACAACTTATTGAGAAACGCTTTAATTCGCACGATAATATGACAAAATGGATCGATGATTGGTTTGCCTTAAAAGAGCAAGAGATTTTTTAGCGTGACATACACAAACTGACAGGTGGAAAAAAATATGCAGCTAGCGATGCGCAATACTTTGAATGGAAATATTTTTTTTATCATTTTATGCAAAAAATTCCGGTTTAATATTTACATATCTGCTGCTACGCTTACCTATCTATTTTGAATTTATTCGTTAACTATTTAATATTCAAATTTTTACATATGAAAGTACAAATCTAAATAAAATGTCCTTTTTTTTATGTTTTCTAACAATAAATGGGAATAAATATATAGGAATTGTGATCGCTTTTGTGTAACAATCCTTTTATATTGGTTTGCGTCCTTTGAGCTGAGTCGCTATCAGTGATAACCTTGCATCTAGAACAGACAGGCAAAAATGTTCTCAAAATATGATCATCTATGCAATTTGGTTTTTTTTTTTGAAAACTTGATTTAAAGAAAAATGAGTCGAGTTGAATTTTTTTTTTTTTTTTTTTTGGTAAAATCAATGAAAAACCATGAAAAAGCAAGCCATAAAAACGCAAAACCATGATTTAAAAAAAAAAAAAGAAAAGAAGAGGTTCGAAGACTCACTTTTGAAGGAAACATTCTTTTATTACTATTTAATGCACTCAAAATACTTGTAATATTCTACGACTATGATCGGAAAATTGATCTTCTGATGCAATTAAAATTTCATCTATTCATAATCATCTTTTTGCATAATGTCCTCAACGAAAAAAAAAGAAAAATTATCAATATTACGATGATGTTATTTCGTAAGGACGATAAGGTGGCTAATATTATTCATATCATTAATGCAGGTTGCTGAGTGAGCTCAGCTCGTGATGGCAATTTAGTGTTTGGAAACTGATCTTTTTTTTCTTTTTGTAATTATTTCAAAAAAAAAGATATTGTTAAGATGCTCATTAAAAACGTCATCATAAGTCAACTAACACAACTACCCGAATAATATCAATTACATCAAGAATTATCTAATAAATAATAAATTAATAGGTATATAAATTAAATTTACTTAGGAATTATACGAAAAAAAAAAAACTAAAATAAATAAAATATTATCTTCTTAAGTAGTAAATGAAATGATGCGCATTTGAAATTTTATGCAATAATCACCGTAAGGCATTTGATAACAGTTACAGATCAGTAACAAAAAATATATTTAAATTAAAATCAACAAATGAAAAGTTGACCAGATGTGTCTAGTTAACAAGGAGAGCGAGAAAGTAATGGAAAGAGCGAGAGGAAGGAAGTAAGAAAAGGTATGTAATGTAGACAAATAGAAATTTAAAACGAATACCGGTTAAGTAAGAATTTTATATATTTCTCAACTAGATTTCTATGCAAATTAGTTGACGAAACCGCGGCATTAGCATCAACACCAGCACCAGCACCAGCATCAGCACCAACGGCATCAGCGCCAGCATCAGCACCATCACCAACAGCAGCAGCAACAGCCACAGCCGTAACAGTTGACAATAACAAACACCAACGCAAAATTACCTTATGAATACTGTAAAGTATTCATACTGTAAAGTAAAGATCACACTACTACCCCATCTCTATAAAATAGAAATTGTAAATTGAAATGAAAAACAGGCGATGAAAATTGATTTTATTCATACTCTTACCATATAATAATAATAATGCAGTTACAAGTTCATTAAAAGTATCGGGAAAATTTCAAAGTACTGTGTATATATAATACTGTATATATATATATATATATATATATATATTTATATTTATATATATATGTTTATAGGTATATATATATATATGTAATCATATCTTATATGTATACATGCCATATATATATATATCTATATATATAAATTATAACATATATATGTATTAAATATTATAATTTTCGTTGGTATTAACTTGAAGTGCGTTGTGTTTGGTTTTAATAAGGGACTTGTAAGTGCAAGCCAAGCGCCGAACACCGCTCGTGTTAACTGAATATACAAAACCGATAAAAACTCGATCAAAACCAGTGAGTAGATCAGTTCAAGTTTAGGCAAGAGTTTAGATGCTGGTCGCTAATCAATAATTAAAACGTTTGTAAAATTCAGTTTATTGAACAAAAAAAAAAATAAAATAAAATAAAAAAAAAATTTAAGTGAAAATAAATATTTAGTCGAAAAGTTTAAAACTAAATTTCATCTCTTTTTGCTTTTTTTTTTTTCTTAACAACAAAATATCCTGCTTACAACAAATGCTCGTTTGGAACGATAATCAAGACACTAATTTTAAATTTTGCTGAAATTCAAACGCAATAATAATAATAACAGCAACAACAATAGCATCACAACCAAATTCTCATTTCATTTAAATCTATATTATTATTAAAAATTGATAAAAAGAAACTTTTGGTTCTTCTCCATTTTATTAGCAAAACTATTAAGTGCAAATTTTGCCTGTGATTTATTTTAAATAAAAAGAAGAAAATTTTTTTGAAATTTTTCTCTTTTGTGTGATAATGGTTACAAGTGGTACGGAAAACAATTTAATTACAAATACAACAACTTCAGCGACATATTTATCCAATACCATCAAAGGTCGAACATCATGGAACATCAAAACGACAACTTTGGCTAAAAAGACCATCAATCGTATACGCGGTATCGTCGAGTCATTAAAAATCTCTCCAAATCCTGAAAAACCAATGATACCGCTAACCATTGGTAAGTTAATGAAAAAAATCGAGTATTTAGATTTATAAAGAATATAGATAAAACGAAGAAGAGTATAAATATGTAAGAAAAAGAAATTAATTCGAAGACAGAAATTTTCAGTGAATTTGTTCAACAAGCTGCTTATCTATCTATCTCAGCGATAATATAGAAATTACTTGTCTAAGTCAAGGATAATCGGTTGTTTTCTGAGTATATTTTTTTTCGAATAAAAAGGAAGAGAACAAGATTGACAAATTTGTAAAAGCTTTAGGAATAATATTGAAGCACATTGCCAAAAGATGATTTTCTTATATCTTCCATAATACCCTGGATTATCCATCAGATTTTCTTTTCATGTATTGTTTAGTTTAGGACGGTGGATTCATTTACTAAATTTAATATTTCATGACATGTCTTGTGCGCGCATATAGCGGCTCTACTACTGAGTTGATTTTGCGACTATTAAATATTTTTTTAAAAAATATTTGTATAAAGTTTGTCTCAATACTACTAAAACTGAAATTAATTTACATAATTGTTTAATAAAATAGAATAGTTTCGAATAGAATTATATTCAAACAAAAATGTTTGTTTAATTTATTAATAATTTTTCATATTCTTTATTGATTTTATTGATGTAGAAATTATAACTCGTATCCCAGGTTTCGAAGAGTCATGTTATACCAAACTTGCGTTCTACAAACCATCTTTAAAATTTATTACAAATAATTTCTTTGCATTTAGAAAATCCAATAATATTTTCAAATACGATATTAAAATTAATTGAAAAAAGACAAAAAAAAATTGAATTGAATTTCTTGTTAAATTAAATTTAAAGAAACGATTACGATCGAATTTTTTTTAAATCTTTCTTACTATTTATATAACTTTTTAAGTTTATTTAACTGCTTTTTGTACTTGACGCGGAGAAAATTGAAGACCAAATTCACGTTTTAATCAAAATTTTAAAATCAAAATTTGCAAACTTAATCTGAGTGGAGCGAAAAATTCCATCCACATAATTTTTTTTTGCTTTAAAATCGATTCTGCTGATCTTATCTGCGTACTAAATTTACGTTTATTTGTAAGAACTACAAATGGAGCTTAGAAGTATTGAGCTTAATTCTTGGCTGTTGACTTCTCGTTGATTGAATTGAAATTATTCCTTTCATTTTTTCAAGGAATATTTTCTTAGAATTATTTGATCAACATTTGTATTAAGTCTTAATGTCTCTGTCTGATGTCTGATATTTACAATCTCTTCTTTCTTCTTTAGAAGATAATTTAGAGCATTTTATTATAGTTTGCTTTAACATTTCTACCTTTCTATCCATTTTAACAAAGTGAAAGGAAACAATTCCAAATGCCAAATTGCAAGAATTTGTTGTTGTGGGCAACGATCTTTAAAAAGAACAAAGATCGGAAGCCGGAAGTCACATTGTTATTAAAAGGCAAACTCTCTTTAAAGCACGGAAAGACTCCACTTAGGAAAATCGCAGTTTCTTTTAAATTATACACATGCCTGGGAAATATTTACATCGGTAGATATATTTACTGAACCACAGATCGATACAAAACATATCGATCATAACTAGTTAATACTAAAGCAATACTTAAAAACATTCGGAATTATTTTCACCTCTGTGGTTCTTTAAACCAAATTAATTTCCATATTTTATCTAAGGAGTTGAACTGAAAATTACTTTTTTTTCACAATTTCGCGTATAATAAAGGAAATAATAGCCTACGAAAAAATCAAACCGTATATTAATATCAGAAATAATATCTTCGTAACTTTAATTATTTGATCTATTCGCTTTGGCTTAATACACGATAAATACTTGTGAAGGGAACCTTGATTATCAACTTTCCGTACCCTAGCTGGAAAATGTATACCAAGCAAACTATAAAGTTTGCACGTAACTTCAAGATCAGTGAATCAACCATTTTGAGGACATCAAATTTTTTTTTTTTTTTTTGTCTTTATGGCCATAAGAGAAGACCACCTCGCAAACTCGATAAAAAATGAGAAAATACAATAAAGAGAAGAGTATCGGAGAAGTGATTTCCAACTTTTTCGATTTTTATTAATATGTTAATACTATGATGGATAAAAAATAAGGTGAATTTTTCCTTTAAACCCTTAATACCAAGGTGAGTTTTTCGATTTTTGCTAGTATGTCTGTAAAATAACGATTTCAATAACACAAGGACGTCATGAGACACATACGATCGGGAACAGTCCACCAATCGAACGAATATCGTGAAAAAGTTGAATGACTACTGAAAAAACCCCGCCAAAATCCTTCAAAAGTCAAGGTTATATGAACAATTTTCTTCGATTATCGCAATGTTGTGAATTATGAAGAATTTTCCGCTAGGTCAAGTAATATAGACAAGAAATATTACTTGAGCGTTAGTTAGGAAGGCGCTAAAGACGATGAAGTTGATTTAGAAAAAATAAATTATTTCTTTTTTAAATTATAAACTACTTCAACCTATTTTTTGATAACATTAGTAGTATATGTAGCTCATATTTAGTTTGAAAGTGAAAACTTACGTAACAATTAACGCTTTTATCTTTTCTTTTGTTTTTTTTTTTTTTTTATTTATTACCCATACATAGTTCTATGGTAATTTATCATTTCATTACGAAATATTTAATTAATTTATTGATTGTGTGTGTGTGTGTGTGTGAAAGTAGTAAACACTTATATTGGAAAAAAGTGTTTACTAAGTGTTTTAAAAAAATCAAACTTAATTAACAAAATTTATACAAAAATTACAAAACAAAAGCAACACTAAAATGCATTACAACAACAAAGGATGGCAATAGCTTTTTTTATTATTACACTAGCATTTACATGTATATGCATGCTTATCAAGTGTCTTCCTAAGATTACTGATCAGAATGATGGGTATACAGTTAGTGTATATAATTATGAATGTAAAAGTGCGCTTATGAATCTTCGTTTTCTTTTTTCTTCATTGAACACAAAAGAATCTTATCAATGGATATCGTTTTTCAAATTATATTCTTCAAGTTATCTCCTGGAATAGCAATCGTGGAGGCAATGTCCTCTTAATTAAATACTGTTTAACACAAACTTTTAAGATTTTTTTTTAACGCTTCGATTCAATAAAAATTCTTCTGGTTTTTTTATATTAATCCAGTTTTTTTTATAACTGCAGTAGGCAGTAATTATTAACAGTGGTTTGAATGGCATGGGAAGAAATCTTTAGTAAGCACTTCTACTTATGGTTAATAAATAACACACCTTCTAATTTCTACCAATCAGCAATGAACAGAGAGAAAGACGGAGAGCGAGAAAGAGTGTGTGTGTGTGTGTGTGTGTGTGTGTGTGTGATCTATGGCAGTAAACAAACACATCTGTGCGTTCAAATAATTTTCAATATCTTTAAGAAATTAAGGATTTTCAATGTTCTATAAAAAAGGAAAAAAATCAATAAAAATGGAATTAAAAAATATGTTCCAATTAATTAAATTTTATTGTTGCTGTTCTCATCTATGATAATAAAAAAAAAATAAAAATTGTTGTTTAAAGCGCGCCATAAGAGGCATTTTGTTACTAATTTTTTTTCATTTGCATAAAAAGAAAAAACAAACTGAAACAACAACAAAAACAACAATCGTGATATTATTATTATTTGTTTAGAGAATTGTGCATTTGCATAAAATGTTGTTTCACCTGTTGTCACTAAAATCGCACGATCGTGTTCGCATATGATATCTTAAAAGCCGGTTACTTGTTTTTTTTCTTTTAGTTGTGCTGTTGTTGTTATTGTTTTTTGTTGTTTTTCTTTTGCTTTGGATTTAATGTAAAATCGATAATTTGGCTGCGCAGTTTTTAAACAATATTTAGCCCTTAAACCGTTTTACGTTTCAAATATCTCTCGTTATATGTTATTTGTTATTTGTAAAGATTTAAATTTCAAATAAATTAATTTACAAAAACAAAAAAAAAATTATATACATATATATATATATATATATATATATATGTGTGTGTGTGTGTGTATATATATGTAAATTATTGACAGATAATCATAATGAAATTATGTATGCCGCGTATGTGTATCTCAATTATTCGCCGCAATACATCTTACGTTGCGTTTCTTTTTCTTAGTAATTAATTTTATAAAATTCAATAACTGAGAAACTTGTTCCGGATGTGAAATGTTTGACACGTAACGTTAAGGATAAACGATTCTAGTAAATAAGTTCAAGAAAAAAAAGCAATTTATTGTTTTTTCTGTCTGTCTAGTTGTTTCTCCTTCCCTAATTGCTTTGCTCTCTCATATTTTATCTTAAATTCATTTCAATATTTGGTAGAATTTTTATTCAATAATTTTTATACTTTCAGGTGACCCCACTACATTTGGAAATCTTAAGGCTTCGTCAGAGACCACAAAGGCTGTTATGGAGGCTGTGGATAGTGGCAAATACAATGGTTATGCTCATAGTCAGGGCCACGAAGCGGCTCGCCGTGCCATTGCTAAATATAGTGCCCATCAGAGTTCGGAACAGATCAAACCCGAAAATATTTTCATTACTAGTGGCTGCTCATCGGCCCTGGAATATTGTATATTAGCTTTAGCAGAACGTGGACAAAATATTCTATTACCACGTCCTGGCTTCTGTTTATATCAAACTTTAGTCGAAGGTCTAGATATTGAGGTTCGTTATTATGATTTGTTACCCGAAAAGCAATGGCAAGCCGATCTTCAACAATTAGAATCAATGATTGATGATAACACGGCCGCTTTATTAATAAATAATCCCAGTAATCCGTGCGGCAGTGTATTTAGCAAAGGACATTTGGAAAGCATATTAAATATCTGCGAGAAATACTATTTGCCGATAATCGCCGATGAGGTATGTTAGCTATGGATGGTCTATTATTTATGTGTTTCAATTTCACTTATATTTATTACTTTTTATTTTTATTATAGATTTATGAGCATTTCGTATTCCCCGGATCTCAGCATATAGCGGTTAGTAGTTTATCTCGCAATGTACCGGTACTTTCTTGTGGCGGTTTAACGAAACGTTTCTTAGTGCCAGGCTGGCGTACCGGTTGGATTATTGTGCATGATCGTGGAAATCGTTTAGCCGAAGTTACAGCCGGTTTGCGTAACATGTGTTGTCGTATTTTAGGTTCCAACACATTAGTTCAAGGTGCCATACCTGCTATTTTAGAGAAAACTCCACAAAGCTATTTTGATGAGATTATAGATATTTTACATGAAAATGCTAAGCTTACGTACAATATGCTAAAACAAATACGCGGTCTAAATCCCATCATGCCCAATGGGGCCATGTACATGATGGTCGGTGTAAATATTGATCAATTCCCTGAATTCAAAGATGATTTACATTTTGTTCAGGAAATGGTCAATGAACAAAGTGTCTTCTGTTTACCAGGTAGTTGCTTCGAGTATCCGAATTATATGCGCATTGTGTTAACGGTGCCTCGGGACATGCTCGAGGAGGCTTGCTCACGCATAACTGAATTTTGCGAAGCTCACTACAAAGTGGACAACAGCATCATTGAAAGCAATTTATTAACTGAAACGTACTGAATTAAGCGTAAACAATGAATTTATCAAATGTTATTATTTGTAGTGTAGCGTATAGCGTGTGTGTAGATATATTTTCTTTTTCCTTCTAATTTTTATTCACGCATTTATTATCATTGTAGTCGCCTGGTCAATAATTTCAGTTAAGCACACTTAATTTAAAATTTAAAATAAATTTTAAAACCAAACTTTTTTAATAAATTTTTTTTATTGTTGTTGGCTGTTCTTCTTTAAACAATAAAATGAAAAAAATGTTAATACATTTCAAAGAAATATGTAGTGACCAACGTAGCCTGTCCTAAGAATTTCATACTCGAACTGCAAGATATTCGTGCAATACATTCTCCAATCTTCTTCACACATAGGTAGATTGCAGTATATTCAGTAAAATGCGTGTACACACTCAATAATAGCGAGAACATTTGCACGCAAAGTACAAAGCTTTGCATTTCTTTTCTTTAGCTATCCGTTGATCTTCTACGAACCTAATATGACTGAAACGAATTTCATGTTAACAAAACCAAAGAATAGTAGTTTAAGATAAAATTTTACATTCTACATAAAGATTTGTCGACGTAATTCTGATTTCAGCTATCGGTCAGTCGAGAAATAGACAGACATGTTTTATTTCCAAAATCCGAAAGAGTTCTCCAAACTGTCCTGACAAAATAAAAATCACATCACCGTATACACTAAAATTGATTAATTCGAAATGAATGCATAGTCTAGCGATTAGGATGTCCATTAATGAGCCGGAAGATCCAGGTCCAATTTCTAGTGCTTGTAGACTAGAAATACTGCTGTGTATATAATGTTGCATTCCAAGACTCACGTTGAATATTATCTCGAAAACGTTATATACATGCATGTAATATTGAAAATTTTATTAGTAACACAAATCCGTAAGAAAATTATGATGTGTTAGTCTAAGGTATTCGACGTAAACAGACAAAAGAGAGCAAAAGAGCGAAATAAATCGATATATAAACAAAAATCTCGCATACGTAAAATAAAAGATTATACGCCTCATAATTGAGGGATCACATGGATAGAATACGTGTTTGTACTGTTTACATATTTTTGTTGCCAGATACTTGCAAATACTCGAGATCGCAATAAATAAATGATCGTATGGAGAGATTACGTGTTACGTCAAATAAGGGGTCACGCACTAAAAGCATATGCGCGTGCAGTAGAATGTACTGAACAGATGTGTACATTGTTGCATTTGCACTTTAGTGAAATGACTAGTCTGAAATGCTTGTGTGTGTGTTTTGCGCGAACTTAAAGAATTATATCTGAGAGGAGAGAGAACTAATAACACAAGAGGAGTCAAACTCCATTTGAGAATGAAGGCAATATGTATCTCAGTGACTTCTGTTAATGCAACAAACTGTTACATTAGTCGCCATTTGATTGCTTGCTCTTTCATTCTCATTATTTGCATAGACAAAAATTCGGCTAATTTTTTGGCGAATTTCTTTGTGTGATGATGACACAGTGAATTAGTGTTTAAAAAGCAAGCAAATGAAATTCTGCATTTTCAAGTCATATGTAAATGATAAGCATATAATTGTATGTGTGCGAAAAAACTCAAAGAAGAAGTGGAAATATAATTTGTTTTCTTTCTATCGCTTATACCAGATCAGTTTGAAAAGAAACCAAATTTTATGTTTGTGAAAAGCCTCAATAAAGTTTACTAAAAATTTTTTCTGCGAATATGAAGAAATTTTTTAGATTAAAATCTAAAAAATAATCATTCTTATCAATTTTCCACGCCATCGTTTAAAGTATTGCACAACTTTCCCAAATTCCAAAATATTCCATAGATTTAAAAAAGTATTTGTTGACTTTTTAATTTAATTTTTTTTTTAGTGAGGAAATGCTTTTAAAAGATGTATTGAAGAAATAATATTTCTTGAGATTTAATTTCATACATACTATGCTTCAAACAAATAAAAAAGTCACAGTTTTGTTGACGAACCATAGAAAAATCATAAATTGAAGATTCTAATGCTTATGCTCATATAACAGCCAAACGCTTGCAAACATCTACAAGTATTTCTACTAAAGCACAGGCATACCCCATATATTCAATACATTCGCATGCGTCTGATTATAACGCGTAGCTTTGTACTTACACGTTGCCCGAAAAGCAGCAATTGTGCTCATTTCAATTTTTTTTTTTGCACTCTCTTGCTTTCATAGAATTTCTAAGTATTTTATAAGAAAGCACGGCATTCATCACATAATAATTTTCTTATGGGAATGATGTTAACGAAATGTTTCCCCAAAGAAATTAAGTAGAGTATAGAAATGATGAAGAAACGAAATGTTTTCACAACGCTTTATCGTCTGTTTGGAGCAGGTAGGCGACATTTTTATAACGCTAAACTTTTGCTTATTTAATTAGTCTTGCAATTGAAAAACGAACAACATATGTTTGTGTTATTCCTTTTATATATAACAGCTGCTTCATTATTATCACAGTCAGCTTAATAAAAAAAGGAAATGTAAACAATTCTAGTTATTTCTCAAATAAATAATTGAAAAACGGAAATGGTACGATTTTCGTCAAATGTGTCAACATTTTTTGTTAGAAATTCACTGAAATATTATCAACAGCCGCAGCGTCAACAGCATGTGAAACATGATGCCGGCGAGAAGGAATTAAACGCGGCCAGATATTGCATGACATTAGTGGAGTAAGTGATTGAACTTACCACGACTAAGAAGTTATGTAAAAGAAAATTAAAATAAAATATAATTTTGAAACAACAAAAAAATTGTAGAAGAAATGATTACGAAAATTATTTGTGCACATTGCTTTTGGAAAAAGGTCAAAGACGGCACGCGTTTGCTTTAAGAGCTCTTAATGTTGAGGTAGCAAAATGTGGCGCTATGGTGAGTAGATCAAATATAATAGATAAGAGTGCAATTATTTATAACACAATTAATTAATGTGAATTCATAGGTTTCTGAACAACAGCTTATCAAAATGCGTTTAAAATTTTGGATTGATTCAATTGATAAATGCTATGATTCTCAAAAATCATACGTACCCGATCAGCCAGTATTAAGGGAAATGAAAAATGTATAATTATTTTACAACAGTTTTTTTAGTCAACACATAATAACATTTTTGCTATTCCTTTAAATATATAGATTCTGGACTCTAATAAATTAAATAAAGTTTACCTAAAACGTTTGGTAACTGCTAGAGATCGTGCACCCAATCAACCATTTGAAACCATGCAAGACATGGAGAATTATTCAGAGCAAACTTATTCTTCATTATTGTATTTGCTTATAGAATTGTGTGGAATTAAAGATCTCCATGTAGATCATGCTGCTTCACATTTAGGAAAAGCTCAAGGTGTGGTTACTTTATTAAGAGCAATTCCTTACACCAAACGCGGACAAACGCTAAATATACCCCAAGAGTTACTAATTAAATGTGGCGTCAATGAAGAACGTTTCTTAAGACGTAAATCTGACGATAAAGGTGTTGAAGATTGTGTATTTGAAGTGGCAGCAGTAGCTCATCAACATTTGGAGAAGGTAAGGAAAACTAAAACTTTTTATTGCTTTAATTTCAATTTAATGTGTACTTCTTTCAGGCTCGTTCCCTTACTGACAAAATACCTAAAGTGGTACGTAAAGTCTTCCTGCCTTCTGTTAATGTAGAACGATATTTGGAACGCTTGAGAGCAGTTAATTTCAAGTAATTTTTTATTCATTGATAAGATTCTGAAAAAATAGAAAAACAAAGGAAACAATTCTCCTTTTTTTAGTATAACTCATAACAGTTGTCTGCAAAGGGATTCAATGTTGCCATTGGCTTTGTATATGCATAATCTGCGCGGAAAATATTAAATAGGATCCAGATATTCTCTTGGCACAAAGCGATAATTTTTAGATAAATCACGAAGAGCATTGGCTATTATATAACATATTATATTGTAAATTGCTCTGAAATGTGACAAAAAAAAATAGTATAATTGAATATGCAACCATTACTGATATTCTGTGAACATATCCTTACGATTTGTCTACATCATAGGTACTGGTTTGAGAACCTTTTTTCATAGTTGTAAAACCATTTATAACCTCATTGTAGTTAAGATTTGTTGGAATTTTTGAAGTGTTGCGCATATAATTCGATTTAGAGAGGTACTCCCAAAATAATTTCTCAAATACAGTAATGCATTGGGTGTCCTTTTTTGAACCAGGCTGCAAATCTTGATTGAGCATGCGCGATGACTTCGTAAAAGGAACGAGTAAAGGAATAATAACTTTTTGTCGATCGGCTTCTGGCAATATAATAATCGGTTTTTCCTTCGGCAAATTAACCTTTATATCAATGTGAAGAAATACATGCTCCACGAAACTATCTTGACGCCATTTCGGATTATCGATTGATTCGACTTCGGTCAGCAATTGTTTGGCAATTTGGGTAGATTTGTCAAGTATGCGATGTACTTCCAAAATAGCGGGTATGCGCTTAAAGTGCAATGGTTTATCATAAGTCCTCACTGACACTACACACAATCGCGAGTGATGAGCTTTCAAATTAAATTCGCTTGGTTCAAAACTAAAGCTGAAATAACGGCTGATAACGTAGCTGAAAGGATTCGTTTCCTTGTTATTACTATTATATAAAGATATCATATGGACATACGGTTGCCACTTAAAGTCCATGCACTTTTGATTATAATTGTGAACGGCCACCATAAGAAACTGTTCTTCGTTCATTTCAGCATTAAACACCAATTTGTTTGGATAAATCACATATAAAAAATCAGCACAATCATAATCATAGGTAGGGGCTTCCTTGTCGGGTTCCGGTTGTTCCAAAAAACCTTTACAGCTAATTGGAACTTTGTAACGGACATTATTGAAAGACAAACTTAATTCCAACTAAAGATAGGATATTCTTACATATATATATAATGTTTTCTTTGTTTTAAGTAATAGTTACGTGATTTTCAAATTCACTTGGTCGATATTCCACAATTAAAGGCCACACGCTTAGCAGAGGCACTACTAGGTTTGGGTTTATTAAACGGAAGCCACGCTCTCGGCCCTTAAACAATACCTGTATGCTTTGCATTGTTTTGTTGCAAATCCATATCGGCTGAGCTATTCGTTGAAAATCCTTAATATTAACTGGTATTAATGCATGAGTTAGTATGCAATCTACTGGATCAAAAGCGACAACATTTATATGAAAATGCATGAGTATCTTGCGGAAATCGGAGGCCCTACAAGACAATATATACATTTTTTCATTTCTAATCATATTAAGTTCATTCATAGGTTGATTACTTCATTTCAAATGTCAACACATATGCACCGAATAGATAGAAGTAAGCGATTACGCTCATGGCCACCAAATCATCTGCATTCATAACAATCATCTCTTGCGTTATATTAACCAAATAACGATGCGGACAGTGATAGAGATATCGAAACTGATTGACACCCACACGTGTCTGTTTAAGGACACAGTCGCAGTTTTTGATGCGCTTTAGCTGTAACGTCAACTTTTCTTTGCTCATATTTTTAAGCCACCAAACAATTTTCAACGGCTTACTATTCAACTGACTAGTGGGTATAATGAAATTATGCTCAATGTTTTGTTGTCTTCCCGAGAGCTTCCTATTGAAACTGTTTCGAAAAAAATTACATCAGAAGTAAGAATTACAAAGTAGAAGTCGAAATTACTTATCAATATCCAAATATTCCCAATAATAGATTTTCAACAATGGCGGTTTAATCACCGTTATGTTTTCAATTTTGAATAATTGAAATGTTAACTTTGCGACCTCCGGTTTTGATCCCTTGCATCCTCTCCCTTCACGCTTCTCTTCCATTATTAATAAGTAAAGTATTAAGAAATTCACTAGTTTAATTAAAAAATAAAATTTTTATTAATAGAAAAAAACGAGCTTGATTTGTTTGATTTATGTTATATATATGAAATTTATGGAATAAAATTTGAAAACAATTTCAATGCTGGTTGATTAATTAAATTTGCGGTTAAAATTGAACACAACGTTTGTAAGTAAATTTTCACAAAGTTAACTGATAAAATCATTTCCACAATTGATTTGAGTAAGCCTGGAAAAAGTGATTGCAAGGATATGGACTGGAGGCAAATTCAGAGTACATCATGAACTTAAGATCCATTAATAGAAGCATATAGATGTAGTATTGTCGTATTGTCGTCGTAATGTCGTATTGTCATATTGTAATGAAAATCTTGAAAATTGTAATAGTCGTTATAAATGCGGTATACTGACACAAAAAAGTGTTGAACTTCAGTATAGTTGCAAAATAGAAAGAAAAGGTAGTCCAGTGGATATCGTTTTGACGATTTTCTATGAAATTGAATGCTAAAATGAATTTGTTGAATATAAATTGATTAGTCGTCAGAGAGAGTGGTCTTCTTGTAATTTGGGGGGCTTGCATGATGCGATGAGACTTAGGGAACTTATGCTCTTCGCCATAATTTGTAGTGTCTTGCTAGTCGCTACGTTTCTGTTTTAGGGGAAAAGCTGGAAAGGAAACGTGTACATGCCGAAGAAAATATTTATAGACTCGCTTTAGAAAAGAAAATGATACTAATTTTTCTTGATATAAATTTTGCAAAATTTACTGCATCTCATACAAGATAGGTAATATGTGGTTTGAATTTACGGCACTCGTTTTAAAACAGTATATTGCAGAGTAACAACAGTTACTGCATCAAAATGTTTTTAATATAACGTTATAAAATTCCGTATACGTCATCAAGCATGCAATTTCTTTTGTATGGTACAGAGTTGCTAAATTTCGTCGTTTTCAACTCTAAGATTCTTGAAAATAACTTAAAAAAACAAAACTATATTGCTACGGTAAGCCTAGATCATGCAAATTGCTTTTGTTGCATTTCTTGATGAGGAGTGAAAAGAGACAGTAGGGAGTGCAGATAAAAGTGAATTAGTTATATTACGCGACGGCGGTAGCATGTTTTGTTTTGTATAGTTTTCTGCTCATAAGTAAAAATAATAAAGCAACCAAACTTTGTTAGTTTTGCTTTCTAAAATTGATTAAATAGATTGCAAACACAAGGTGCGTGACAACGGTCTGAAAGAAAACATTTTCGACACACAACAAGAAAAAAAGACGCGCAAATTATTTTCTCAGCATAGTGAAAAAACGGTAACAACAAAAAACTGTAAATGAGAGATAGCAAGATAGTAAAAAAACAATCAAAATTAAAATAAGTTTTGGAAAAAATATAAAATTTCATTAAAAATATAAGAAAAGTGTCATAAAAATAATTAAATCCCATTAAATAATGCTTCTCCCAAAACGAAAGTAACAAAGGATTACTAGATATAAATTTTTAGAATGCTCTTAAAAGGTAATCGGTGATTAATAATTGATTTTTCTTCTATCATAAATATATTGTAATTAGAAACTTTTGCATTAAAATCGTAATTGTCATTTCACCGCTTTATAGCGGTAGTGGGACAACGCCTCTTCGTAACAATTTTTTTCTTCCATATCACATATTTTCTTATATCTGTGTGTAAGATAGACTGGGTCATCTTCCTAAGGATAGAATATTTCTCTTTACGTGCGTGCTTGCATATATATGTATGCATTGCTTTAGTTATAAAAATAGTTTCTTTATTACTAATTACTTCATAATTAGTATTAATTCTCAGGTTCCGATATAGTCAGCTGTGCTCACAGTAACACATTTTGAAACATCAACTTTTTTTTTAACCTCTTATTTTCTCTACATACGCTTATATATATGCTTACTTTTTCTCTCTAGTGTTATTTAATTTTTCGTTCTTTTCTTTTTCTTTATCATTGTCAAAATTATCATAAATGTTTCTGTTTTCTATAATTGTTTCAGTTTAAGAGAGTGTACGTTCAGTTTTTTTTCACAATCTCTTAAATTACACATCTTTCGTTGTATAAATTAATAGAGTCGGTTTGTTTTCACCAACGAGAATGTATACATTTCCTCAAAAGAATTAAACTTAATTAATTAAATAAAACTTAATTTTTTGTTGTTGTTAAAATCCAACTTATTTTTTTGGAATTTTGAATTGTTTATTGTACATCAGCGGTGTCGCATTCCCTCTCTCTCTCTCTCTCTCTCTCTGTCTCTCTCTGTCTCTCTTTCTCATTTTTTCACCCTCCTTTACTTTGCTCCTATTTCAGTATTTCGTTTTTATTGTAGTTCAATTTTAGTTGCATTAATATTTTCTCTCACATACTTTCGTGATATAGGATAAAGTTATTGTAACGGGTGCTATAGCATAAGCAACTCTAACTTCCGTTATTCTATTGCAAGAAATATTATCGTGTTTTCTTTTTCCTGTCCCTATTTTTTTAAATAATGCTTCCCAGTAATGCTTGCACGATTTTTTTTTTTTAATTAGCGACGATAGTTACATATTTACTATATTTCACTATTTGTTACATCTAGGAATCAAACATCCAATGAATTACATATACGTGTATTCCTGTTCAGCCTGAGATAAGAAATTGATTTAACTACACACACCTTTTACACCTACATGCGTCTGCGTTCTGTTATGGAAACTTTCAAAATTCAAGCCTGCCACACTCTATGTATTATATTTGCGATTGACATTAAAAGAAAGAAAAAAATTAAAATTTCTTTGCATTTTTATATTCTAAAACAGTTGTGGGAAGAGTATTTTAACTTCGTTTAGATGTATGTAATATCCAGAAGAACACAAGTTGGATTCACCTTGCATTCAGAATCTGATGTCTCTCCGTCGTTGTTATTTTCAAGCTACAGGTTGCAATTTTTGAGATGCTTAGCAAAATTTGGTAAATTGACGGCCTAAGAACGAATCTTATTGAAAATTTACGATCACTTCCCATACAAATGTTGAATTTTTGAAAGTCTATATGAATAAAATTTATCTTAATTTGGTTTAACATGTTTTGACCAAAAGCGATGGAAATTGGGATTTTGACTTACTAAACGAATGTAGAAAATTTTATGGGATCAGATTATTTTATGAACCTCCTGCCACATTATACGGTCTTCCAAAAAAAAAAAAAATTTTTAAAATAAGGTAGGTGACCGCATATATAAGGATTCTCATAAAAAGAACCCATAGTGCCTCGCAACAAAGTGTAGTTTGCATTTTATCAGGAAAATGATGAAGAATATTATTAATATTAACAAGTGCTTTAAGCTCTTATAAATATTTCATGGCTTATATAAGATATTCCTTTGATGTTTGACTTGAATGTGTACTGCAATACAGGATTGACAAGTGATCTCGATTGGTTTGTTAGCATCTTCGTATAATTAATAAAAAGTTGTTAATGATGATACGTAACGCAACGAGTGTGGTTCTATTACTTCTTATTAGAACTCTTGAGAAGATCGGAATGGAATTTGTCTCAAGCACCTGACTTTGAATAAAAAGCGGTTCAAGATTCATATCAAGCTGAATACATCTTCCTTACGTTATTGTTTCTTTTTTAAAAATTCAATCATTTTAAGTTTATATCAAATTATTGTCTAACATGTTTGACGACCATATTAATGTGAACGTCTTCGTTGCGAAAGCGTATTATAAATAGTATCGTATTTTATATCCACCGTTGAAAAATCTGAATATATGAGTTTCTTTTTTCATTTGCAACATTCGGAAATATTTTTCAGAAACTTCATAAAGTGTGCATATTTGTAACCAGCCTAAAATTTTGAATTGATTTAGCAGTCCTTTCCGTGCTTCTGTCCTACAATTATTACTGTTTAAATTGAATTAATTATTTTTTGGTGACAGCCAGCGTTAGAAATTACGAGCGGAACGTTTTGGAATGGAATAGGTTTTCACGTTGGAATCTAAAGGAAATAATTGGTAATAAGAATTGTGTTGTATATAATATGTGCTTTCTTAAATATCCGGGCTTCCTGGGGTTACTATTGCCATTTAGCCGATTAACAGATCTTTTCTCTAATTTTTGGTTTTTGATGAGTTTTCCGCTCTTTTCTATTGAAATAGAAATCTTAGGCAGGCGAGGCTAATGAAGGTTTTACAAATGAAGATGAAAATAGTTCCCCTTAATTTTTTAACAGTTTTGGACTTTTGGAATCTTTTATTATAGTTGAAAGGGCAATTCCGACATAACAATCTAAGGAAAAAGTTTTTTTTTTTTGGTTGGAAAGTAACATTAAACATATTCGAGGAGGTTATTAGTCATATCTTTAAGTATAAAAAAAAAAAAAAAACTATTTTTGAAATATATTAAAAAATAGCAATACATGTACCATTTTCGCGAGACTTTTTTAATTGAAAGTGTTTTGCCGGACATGGTGAAATTGGTCCAAATTTGAATCTAAAAAGATCTGCATGATGCCAATAAATGGAGAGAGACAGAATTTCTTAGAAATATTTTCTTTCTATGTGATTAGTTAATAATTAAAGTAACTTATGAAGAATATTTCGCGTTCAAAATTTCGGAATGTTCTTTTAACAATAATATAAAAAAATTCGAATCAAAAAACTGAAAATTGTGGAAGTTACGCATCGTGCTGTTGCGGGAGAACCGCTTTCAGAATACATTCTCGACATGTTTTTTTTCTAGTGGATTGATTTTACACAGGCAGTCTTTTCTTGAAGAAAAAGCCCAGAATTTTCAGGAAAAAATTTCTTTGAAGTAATGAACATTTTTCGAAATATTCTAGAAAGCTAGTTTAAAGCACCGATTAAATCAATAAAAAAATAATAATTTTTTTTACTGAAATATCTACACTGACATTACTCTTTAATAATATGGAGAGTTTGAATATTAAAATACACTTTTTTTGTTATGGAGAGCTACAATTGCCGTTAACACTTGACAGATGTTTTATGTCGTTCGGTTTACTAATTTACAGTTTTGGGCGTCTTTAGTATTTCGTATTACAATAGATTTTAGGCTTGATCATCCCAACTGTGTTTAATTATTATACATTTGGTGGGCGTTAGTGCGTAAACCAAGAGTTTCTTGGACAAATATATTTGAAAAAGTTTCAATTATGTTTTTCTTGGTTGTGTTGTACGATTTTAGTTACTACAGGGATGTATTTGTAAATGAATTTATTTTATGTTCATTCAAGAATATATCTGATAAATTTTAATTCTTCAATCAAAAATTTTACTACAACTATGAGCATTCAAGCGATGAAAGTGAGAATAAGGAATCCTATCGACGACTTAGTTAATATGTAAATACATATTCATCAAGAATGTTTGTACTTTGTATGGTCTCTTAATTGTCTTTGTGGATGAATGCAAACGAAACAACAAGCTTAGTATATCATCATTTTATTATTAGCAAACGGGAAACTTTAAAAAAATGTTATTTTTTAATCTTCTTTCTTTATTTGCTTTAATTTTCTCAAAATTATGTTAACCTAACGTTAGCATTCCGTTATAAACAGTTCAAGTTAACAGAACATAATTTTAATACTGATAGCCGAAGAATGCTAAGTTAAGTTTTTCTTTGTCAAAAATCTGATGAAACCCCATATGTTCGTAATTATTGGAAGATTCTGATTCGAATTATCTCCGTCTGTCCTTCTGTCTTGAACTATTCACAATGGAAAGAATTTATGTCGAAAGCTTGAAATTTTGTTTATATATTCTATAGTTTTTGGGTCAAGTTCTTGAACAATTGATAATCGAAAGGACTAAATTATCCTCGTCTGTCCCTGCGTCTATAAATTGTTGAATTCATAATCAAAACCATTGATGAAAAATTGAAATTTTGTTTATATAGTCTGTATGTTCATTGCTAAAAATCAGATTTTAAAATATGTACGATCCGTCTTCAAACACTCTTACAATCAAAAAAAAAAAAAAAGATTTATATATGTATACATGTATATCTAAAATCGTAGCAGTAGAAATATTTCCTTTGATCACTTAGAAAATTGGCACAATAAAAGTTCCGATTCGGCGGATTGATTTGCCTACGTTTGAAACAGTTCACAATTTTAATGCTTTGAGATGATGGATGTTAAGGGTTCGCCTGGAAGGGCATAAAACTTTCTTACTTATCAAGATTACTGTTTAAAAGCTAATAAAGAAGCCTAATTTTAGTAAATTTCGTGAGAATTTCACTTGACGTCGGATCGCTCAATAAAACGAAACAAAACAAAAAAGAAGAAGAAAAATAATTGAGAATTATTAAGCAATGAATTCATTGCTGAGGCATGGCCACTAAAAATATTAAAGGAAAGTTTTTGAAGTTCTGTAAAAAGCAATGAAGTAGAAAGTGTTCTATTTATAATAAAAACACATGATAGATATTTTAAAATACATATGAGAAAGAACAAATTGACAAAACAGGATAAAAAAGAAAACTTTCTTATTCATCCTAAAAGGAATTTCTAATAAAGTGAAAGTATTTTGAAATTATTGTAGAGCGTACATAGTCCTATTTTGATACCGTGATCTATGAAATTGAAATGAAATAATTCTTAGAAATACTTCTAATAATTTCCTATGTTAACTTGTCTGAATAGAAGCAACAGGCAGATGAATGGTCAGACAAATAGACAGATATGATTAGATTAATTTACAATTTAATAGTTAGGTGTTGTTATTAAAGATATGCTATGAATTAATCATATAGTCTTTTCTCTATACGTTGTTTATGGCATATTTACGTGCTGTGTGTCAAGCGAAATAATAAATCGAGTACACATTTTGTCAGATGAAGGGTATGAAAATGGCAGACAAAGCGCGACTTAACATGAATTACTTTACGTAGCAGATGGGTTATTTTCTTACTCCACTATTTTCTTCTCATTTTCCAACAAATGTTATTACACATGCTACTGCTCTTTACCTAAGAGCACCTTTGTATATTTGAGCGAATAATATCTATACGGATAAATATGCATCGTTACATACGTTCCTTAATGGATGTCTTCATAGCAGACTCTGTTGACTTTGTGTATACTGTTGATGTGTTGAAAAAATCTTTCAGGCTCATGAGTTTTTTTTCATTTAAAGTTTACACTTGTATGCATGAATATGCGTACATGTAGGCAATTATTCTGTAGTTTACTGAACTTCAACATTGCGGAAAAAAAAGAAAAAATAAAAATAAAAAAAAATAAACGAAATAATGAGAAAATTTTCAAACCGATTTAAAAATTAAATTGTAACTGGAACCTACTATTATTGTTGTTGTTATTGCTTCATTTCTTAAAGCTTTAGTACTAAGGGAATAATTAATTACAGGAAAAAAATGTTAAATAATAATAAATAATAATAAAAGAAAACCAACATTTACTTCAAAATTTATGTTGGTTAACTCCAAATTAAAAGAAAATTTAAATAACAATTTTTTTTTATATCAATTTAGAATTTTGACCCTTTTACTTATTTACCTTACACCGTTTGACTACATATGTGGACATTTAAGTTTTTATAATTATAAATACTATCATCATTAATAAAAGAAAAACAAAAATTTCGATAATAAATTAATCGTTAAAAAAATCTTTTAATAAGAAAAATACAAATTTTATGGTTTGACTGTACTACTAATAACAGTATTTACTGTATTGGGCGTTCGGGAATATAAAAGCCTCAAGGCTTAGGAAACGAATTTTTCATATGAACTGTATAAGATTAACAAAATTTTAAGTCAACAAAATAAAAACTTTAGAAAAATTTCCATCCAAACTTATATGAACTTCAGGACTTTATTTAACATTTCGAATTGGAAAAATAATGGATTTCTTTTTCCCCAAACTAATATATGCGAATTGTTCACAAGGTAGAGCGCATCTCTTTATTATGATTGCGTCGGACGTTTGTTATATTCTTACCTAAGAATATAGTTAAATTGTTGTTGTTTCTCTTGGAGAACTCTTGCGTATTTGGAAAGCCTATAGGATTCCAATTTGATGAAAATAATTAAGCCTATCGTTTGCTAAAGAAGTTCAAGTATAACTGAAGTTTCATACATACTTGAGTTGAGTTGAGAGCTGTAAGAAATTCCTTAAAATATGATAAAAATATATCGTATCTGGTATTAAATCCCTTTATGATGTTGAAAACAAATCTGGTAGCAAAGAAACCCTAGCAGTTCTTTTTATACCCAACACCGAAGAATAAGGGTATATTAATTTTGTCAGTTTGTTCGTAACATCTAGTAGGAAGCTTCAAAGATGCAGCATCTAATTTAGAATCGATTTAAGCACGTTCGTCTGTACGTCCGTCCGCCTATATAATGTCTGTGGTCAACATTCTTAAGGCCGCAAAAATAAAAATTCAAATTTGGCAGAAACAGTGAAAGTACTTGCACTCAGGTTAGTATTAAAAATGTGCCCAATCGATCGAACGATGCGCCGCAGTCTACTGTAAACTGAGAACACCTCTGTTTTTAAAAAAAAAAAAATTCGTGTTTTGGTTTACTACTCATAAACCATAGCAGAAAGATTTATAAAAATTTCTACACTTATTAAGTCAGCTATCCTTTAGTATTGGTACAAAAATGGAAAGGATCGATCGCCCTCGCTCGATATGGTGAAGAATTAGAAGTAAAATTTTTTTTTTCAAGACGTTTGTAACATTGATAAAGAAACTTCAGAAACACCATAAAGTATATACACACTTGATTAGTATCAAATTGAGAATCCACTTGGACGTATCCGTCCGTCCGTCCGTCCGTCTGTTTTCTTATCTGTGTAATGTCTGCGGCAATCATTTTCACGGTCGCAAAAATTAAAATCTCTGTCTGAGATTTGGAAAAAATATTGAAAGTTCTTTCACATGTGCTGTTATTGAAAATGGGCTAAATCAGCAACAGCCCACGACAACAATATAAAATAAGTTGAGAACACCTCTGCTTTCTAAGTGTTTTAATCATTACTCATAGACTAAACAATAAAATTTCCACGGCATTCCATAACAATAGGAGAAGTCTGCCACGCCCATCTATCAAAATTTAGTTTTTTGACTTTTCTTTTATTATGAAGGAAATGGGCATAAAAGGCTCGGCATAATTAAGTATAATTTTCTTTCCCGTTTTAAGGTAAGATTACAAATAACTGAATGGGTTTCTTGTTTTAGTTGGGAAAATAATATTACATCTTTGAAATTACATCAATGTTGAATAAGCGAAAGAAACTAATGCTTCACTTCCCTTCCACATTTGCAGCTTTTGTTCACGTCTGCCATTTAATCATATCTCATTTATACCATGAGAATATTTTAAATTTATTGAAAACTTTATAAAAATTGCTGTTCAATGCTTGTAACTATTTCTAATCGATACGATCTTGATTGTTTTTGAAAACCATCAACAATTCAAAGTTAAGTCATGTTATTTTAGTCCACGAATTTCTTTCTTTGGTCTAATTAAATTATAATAATAATCTTTATTATAAAAAAAAATTGTATTTTGACAATGCAAGTTTAAGCCACACGAGTGTCAGCGTCATTTGTCCGTCGTCTAAGGAAAAAATAACATAGAGTCTTCAGTATATATGCTTACGATATTATTATATAACAGGGTTTAGGAAAAACTTGCTTAATTACAATAACTTTTAATAGATATTGGATCTAAAATTTATTGCAAATATTCCAAAGAAAATGTAATGCTTACAATTTATGACCTCAACGCATGAAGCATTACAATTTTTATAATTTTGTTTTAGGCGTTGGACACAGCAAGATTCTCCAATTTGAACGTTACTTGTGGTTCGCTTGTAATTAATCAAATTTTCTGATTGTTATTCAATAGCAACCCACCGATCATTGTAGTCGATAGGTAGTCTTTTTTTTTTTTTTTTTTTTTTTTTTTTAAGAATCCCAACCCTTTTAAGTAATGAAGATTGAACGACTGACAAAATTGATTACTCATATGCCCCTGATGTATGATTTCCAATGTTTTAAGAGTGTGAAAAAAGAAAAAAAAAATAAATTTGAAGAATGAATTGTTTACTTTTGAAAATAGTCTTAAAAAGTATCATCGATGCTCCCACTATCTGAATGTTTTTAAAAGGTAGCGCTATTTATAGATTCAATGGATTTAAAAACATTTCTGTGTTTATCCATCTGTCTGTATCTACTGAAGCTACAGTTACACTTCGACACGACTTTATCTTGAACAATATAATATCAGATCTCAAATTTCTTTTCATTTTCTTAACGTTAAATTGAAAAATTGTTTAAGTTTAAAATGTGAATGATTAGATTTGTTTTTTACTTAAATTAAGAGATAAGATACTTAAGGTTAAGAAAGTTTAAGAGTTTTCGCTAATAAGACTTCTAAGTTTGAAAGTTTAACATTTTTCTTTAACAAAGTCTTCATTTTAAACTTGAAAATTGTTTGATTTGGACCAAGAGTAAGTTTGCAATTATCTGGAAACTACGCAAACTATGGAAATAACTCAAAGAATCTAAATATAAATAAAGGATTGCCGGATCGTATAAAAATATAATTTGAAATATATACGATGCGATATGATCAATTTATATACAGAATGAATGGATTTTCGACTCATCTTTCAATTAAATATCACGCAATGGACGCTATTAGTAGTTATTAGTAGAGTCGGACCAAACCAAATACATTTTTTTACGGTTTTTTTTTTTGTTTTCAGATTCTGTGTGAGGTCAAAAAGGCTTTTAGCAATTTACCCCACTTGTAATATAATGAAATGCATCATATTTTATAATTCTTCGTTTGTCGAAAGCATTTCTCAGAAGTAAGTTGACTGAATGAATGGGTTTAGAGAAGAACATTTGGTTATGATATCATTTCAGATATCATAGATGTTAGTGATATTTTTCTTCATTTTAAGGAACTACAATTTTTTTGTTTTATTATTTATCTTGCAATTAAATTGAGTTTCGTTTCTTTTTCGTGTGCATGTGATATAATCACCAGTAATTATTAAAGGTTTTTTTTCTTGTTTTAACGTAATTTACTGATGGATATGAAAATATTCGGTACAAGCCGAAAAGAGCTTCTCCTATGTTTCGCATTAAAATAGGCAACGAGGCAAATAGGCAAAGGCTTTATTGTTTATCTAATAATACAAGATTTAAAATTTTATTACAAATAAGGGAAAACATCTCCTATTCGATTTTTCCGTCGCTTGTAGCCAAACTAATAAAACATGCGTTCGTTCTGTAAGTAGAAAAAAAATGTATTATCTTAGGTAGTTTGTAGCTAGAAAATACCAAACGTTTTTTTTTTTACTTTTTTTTTAAAATTCAACAAACGAAAAAACATGTTTTTAATAGCTATGAGCCACTTTTAGTTTTCACATATGTGCAACATTAGCACAAATTTTTAGTAAGCATACATCAACATGAACATGAACATGTATGTATCCGTTTATGCTCTTACTTAATACTTTTAGCAACTATTTGTTACCGTTCATCTTAAACTTTTCTAACTTATTTCGCCTCTTAACTTAAATATCTTAAAGTATTTTTATAGGCAGAGGCGATCTCAATTTGTTTCCTTTTTTTTTGTTTTAAAGTTGCGTCGTGATATTCTTATATTTTTTTATTTTCAAACCCATCATTTAATTTAGGATTAATACTCGCTTCAATAGCATATGTAGAAATTATTCGAATTTTTGCGTACGCTATTTCGAAACAAGGCATCTTGGCTTGGCGCAGTGCAAGGAATGAAGAAAATAGTCATCAGTTTTACGGGCTACTAACAATGATTGATAATGTTGAGCTATTTGTAATGTGCCAAAACGTATTATAAAACGATTTTTTTTTATCATGATAACGCTCGCTGAAGTAATGCAAAAATCCGAAGTGAAGAACTGTTAGAATCACTGAATAAGAATGTTTTATTACCACTTGTGCTGTATTCACCTAACATTCCTTGTTCTGTCTAACACCCCTTTTAACCCAAGACAGGCAGTTGTAATCTGATTTTGCGACCGGTCTCTTACATTAGTCGTAAGAGAAGATGATTTATTTTGTGTTAGAGTTTTCTAATTTGGTATCAAATTTGGTATTCATCAATAATAGCCACAACAAAACCCTTCGTCCATCTCCGTCGCTATTTTGTTATAAAAAAAGTTACCAAATGATGAAAAAAAACAAGCAAGAAAATTATATTCGGCTTTGCTGACTTTTTCATAACCAACATTTTTGTTTTCAAAAAGAAGGGGGAAAACGAAATTTTAATGGGTGGGCGTGGCAGATTTTTTCTATTTTTATGGAATCCTGTGAAAGACTTTAATGAGCATGGAGTGCAATATCCAGAAAATGCGTGTTTCCTAGTTTATTTGATACTGTAGCTTATTTTATGTTGTAGACGTGGCCTGTAATCGATTTGGCCCGTCTTCAACAGCAACGTATATGAAAGAACTTCCAATGTTTATTTCAATTTTGTAGCCGATATCTTCATTTTCGTGTTCAGGAGAATATTTACCACAAACATTACGCGAACGGACAGACAGACGAACTTGCTTAAATCGATTCTAAATTTGATGCTGATCAAGAGTATATATTCTTCGTGGGGTCTCCGAAGTTTCCTTCTGGGTGCTACAAACAAAATTACAAGATGATGACTTCTGTGGTTGTGGTGACTGACTGCCTTGTGACTTGTGAGGAATTTCCGATGTTATTTAAAATGCGGTTGTTATTGTCTGTGCGAGAAGCAATATGCGAGATGCGGGCTATGAGCAGCAGCATGGTTCTAATGACGGTTTTATTCTTATGATCAAAAGTGGGTCCTTTGGAGGACAACCATAAAAAAACACTTTTGTTTTCAGTATTTTTTTTTTCGGTCAAAAAATGTGCAAAAATGTAACGGATTCAATATAAAGATAACATTCACATATTAAATAGAACATAATTTCATTCAAATAGATGGATGGATGGATGTAAAACATTTCCTATAGCATTTTTTAACATTCAAAAATTTTAGAAAAATATGAATATGATACGATCAAGTTCGTTGATTAACGCAACAGAATTCTATGATGGAGTAAGTAACGGAACTCGTTAAGGATAACTTCGTGATTAGTGTCAAAGGGGGTGACAAATGTTTTACTATATGTTTATCTTTTTTCGTTGATGAATGTAAAAAAAAGTTCAAATAAAATAGTTGTATTGAGTTTCTTGCCTTTTATAACTTCTGTCTGATAGATAGATAGATAACTTTGTGCGTATCGAAAAGGTTAAAAGAAATCATTTTAATAATTATTTTCTGTAGTCAATAGAAAAAAAGAAAGAAATTCAACATAAATTTAACATAAAACATAAGAATGGTTTGGTTGCTGGTATACTTGGGACTCACAAAATTAATGGCCGCCGTAGTGATGGTCACCGTGATTCTAAATACGTAATGATATGGAAATGCAAACAGATCAGATCAACAGTTACAAATAGTGTCTCAAGATAATCCTTTTCTTCTTCTACAACGTTTGGATGGATTTTTTTATTTTGTTTTATATTTTCTTCTAAATTTCTTTCTATAAACAATTCTGAAAACGTTATTATACGAAGATATCTAGTACTTATGTGCCGTCCGTGTAATTAAAAATTATTTTTGTAAATTTTATTGTTCCAATATTTATAAAATAAGTTGAATTAAATGAATGATTTTAAGTTAATGTTATCCATGATTTCTCGATTTTAGCAAAAAAAAAAAAAAGATCTTAGAGGGCAAAAACGCCAACAAGTCACATATAACTGAATGATAAATCTTTTCCTTTTCTTTTTCTACTGCCTCTGCAGTTATGGGGAATTTAAAGTTGAGGGGACACTGAAATACATGCGGCTTTTATTTTTTAAATTTCTTATACTGTTTATGTTCAGTGCGAATCCAACATATTTTAATAAGCCTGATGTTACACATAAAAAAAAAAATTAAATCGTTAAATCTCAAAAAACATTTGCAAAACGTGGAAGGAATACATTTATATATATATATATGTATATATATATGTTCTTGATCGGTATCAAATTCTGAATCAATTTGGATATCTTTGTCCGTCCGTCTATGTAATGTCTGTGGTAAGAATTCCTTCGTTCGCAAAAGTTCGTACACTGGCTGGCTTTCTATTTGGCAAAATTATTCAAAGTTCGTACTGAAAATGAGATAAATCTTTAAAAGGAAATGTCTGCAATAGGACGGCTTCTGGGCTTTTAATTCATTGCCATAATCAAAAACTTCAAAAGAGTCAACGATAAATATTTTTCACTTATATATACTCTTCTACGTGTGATCCGAGGGAAAAATCGATGATACCCACCTAATAGAGTAACGGAATTTCAAATTTTTTCGAATTTTCTTTTACGATAAAAGTGATACGCATAAAATATTCGACTACAACCGAATATAATTTTCCTAGTTGTTTATTTTTATATATTATGCTTAGTCAGTCAGTAATTGCAATTTACCGAAAGCCATTTGCAACACTGCAAAATAAGGCCAGTTATCTGTGCTTATCGCTTAATAATGAGAAAACTTCTACAAACAAATCAATGTTTATAGTTGAAAAGTAATGATAATAGCACAACGATATTCCTGACTAATGCCAGTGTTACTCTAGCCATAGAATTACTTAGTTCTGGTGAATGGGTACTGGGCCTGGATGCTGTACATTTTACGTTTATTATCTATATAAGCAAGTTCATGTATTTTTTTTTTTATTTGGAAAGGGTTAAAAAACATATTCATTATGAAATGATGCGAATAAGGCTAGTTTTATTTTTTCTTTCGTATAATACCTGCCATTAGAGACTTCAAAAAGACGAAATTGTGATTTAATTCTCTCTCTCACTCAACTCGAAGCATTTTTCCTTTATGCATATAGAGAAAGTGACGAGTTGAGAGAAAGAAACGGGGAGAAAGGACAAAGGATGTGACCGCTGCTTTGGAGGTGTATACCTGATCGTTAAGTTATACATCTTTGCCGATCAACCATTCGTTACAGATACGACCATAAACGTAATCGTAATTGAGATATGATGATCTAGCGCATCGGGAACTGAACGAGTGTGCTGACTTGCTGGGATCGTACGGTAGTCGTATCTTGACGTTTCTGATTGAAATCATCATCGTCTTAAAATTTACAACACAAATCTGAAAGTTTTTAATAGACGGTTTTACTTGTGGACACAATCTAGATTCAAACAATGATTACGACTCGGACACAATTATGTTTACAAAGGAAAAAGAAATGGGGAAATGTTGATGTATTCTCTATAAAGCCAATATAAAAAGGGAAACTGGATCAACTATCCGTCACGTCCATAATTAGTAATATTTTAATATATAATATTATTATAATATTTTAATATTTAATTTTTATATATCGTTTTTAGTTGATCGTTGTCACAGATTCGCCCTGACGCGCAATTATAAATGTGTTACTTGTTTTATTGTAAACGAAAAAAACCTCAAAAAGTCTCAGTACTGCCTTTCACATAAATGACAGTATAACAGTAATATAAATTAAAATACAAAATAAAATAAAAAAAATTCTTGTCTGGATTACAATGGTGACGAGGCGGTTATATATTTATGCATGAGATTATTTATATGTATGTTCATGCTTATATATATTACTGCATATGTATATATATATATATATATATATATAATTGCAATATACATTTACTTGTGATGATTAATTGGAACTCAGTGGCTAAACTTTTTTTTAAAATTTTCTTCTTCTTCACAGTAAAGATAAATGATATAAAGGCCATGTGCTGTGCATTTTTCATAATAATTATAATAAAGTTATGATGCGTTTGTGTAAACCAATTTGTTTTTAAATAAAAGTTGAAATATATACATAAACAAACGAACACACAAACACACGCACATACAACTCGAGATATTTTACATAATTTTGGTAAATAAATTTGTAATAAATTAAATTGATTTTTCTCTTCTTCGATTTCTTCTTTGCTAAACATACATGGAAATTTTTATAATAAATTTAACGGTCTTTGGCTACAATAAACAAAAGATAATATTCACAACATGCGTCGCTTTCCACTTTTTGTCTTTTGTTCTTTTTTTCTTCTTTGTTTTTCCCTGGTTCGCTTTAAACGAGTGCTTAACTCGAAACAAATCACATGATTACTTTTTACATATAACGTTGTACCTTTACGATGTTGTCTTCTTGCCAATTGTTATTGTTGTTGTTATTGTTGTGGTTATTGCCTTAGTTCTTGAAGCTCTGTTCTCTATTTCGTCTTCCCATTATTCTAATTTGCTAATTTTGCGATTGCCATTACGGTTGAATTGTATCACTAAGCACAGTTTTTCATACCTTCATAATAATCACTGTCTTCTTCAGAGTTATGAGTTTTTTTTATTTTTTATTTTTTTTTATAAAGATTGTTGTACGGATTCGTTTGTTTCTTTTTTTTTTTTTGCTTCACTTTTCTATAATATTGTTTCGCCTTAGTCTTTGGCTTGAGTTCGTTTAATGAATATTAGAAATTAACGGTAAATACAGTAACAAAGTTACTTGCGTAATTGGTTATGACAAAATGATAATTTTATGAAAGTTGAGATAGCGGCACAAATATCTTTATTCTATACGCACTAATATGAAAGTCATTCAAAAGAAATTGCTGTTGATGATAATAAATGCAAAATTAAGTTTACAAGTTCAAAGGTTTCTCACTCACAGCGTTACAGAAAAAATTAAAAATAAATTTTAAAAACATTTTAACGGCTCAGCTGAATCCTACAGCGCTTAACATGTAGAAGAGATTTTTTTATTGTAAAATGACGTTTTTTTTCAAAGGATACCCTTTACACTTTTCATTAAGTGAATTTAGTTATTTAATGTGTTGTGAATTTTTGAATTTGATATTGATACAATCATAATGCTGAGCTGTAAAAATAGAAATTTTTGTTATTAGACGGGAAGGTGAATAATATTTGTTCTGTTTTTTAAATATCTCTTTATTACTATTAATGTTTCAGTTTTTCTGAAAACATGAATAAAAGTCTCAGTTGCTTTATTATTTGAAGGAATACGTGTGCATTGTTACGCACAGCTACGAACTAAATTCTTGAGTTCTTCAGGGGAAAATAATTCCAGTCTGTCACACACACACACACACACACACACACACACACACACATACAGGCAACGTTTAAAAAGTATTACTCCATTTCTCCATTCAAATAAGCTTTATTTCTATGTTCTACTTTGTTTGTGATACATTTAGTTTGGAAAGATCCATTTTCCCACTTCCACTTTTTTACATTGCATCAATCAATTGAAAATCAACGACCTGTATTTGTAGCGCTCTTTTAGACGAATCTGATAATTATTTGTAGTAGAGATTTTGTGTTTTGATATTTGCTTTCAGTGCTTCGCAATTTCCTGCAATTTTTGGATAAACTAAGAACGATTTAACATTCGACCTATGAACTGAGAAGATATTTCGACTTTCAAAGTTCCATAATTTTTTCAAATTTTCATTGATACCGAGTATAAGAATATATGTACATCTGAGTTAATAGCTTATTTTGTGACCATTCCGAACAAATGATTAGATATAATACTGATGTAGAATATGTAAACTTCACCCATTCGACGCGCGTGTCAAAGCGTTCGCAATTTCTAAAACATTCCATAAATGTAAATAACTGGTTAGAAATCTTAGAAAAATAATCCGCTTATATACGGGTCCTTTGGTGCTAATTATAACAAGAATTCGTTTTGCACCGATCTAACGATTTTCGAACTTGCTAAGGGATTTCAATACAAAATAAGATACAAATTACTTTTGATTTTGAGCCGAATCATTTAAAACACTACACCGTTAACTTGCGTAGGATATTTGATATGCAAAAAGGAAGAAAGATCCACCAAAGATACCTTACACATGTCGTATGATTTATTTATTTCAAAATAAATTTTTGCACAATTCGACATCACTGTGTAAATAAGTTTAAAAACACAAAACATTACCTGATTCGTGTATTGTGTTATGGAATCTTTGCGGCCCAATTTACCTGGTTTGCGAACTTGAAGTGACCCACGTCCGTTTATCCATCTCTCCGTCCATGTAGTGTCTGTGGTAAACATTCTTCTGACCACAAAAATGTAGATAAAAAGTTCAAATTTGGCATTTGGAACATTGGAAGTTCTTTCACATACGTTGTTATTGAAAATGTACCAAATCGATTACAGGCCACGTCTACAGTATTAAATAAGCCAGGAAACACGTCTGTTTTCTAACCTTTACGAAAATTTGTCTAATATGCGCTCTAAGGTAGGCATAAAAATCGAATAAATCAATTTATTAAATAACGTTGGGGCCAGCGTTAATTTTCCATGAGAGACTCGGGTTTGTTTAGCAATGCTTAATTGTCTGTCGCAAGAAATTGCAAGTTTCTAATGAATGGAAGGTTAGAAGCTTAAGAGTGAACATATATGCATGATAGCTGAAAAGCAGAAATAACACCCATATGTTTTTTATAATATTGCCGTAAATATTGGAGTTAGAATATACGCAAGACTCTCGGGAGCTTGTCTAGGTACGCAAATGATAATATTTTCATAATCTTTGAAATCACTGAACCAAGCAACTATCTTTTTTAAGACAGTGTTGTTTCTATTAACAAACGAAATGGAACATTTGCAAAGGATTGAACAGTTCACTCAATTCCACTAGTAACTCTTATATTTTCTTGGTTTTCGTTTTTCATTCTTTCATATTTATTTTTCAATTTTATTTTTATTTTATTTTCACATGCAAAATTCACTTTTTTTTATAGTCACAGGGTTTGTCCCAGTTTCTGCATCCATATTTACTATTAATTTACAACTAGTTGTTATTTATTAGAAATATTGATACACATACATGGATAGATGAGGAATGAGTCATTTTGAACTGAGTTGTATTGGTCATCAGTTCATCGGTTTTTGTTTATTAATTATTTGTTTTAAAACCACTTATTGTTCGAATAAAGATATAAGTACGAAAGTTAGTCAAAGCAGCTTCCCTCACGAATAAAAAAGCGTTAAAAATTTGTTGTATTATTATGTTTTTTTTTAACGAAATTTCTGCTTTCTAGCTTAAAGCAATGTCAACAACGAAACCTCAAACTCTAGTGGTTATGAGAGGATTTTCTGTAATCCGTAATCTGTAGCAGATTTCCTTGAAACTCAATATTTAATTATAATTATTTATTATTTCATTATTTTTATTATTATTGTTTGGTCCAGGATTTAATTTAAGACAACACCTTTCTCTCCGTAGAAAAGTAAATACTTCAAATAGGGTCGTTTACCCAAATTTATAGAAAAGAAACGAAAGGTTTTATTAACACATATGTGGGTTTTACATAAGAAACTAAAAGATAATATGTATATAT
>KK351135.1:567490-616376 GCA_000671755.1 Glossina brevipalpis | reverse complement strand
ACTGTTGAAGTATATTATAATGGTGTCCGAAGATGTTTACAGTGGGCAGCAGGCGTGTCGGTGATGGTTAGTTTTTCAACATTACTACCTAACCTTGACTTCTCACGCGTAGCCATTTCTTTATACAGGGCTCGCTATTGTACATCCGCAGTTTTCCAGATTTCTCCCGCTTCTGCCGTCGTATCGCGTATAATCATTGTCTTCGTCTTTCCAACTTTACCCTACGGTTTGCTCAATGAAACACTTCATTTTTCTTTCCTCTTGTTGCGCTTCCAATTTTTGCTTTTCCACTTACGCAAGAGGCTTGTCGGGGATGGTTAGTTTTTCAACATTATTATTTAACCTTGAGTTCTCATGCGTAGCCCTTTTTTTATACAGGGCCCGCTGATGTACATCCATCGTTTCTCATAGATTTTGCCCGCTTCTGCCGTCGCAGCGCGTAAAATCATTGTCTTCGTCTTTTCAACTTTTCCCTATGGTTTGCTCAATGAAACGCTTAATTTTGCTTTCCTCTTGTTGCGCTTCCAATTTCTGCTTTTCGACTTTCGCAAGTCTTTTGGTCTTCTAAGACGTCTTGTCTTTATATTAATCTTTTACACTCATATTTTCTAACATTCTAACTTTTCCAACTATCATTCATGTTTCCTTATCTTCTTATATTTTTTCAATAAGTCTTAACATATTTGTTTTTATTTTATTTTTATGTATCTTTCTGTTTTGCTGTGGTCATCTTAAAACGTTTTCTTAGTTCTTTCGCTATCTCTTGTATGAGTCAGATGTGCACGCCCGTAGCGTGACAAGGTCTTGGAAGTCAGTGGTACCGACGTCGTCATCAAAGTATATCTTTAATTTAATATTTGTTAGAAATGGATGACAAGGTCGGTCGCCATGTAAGGAAGTTTAACTATCAAATGAGTATAACTGCTATGTTTCATGATTATTTGAAGTATTGGACGGACATAGATTCCCCGTCTCAATAGAGTGGAATTGTACCTGATTGTACCTATTCTACTCGGCTGTTCCCGCCAAGGCTATGGTCCTATATCGCCAAGTTCAACTCAGCTTAGGATGTCACTGTCAAAAATTTGAATTGGAAGTCAATAATGTATTTCGCGCCAAGCGATACTTCATGAAAATCAATTAACTTTATTTAGGCAAATTGCCCTACATGTATAATAATTTTCCTAAGATAATAGAATACAAAATATATATAAATAAAAATGTGCTGAATAAAATATATCGAATGAAAGCATAAAATATATGAATTATAATGTATGCAATTAGGGCGCCGGTGCAACTCGACATTTAGTGCACACGCAGCATTTTCGGGAGTGTGTCGTTTCTTTTCTTTTTGTTTTGCTTTTCTTTTCTCAAATTTTGCACACTACACTGTGCATAAATTATGACGTATGCAGGCTACATTATGCATGGATTACAAAAGTTATTTAATCTACATTAATATAATATAATATATCTTGAAAATGAAATCGAACTTTTTAGAAATTTGTATTTTTACGTGATTGGCAAGTGAAAAGTATGAAAATGTTCAATTTTCTTCCATTTTCAACCGAAAAAGGCACCTTACCGTGTACAATATATAAAAAAATGTTTAGATTAACTAATCGAAATTGTATCATATTCAAGAGGACATTGTTTTAAAATTCTGGGAGAAATTTGAAAGAAAAGAATGAAATTTTGTTCGGGTCCTGCTGTGTGCCGATTTGAAAGCTGGTCTTTCGAGATAAATGCGTTTAAGTTTTTGATATGCTTTATAGGCATGTTTCCCTGTTATGATAAATTTTGTTTTATTTTTGTTTTCTATTAATTTGTAACATCGCGACCATAAAACTGCCCTTCCAAGTTCAAATATTCTTCCTTTTGAGCTCTTTCCTCGGGAAAGAAAAAAAGCAAGAAAATGTTTAATTCTGTAGGCGAATTCATAATCAACTCCAAAAACTTTGTACAGAACTTTTCATTACTTGGCAAAAGCATTGACTCTCGGCTGAGTCCTTTTTAAACTCAAAGCTACTTAGCGGGGTATATTTCTTTCTGGTAATGAATTCTTTTTTACGCATATTCTAAAATTTGCTTTTGTCTTTATCTTCATGATATTGACAAGCAATACCTGTTTGATACTCGAAATAGTCCCTTTCAAAGTAGGCATCCTTCACGTAAGAATTTTTTAGCTTTGCCAATTCCCCTTGTTCGTACGTAGAAATTCCAAAATTGATTTCACGATGTGTATATCTTCGTGGGACGTGGCCAAAGAAAGATAATCGTCTGTGGTGATATCTATAAAAGACTATAAGACTTTATTGTAAATCTCACCTAAATTTTTTTACCCAAGGCGTTTGGAGGCAACAGCAAGGCGTATGTTGTCTACGAATGTTGAAGTGTATTGTAATGATGTCCAAAGATGTTTACAGTGCGCAAGAGGCGTGTCGGTGTTGGTTAGTTTTTCAATATTATTACTTAACCTTGATTTTTCTTGTTTACATAAGGCACGCAATTGTACATCCATAGTTTGCAAGATTTTTCCCGTTTCTACCGTCGTATCGCGTAAACTCATTGTCTTCCTTTTTCAAATCTTTCCTTAGGGTTTGCTCAATGAAATGCTTAATTTTTCTTTCCGTTTGTTGCGCTTCCAATATCTGCTTTTCCACTTGCGCAAAAGGCGATTCAGTGCGCGTTAGTTTTTCACCATTATTCTTTTTTAGTTATTAGTTTATTTGCTAAATGTTTCATTTAAATAGATTGCAAATAAAAACATTTAAAAAAAAAAAGAACCAAAAAATCTAAAAGGTTCAAAATGTGTATGAATAAAAACGAAATTAATTTTTTGTAAAATATTCGGTGGTGTCACCTTTAAATAAAAAATCTTTAAATTAGTTCATCGGAAACCAGCTACGTATTGAGGAAGATAACGTTATTTTAAAGATAGAATAAAAATTCTAGGAGATGGTTCTTTATTACTTTTCCCCATTAGTTGACAATCCCAGTGCTATAAAAGTGCCCTTTCAAATTGAAACGTTCTTCCTCACTTTTTTAAAACCATTTTTGGTTCGAAATTGATATTTTGCCATATCTTTGAAAGACAGAATCGCACGTTTTGCACTTTACCTGAAGTGAAATTATTAAGGTAATGACTAGAAAATGTATAACTTTTCGTAAGACTCATAATTATTTCCAAGAACTTCATCCTCCCAAACTTTCAAGTTCTTGGGAGTACCATATTGAAAGTTTTAATCCGTTTTTAGTCTCTCATCTACTTAACGTTGGCGTGAGTGTAGCAATTTAGTTTGGGAACACTTTTAAATAAATATTAAAGACGTTCTAAAAACATCAGTTAATGAATTAGAGAAGTTAAAAATCAATAGATAATACATTAGGCTTGAGCGCTTGAGAGAAAAGTCTAAAATTTAAAAAAAAAAAATTATTTCAAGGAATAAATGCTCATACACATATTCTTTAAAAAGGAAACAAAAAATGTTTTGCTGAAAAATGTACAGCGGTGTTACACCTTTAAACCAAAAAGCGATCTTACCAAAGGGTAAGATAAATGAATATTTAAAGAATAAATTGAAGCTTTTTGGTAAAGATGTTGGAGTCACTAAGTCATTCTAATACATATTCATGTTCATCTTTTTAATTTCAACCTTTTTTAATTAACGGCTACAATGCTTTTATACACACACTACCGCACTAATTATATTTAATTTATATATTATTATATATTATTATTATTGTGTATTATGTAAAAGTTACAGTTTTATATTAAATTTTTTTTGTTTTTTTTTTAATGTTATTTCATCTTTATAAAAAATGTCTTTCATTTTTGAAATGTTGTCGGCTTCAGTTGCAAAAAAAAAAAAAAAAACCATTAATATTGCATCCATTTATCGTTCATTCTTCTATAGATATTTTACGATCTTATCAGGGATATATCATCACGTAAAAAACAACGTCAAACCGAGGTACGACAGCCGACAAAAACCAAATCTCACTGCTGCCAATTGCTGTAATAATCGTTTTGGAAACTTTTAAACGAAAGGATTCTTGTTCGTTCATATTTTGGTTTTTTGTTTTTTATACGAGCATTCTAAACAGGAAAAATAAAGAAAAATCTAAAGAATTGAAAATTTCCTTTACTTATTAATTTTGTTAAAAGAAAAAAAAAAAAAAGAAAAAAAAAAGAACAAAAAAAGGGAACAAAACCAAAACAATATTTCAAATAAATTCCACTCATTTAATTTAACAAGAGATGATAACAAATGAAGTTTTTGGTTGCCTTTTTTTTTGGTTTTGAAATTTGTTAAACAATTTTTTTTTCTATTATAATTATGATAATTAACGCAAACGTACGTATATATAAACTATAATGACAAAATAATTTGAAATTAACAAACAAAGAAAAGTGAGAAAAATGTGAAGCTTTTAGTCTGAAAACAAGTCATACACTTATAAACTCATGCATACTTACATGCAGACACACACACACATACGAAAGTTTGGTCTTGTTTTACTATATTTGTAATCAATTATAGCGTTCTGGAATTAGAAAGAAGTCTTCGAATTACGTCCTCGAAATCATTCTAGACAAAGTACGGTATACTTTACATATTATTTTATTATTTTTCGAAGTAAACCTTTTAGTAATGTTTACATCTCAATTCTCTGATTTATTAATCTCATCCTTCTCTGACTACAAAATATCGTTTGTTTTACTTACCATCTTTTTTAGTATTATTTAAAATTTGTTGTTGTTGTGTTACATGGTCCTTAAATAGATATAATAATTACGCTACTTCGCTTAAAATATCTATAGACTTCAACATAGGTAAGGCGACTTTGTTAAGTTCTTTATTCTTTATTAAAAAGTTTCTTGAGGCGATCTTAAATTCGCTAAATAAAAACAATTCAATAAAACAAGTTCAAAAATGGCCATGGATCTCTTCCTTAAAATACCGATAACAGCTAGAAAATGAATTAACTTAACAAAAATTTCCCAAAAACTTTCCATATATTTTCTTACGATTTACAACAAATATTGGTTTAAAGTTATATAAAAATTATGCAAATATTTAATGTAAAAATAGTTAAAATTGATTTATGATACGGTCGTTAAAATGAAATAGCAAACCTCAATCTTCAGATATCATCTTTGGAAGGTGTATGTTCGAGAATTCTCTTAGGGTAAATTTAATTTAGTTACTAGAGCTGTTGATTTTTGAAAGTGGGACAAGTCCATTTTATTTTGTTGCTAGATATTCAACGGTTGGCAATAAAAATGTCTTTGATGAATTGAATTACTAGTAAAACATTTATACTCATAATATTAAAAGCTATCATAATTATATACGATGAAATGATTGAAAACATAAGCAATTAGTTTTAAATACTTCTTGCATAAAATCGGCTTGCATTACTTTGGAAATTAACGGCTTATTTGGGTAAAAGGAAAATCTTATTGTCGATTAATGTTTAATTGATTTGTTATGCTCTTCATAATGAACCAGAAATTTGTACTGAATTTCTCGAAATAGTTGTGAAGCAAATCATTTTTGTTTTTTAAATGGTTATCAATATTATCCACTAACACGGTTATTTTTCTATTTATCATTATTTCCATAAATTCCAACGAAGATGTCACTTTCTTTCGATTGTGGCTTGCTCTAGAAGTTCCTTCTTACATTTCGTGGAGTGCACTACAAAAAGACTACTCTTCCTTTTCTATAATAGTTCCTTATTACGACCGTACTTACATGTATAAAGGACTTCGCCAAAGTGACTAGTCAAACATAAATAAGTAAGAAAATTATATTCGGCTGTAACCGAATCTTTGATATCACCACCTTTGTCGTAAAGAAGAATTCGTAAAAAACTACATTTCGATGCTGTACAATGTTAGGTGGGTTTAGATTTTGATTTTGTTAATTTTTGTAGAACATACGTGGAAATTTTTATGGCGTATTCGTTGCAAGTATTGAGTTGAAACCGCTGAAAGAAGAGGTGTTATTTGTGTTGTATCGTAAGGATAGCCTTTGATTGATTGGGCCCACTTTCAATACCAAGAACTTTCAATCTTTTTGGTAAATTTGAATTAGAAGTTCAGAATATTTGCGACCAGTAGTATGACAGACGGACATGCTTAAATCGATTGAAAATTTGAAGCTGGTAAAGAATATATAACACTTTTCAGAGTTTTTAAAACTTCGTTTTTGAGTATTTCAAACCAAATTAATAAAATGAGTACACGCCCATCTTGTAAAAAAACAAAATAAAATCTCTCGAAAAATTTTATGTATATTTTTAAAAGAAGATATTGAAAATTATAGAGTAATGTTACTAGACTATTGACATCTTATATGTATCGAACGGTTTGTTGATTGCTACCGAATGGGATAATACCTTCATAAATATAATTGACGTTAATACGTTTGTTTACAGCGAATCGCAATTTACATTTAAATTAAATAAAAGTAGCTTTTCTTAAAATTCAAGCGTTTTTTCTCATAATTTTAATCGTCAAAGCTCAACATAAATTATTGGATGCGATCTTCTTCCATTTACTTACACTTATTGCTTAGATCGTACAAATAATTATCAAAGCTAATGAGGATTATTATTGAATTTTTTTTTAGGTTAAGGGTACCCATTCTTCGTTCCATAAATATAAAAATTTCCAATTTTTTTTAAACTCAAAATACTATCTACATACGTCTTTTAAATATCGCTATGGTTAAGAGTATAGTGGTCAGATAGCAAAGAATATATATTTTGCTTTTTCTCTTAATATAATATTAAAGTACGCGGAATGAGGACAATATTTGCGTTTGAAAAATCTCTTTTATGATTTTTTTTTATTTTCGGCAACTTCTTTGCAACTTGGAAATATTAAGACCAGTCTTCTTTTAAAATATTTTTAAAAGATTTTTTCATCATCAATTTTTCATCTAAAACCGCATTACGGCATTACTATCAAAAAAAAAAAAATTGCTTGTAAAATACTAGATTTTCCATTTTTTTTTTTTTATTTTCGGCAACTTCTTTGCAACTTGGAAACATTAAGACCAGTCTTCTTTTAAAATATTTTTAAAAGATTTTTTCATCATCAATTTTTCATCTAAAACCGCATTACGGCATTACTATCAAAAAAAAAAAAAATTGCTTGTAAATACTTAGATTTCCATTTTTTTTTTTTTTTTTTTGGTCTAGCATTGAGAAAAGTACTGCAAAAATATTTGTGGAATTCCAGGATCATTAATTTTATTTTACAAGAAATCGATACTACTTTTCAAAAATTTATATAACATTGAAATACATTCAAACCTACAGAACATTTTTTTTGTTTTTCGTCTTCATTGCAGACGCAACATAAGGTTACACGAAATTTGTTCCTCAATTGCGAACGCACAGAAATGCTCCTCAGACAGCCGATAAGGCACATATAAAATATATTTGTGATCAGTGTAATGCAGTGAAACGATTTAATTATATCAGCTATCTGTTTGTTGGAATGCCTACGTTCGAAATGATTAAAAGATAGAACTCTAAAACTCGATATAAGATCCGCCCGCATGAGTAAAAAAGAAAAACCTGTAATCAATAGCAGATGTTGAAGAAACTTTTAATTCAAATATTTATCAGACTAAAACGAAAGTTCAGTGTAAAAATGTTTCCGATCAGTTATCTGATAATGCTCACAAACGATTTGAAATTGTTTATACTCACTTTCCGAGTACAGTATAAAACTGAATTCTTCTTTATATGCATGTATGCAACAGTCTTCTATTAAAGCATTGAATTTCCAGAAGGTTCCCAGGACAAGACCTCAAGATCTCAAACTGAAACATGAAGATATGTGTAACAACATATAGGCATATGGATCACAAGATATTTATCTAGATATGTTCTGGTCACTTATTTATTTTATCTGTAACTGTAACTAATAAACAAACCTTTCAAAACTCATAAGCATTTCCTATAGACTTAGAAGGTTGATTGATAGATTGTAAAAATTATATCAATATTTGGGTAGGGGTAGCTGCGGCTTGTTTCGACACTTTTAATTCTTATAACTCTACAAATTTACTTGAAGCAATACGTTGTGTGCTAATATTATATGAAAAACGATATTTAAATTCAATTACTCTACCTGTTGGCTATTTTAACGATTTCTTCTGCACTAAAATTTTAAAAAAAATGTAATTCAAATCTTCGTCTAAGTAGATGAGCAATCACTGAATGAGAGGATTAATTTTAGTCTATCATCTTAAGCGGTCCAGAATGATGATAATTCTAACAGAATGTGTCGGTTGTCCATTATGTTCGTTTCACATTTTTATATTTATTATGGAAATACGATATAAAAATAGTTTTTTTACTTGTACTACAAAAGCGTTAGAATTCGTCATCGATCGAATTCAATTGATGTTTTGCCTTAAGGGTGATATAACGAATCGGTCAACTGACAACATATCCCCATTGCGGGGGCGAGAAATAAAATGTTAATAAAATTTTGCATGTAAAAGACTTGGTGATGACTGCGCTCTGTTGCTTCGGGACGTATGTATGTATGTAAATAATATGTTATACGTATTTGTTTAAAAATTTAATTTTCAACTATCATATGATTATCATAAAATAGTTATGAAGAAAATGTTTTTTACAAAAACAAGTCAATAAGAAACTGATCGCATTTTGTTTTATACTCATATATGCAAAAAATAAAAAATATATATAAAAAAAAACCAATAAAATACTTATTTAAAAGAATTTAAAAAAAAAAATGAAAAACTTTTCTCAATTAAGCTTTTTTAAAAAAATTTTATTCCTATTATTCTATTTACATTCTCTTATTGTCGTAGATAAAAAAACAACAAAACGTTATAAACAAATGTAAAAAACATTTTTCTTTTTTGTTTTAGAATTTTTTGTTTAAATAAATAGGTCCTTGTTCTGCTTTATAAATCTCTTGGTACTATTTTATTTTAAAAAATGTTTTTATATTGTATTTAGTTTATGGGTTAAAAAATTTTATTATTATTATTATTATTATTATTACTATTATATAATATAACATAAAGAAAAGAAATTAAAGGAATCATATAAGTAATCTCTATATCCCTTATTATAACACACATACGCACTCATACACTATCTGTGACAAGAGCATTATCTGTGCTCCTCAACTGATATGAAGAAGAGTGACTTTTTAAAATGTGAAATTAAAGTAAAATTTAAGAAAATATGAAAACGATATGATAATAATGATAATAAGTTGAACATCACAGTATGTGTGAACAAGAATCGAAATTTTTAAATACTTTTTGCTACAATAGAAAATGCCTTTTTTTCTTTCTAATAGAACTTGAATTTAATTAATATTTATAAGAAGGAAATGTGTGAGCGAACATCAATATTAAATGCTTCAATAAAGAAAAACAAACATTTTGAAAAAACAATTTTATTTATTTTATTGTGCATTCTTTTATTTATTATCAAACATAGAACTATAGACATTTTTTGCCAACAGAGTCTCTTGCCTAAGATGTTTAAACGAATTGTTACTTAATAATTAGCTTTCTGCTATCAAATCTTCTATTGTTCTTTTTCAGTAAGGCTTTCTAAAATGAACATCAACCGTTACATACAAACCTTCTAGAATTTTCTTGTCATGTTTTAACAATTTTCTCGAGGGGCTTTCGCACGTATGTCGAATACACAGATTTTAGTAAAGCTTTGAATCTAGTTAGTCTTAAATTATTAATCTTCAAACTCCAGTCAGTCCTCTGGTTTTCCCGCATACTTATTGAAATGAATAACCTCCTATCTTCATAACAGATCATTCAAAGTTCTTTGTAACTCCATCGCCTTTGATGAATTTTCCATCACGTCAGGTGTCTTGTAAGGCAGTTATTTGATTTAGACAATTTGGTTATATGTTGTTCGGTACATTTGATGAAATTAAATTGAAAAAAAAAATGCAAGAAGTTCTCATTGTCAAGGAGGAATTCATTTGCTATCAAATATTTCATCGTTCTACAAAAATTGGGAAACGTAAATTCGTTCATTGATTTAGCGGTTTTATTCGACTATAGACTACGTATTTAACCTTTGTAGCTTTGTATAAATAAAGCGAGCTAGGTTGGAACTAGGTTTTATAAGAAGGTGGTACAGAAAACTCGACGACCCATACGATACAAAAAAGCTAAGATATGCGTTTTGGTGAGACCAATACTTGAATATCCGTTGTGTGTCCTTTATTTTACAGGTATTAGGTAGATTCAATAGAATCAATTCAAAAGCAATTCTTGCTGTTTATTCCTAAGAATTTGGATTGGTGTTCGCAGGTGACAGAGGCCAATTCTGATCTGCGAAACTTGTTCGTGTGAGTTTTCTTTGGAAAATGAACCCAGATGACGAGGTCTTTTGGATGTTAATGACGAAGTGTTACGCAGTATGATCGGGATAAATTCTACGCTAACTTCTAGAGAAGTAGGTTTTACACTTCGAATTCGTCAGATTACTGCTTTGGATTATATTAAAGCGCTTGGTTTAAAAACTGATAAAATCTTAGCGTTAACCATTAATGAGAAATACAGACAGGACGTACTACGCGTTTTTATGTTCGGTTTTAAAAAAACCATTATGTGAGATACTTTTTTCCATTCGTCCATCCGACCTACCAACTGCCTTGGTAGAAGTTAATCACGAGCGCTATATGTTTGCGTCGACAGGCCCAAAAGTTCAGAGGCCAAGTCAGAGTCGTAAAGACGAACATTAGCAGGGAGAAACATTAAATTCCTTATAGATACTGGGGCTTTGATAAATTATATAAAACTCTTACCAGAACTAAAGCAGGTCTCATCTATAAACAGACCTTTCGTAGTCTATTCTATTCATGGTCAAGACCCAATAACATAAAAATATTATGTAAATTTCTTTCGTGAAAACACACCATTCTTTATCTTAAAGTCCTTATCCACCGATGGAATTATAAGCTTAGATCTGTTAAGAAACTCTTAAACGGAGGGCTTTCTGATAACTCCGGAAAGGAGAAAATGATCTTCATTAAAATCAATGAAATTGACGTGCCTTCTCCAGTAAGGATAAGATTTCAAAACATGATTAAAGGTAGGGTAAAGGTATTTGCCGTCCCTAAAGAAAGTTTGAGTTACAATACTAATATCGTCGCTACTATCCGCATGAACGACGATGAACCTGTCTATTCTAAGCTGTACCCATACCCAATGGGCGTGGCTGACTTTGTTAATGCCGAGATAGGACAATTCTTATCCAATAGTATTATCCGATCCTCTGGATCACTCTTCAACAGCCCAGTCTGGGTTGTCGGCAAAAAAGGTGTCGACACCAACAACAAGAAACCTCTAGTAACAGACTTTCGGAAGCTCAAGCAAAAAACAGTTGACGATAAATATCATGTACCAAACGTGAATGTGATATTGACAAATTTGGGCAAAGCAAATTATTTTACTATGTTGGATTTAAAATCTGAATTTTACCAGATAGAACTTGCCGAAAGGGACCAGAAAAAACAACCTTCTCCGTGAGCAATGGGAAGTGCGAGTTTTGCCGATTACCATGTGGACTGAGAACTTCCCCGAGTATTTTCCAAAGGGCAATAGATGATATCCTGCGGGAACAAACCGGTAAGATCTGTTACGTTTACGTCGATGACGTTATAATTTTTTCAGAGACTAAAGAGGATTATGTTAGCCACATCGGTGGGGTTCTTAGGAATCTACTCGCAGCAAACCTCAGGGTCTCGGCGTAAAAATCAAATTTTTTTAAAGACAGAGGTTGAATATTTGGGATTCATCGTATCAAGGGGAGATGTAAAAACAGCCCCGTCCAAAATTAACGCAATTAAAAACCACCCTGTACCCGGCTGCATTGTTTGCCATCACGTCATACCTGGGTCTGGCTGGGTACTACCGCCGTTTCGTAAAAGACTACGCGAGCATATCAAAAATGTTAACCGATGTTAAACGGAGAAAACGGCAAATTCCGTGGTACCCAATCCGAAAAAATTCTAATCGCCTCACAGAACACCAACTACGAGCTTTCCATAAATTAAGGGACATTCTAACGTCAGAGGACGTCACGTTGATGTACCCGGACTTTAAAAAATCATTTGATCTCACAACTGACGCGTCGTCTCAGGCGCTTGGCGCCGTTTTACCACAAAATGGAAAGCCGATAACAATGATTTGGAAAGTATTGACAGATAAGGAATTACATTTCGCGACAAGCGAAAGAGAACTTCTGGCCACCGTTTAGACCTTGAAAACTCTCCGACATTACCTTTACGGCGTGAAATGTCATTTCATTTCAACATTTTCACAGATTGCCAACCGCTGACATCCGCAGTCTAGGGTCGGAACCCCAACGTAAAAATAAAATGTTGGAAAGCTTTTATTGAGGATCACAATGCAAATATACTTTATAAACCAGGAAAAGAATATCATGTCGCTGGCGCATTGTCTCGCCAACATATGTTTTCGCTTGAGGACGAAAATACTTCCAATTTAGCAACCACACACAGTGAGGCGTCGCTTATCTATACCATAGAAACCACGAACAAACCGGTAAACTGTTTCAGAAATCAGATAATTGTAAAGGAGGCCAAATTCCCTATTGTTCGTAATTTCATACTTTTCGGGAACAAGACTAGACGCATTGTGCAGTTTTCTAATAAGAATTAATTACTACGGAGGATCCAAGATATGGTGAATGCCAATGTAGTAAATGCAATTCATTGTGAACTGCCCATTTTAGCGCGCATTCACGCGCAACACGATCTAGTTCAATTTTTTCCTGCAATGAAGTTTCGATACACCAGTCAGTTCGCGTTAGACGTATAAAACAAAAATGAACAAAAGGATATACTCGCGACAGAACATAAAGCGGTACAAGAAAACGTCAAGCAAATCCTCCTGGATTACTACTTCCCAAAGATGACAAAATTAGCTAGAGAAGTACTTGCAAGCTGCAAAATTTTTTCGAAAGATAAATATAAACGTCACCCGGAAAAACATACTATCGGAGAAACTACAACTACGTCGTACAACAAATACAATCAAGAAAAATAGTAGACGTGAAACAACCTATCCTTCAGTTGATGAATATCTTCCCCCGGAGAAAAGTAGTGTAATATACCACTGTAAGATAATTAACAAACTTATTTTTTGTACTTCTTTATGATAGTATCAATTTACACTTTAACAGACATAGCGTAAGCATTTAAATTAAGATTCTTTTCTTTTTCTTTTTAATGTAATCATTTATTTTTTTTTATTAGCGTAAGCATTTATTTTCAATTTCTTTTTTGTTATCATAAGCATTTATTTTAAACTTCTTTTTTTTCTTTTATTGTTACATTAGCTTAAGTATTATTGCAAAAAAGGCTACATAAACCAGGTCTCTTCGAAAGAAAAGAACACTTGCTATCTAGAGAACAAAAACCTCTCCTTTTTGTTATTATTAAATTTATCTTAACACCCCGGGCACGAATGTTTGATTAAGAAATCGGATTACAGTAGTATTCTGCGATGAAATGAAAAGTCCCTAAATTCGGAAATTATTAAGACGATTTAGGAAAACCAATTCAACGTCCAAATACTTAATGTCCCATCATTACACAGCACCTTTACTGAGCAGGTCGAAAGATTTCACAGTATCCTTGCAGAAATAGCGAGATGCCTCAAGCTTGAAAAAAAGATTGATAACACCGCTGATCTTATGTTACAGGCGAAAAGAAAGATCAGTTGACATTATTCATTGTGCCCCATCCGAATGGAAACTAAAAATAAAAAGCTGAATTAGTAACGCGTAAGTTAAACAATCTGAGCATTTTAACAAAGACACTGAGAATAGAGTTTTCCGAATAGGAGAAAGAGTCTCTGTGAAAAACAACAGAAGATTGGGTAACAGACTAAGCCCATTATATGAAGTATCCTGTAATGTATCACACAACATAAATTACTTAATANGCCACCGTTTAGACCTTGAAAACTCTCCGACATTACCTTTACGGCGTGAAATGTCATTTCATTTCAACATTTTCACAGATTGCCAACCGCTGACATCCGCAGTCTAGGGTCGGAACCCCAACGTAAAAATAAAATGTTGGAAAGCTTTTATTGAGGATCACAATGCAAATATACTTTATAAACCAGGAAAAGAATATCATGTCGCTGGCGCATTGTCTCGCCAACATATGTTTTCGCTTGAGGACGAAAATACTTCCAATTTAGCAACCACACACAGTGAGGCGTCGCTTATCTATACCATAGAAACCACGAACAAACCGGTAAACTGTTTCAGAAATCAGATAATTGTAAAGGAGGCCAAATTCCCTATTGTTCGTAATTTCATACTTTTCGGGAACAAGACTAGACGCATTGTGCAGTTTTCTAATAAGAATTAATTACTACGGAGGATCCAAGATATGGTGAATGCCAATGTAGTAAATGCAATTCATTGTGAACTGCCCATTTTAGCGCGCATTCACGCGCAACACGATCTAGTTCAATTTTTTCCTGCAATGAAGTTTCGATACACCAGTCAGTTCGCGTTAGACGTATAAAACAAAAATGAACAAAAGGATATACTCGCGACAGAACATAAAGCGGTACAAGAAAACGTCAAGCAAATCCTCCTGGATTACTACTTCCCAAAGATGACAAAATTAGCTAGAGAAGTACTTGCAAGCTGCAAAATTTTTTCGAAAGATAAATATAAACGTCACCCGGAAAAACATACTATCGGAGAAACTACAACTACGTCGTACAACAAATACAATCAAGAAAAATAGTAGACGTGAAACAACCTATCCTTCAGTTGATGAATATCTTCCCCCGGAGAAAAGTAGTGTAATATACCACTGTAAGATAATTAACAAACTTATTTTTTGTACTTCTTTATGATAGTATCAATTTACACTTTAACAGACATAGCGTAAGCATTTAAATTAAGATTCTTTTCTTTTTCTTTTTAATGTAATCATTTATTTTTTTTTATTAGCGTAAGCATTTATTTTCAATTTCTTTTTTGTTATCATAAGCATTTATTTTAAACTTCTTTTTTTTCTTTTATTGTTACATTAGCTTAAGTATTATTGCAAAAAAGGCTACATAAACCAGGTCTCTTCGAAAGAAAAGAACACTTGCTATCTAGAGAACAAAAACCTCTCCTTTTTGTTATTATTAAATTTATCTTAACACCCCGGGCACGAATGTTTGATTAAGAAATCGGATTACAGTAGTATTCTGCGATGAAATGAAAAGTCCCTAAATTCGGAAATTATTAAGACGATTTAGGAAAACCAATTCAACGTCCAAATACTTAATGTCCCATCATTACACAGCACCTTTACTGAGCAGGTCGAAAGATTTCACAGTATCCTTGCAGAAATAGCGAGATGCCTCAAGCTTGAAAAAAAGATTGATAACACCGCTGATCTTATGTTACAGGCGAAAAGAAAGATCAGTTGACATTATTCATTGTGCCCCATCCGAATGGAAACTAAAAATAAAAAGCTGAATTAGTAACGCGTAAGTTAAACAATCTGAGCATTTTAACAAAGACACTGAGAATAGAGTTTTCCGAATAGGAGAAAGAGTCTTTGTGAAAAACAACAGAATATTGGGTAACAGACTAAGCCCATTATATGAAGTATCCTGTAATGTATCACACAACATAAATTACTTAATATACCTACTTTGTATACTTCTTTATTATAGCACTCCTATTACATTTTTTTTTTTTGTTAACGTAAGCATCCTCTTGAACTACTTTTATTAGCGTAAACATTTATTTTATATTTCTTTTATTTGTTGGCGTCAGCAATTATTCTAAGTTTCATTAGCATAAGCACTATTGGAAAATGTATATAAACCAACCAATTCCAATAGATAAACTCACTCGTTATCGAGAGATCAAACATCTCACTTGATTTTATTTTTCTTAATCAACCAAGCACTCCGCGAACTATCGCGAAGCTAAATTTGCGTGTTGCGCGAATGGTTGATTAACAGATTTAAAAATAATAGTATTCCTCCAAAGGAATTCATAACAACCTGAAGGATGAGAGAAATGCATTAAAAGTATGGTCTTGAAATTATTCCATTTTCATTTTTCTTTTCTTTTTTCGAAAGCCATTGTACACCTATGGATGAATATATTTTTCATTTCAATATGAAATTCTAAAATAATTCAAGTTATTCAACGTCAATAAAAGATTAAAATCTTGCGATTAGATTCCCGATTGAATTTCGGAGATAAAATAATTACGAGTTAATCCCTCAGAAGCGAAAATTATTCTCCCATGTATTCGAAATGAGATTTTATCAAATTTTTTTTATGTAAAATGAATTTTTATTTAAAATTCTTATAAAAAATCATAAAATGACACATTTTTTATTACTTTTGTTTTAATTTTAAATTAATAACTAAAAGAACTAATAAAATATATATAAATAAAAAATACAAAGAAATATATAATTAAATTGAAAAAAAAAAAACGAAAATTGCTTAATTTGATTGGTGGTTCGGATAACAATCAATGTTTCCTTGATTTGCTTTTTTAAAGACAAGTAAGTGGAGAAAAAAATAGTGATAATGAAATTTTTAAATAATTAAAATGAATTGCAGTGTGTGTGTGATTAAAACTTATCTCCTAAAAACATATTTATATATAATATTTAAGTAGAAAACATTTAAAAGATAAAAAATTGTTTAGAAAAAACAGTAGAAACTTGAAAATTTTTATTATTACTTTTTTTTTTCTTTTTAGTTTCATTTTTTATTTATTTATTATCATTAGTTTACTTTGTTTTTTTTTATTTTTCTTTTTTATGATAATCTTAGAAATAGCGATAGCTTAATAATTAATATTTTTAAATTACAGATCAATTATTTTAAAGATTAAAAAGAAAGTGCTAGTTTTTAAGTAATTTACAAAATTATCATAAAAGAGCTCAATGAAGAGCGAAAATAATCTTAAAACAAAAAAAAAAACGAAGATTTGTTTAGCTAGTCTTCGCCTTTTTAACATTTTTTTTTTTTTGTTAAAAAACAATAAGCAAAAAAGAGATATAAAGACGGCGACCAATTATTTATTTCTGGTAATTCTGGTATAACGATTTTAATTTAATTTATTTCTATTAAAATTATCAATAATGACAGTACAAAATTAGCTTTTTATTCTGGTTTCTGTACAAAATTTCTTTTCAGTGACTGTACTGAAAACCAATTTATAACAGAAAACATGCTTCTGAAAATTACTTATTAAGATAAGCTTTTTGCGGGTCAAATAAATGGAGGGCTTCTTATGGAAATACTATAAGGATTCCTTTAAAAGATAGCATATCACGCATAAACTATTCGTTCTGAAGACAATTTTTTAATTGTCTTAAAGTAACGGTTTCTTTTTTGTGAAATTTTATTCATTTATTAGCAGCCTCACCTACTTTTTGAATATCGTTTTCAAAACTCTGCCAATAGTTGCAGAATCCATTATAACTGTTTAGCTGTTTAGTTGTGTTCGAATTGAACACGACTAAGATATTGCCAGTGAACACATCATCATGTTATATGAAAGGCCGATCGATATTCCCTCTAACAGATAGAATTCTTCGAACAAATACTAATTCAGTGATTGAAAAGCTAAAATAACTCAGATATATTAACCCTTTCCAGGGGGCTATGTTTGAGTACAACGAATACCGGTAATGGAGTTAACCAAATTCTGAAGAATATTTTTTGCTGGTATTTTTAAAACTAATTTTTTTTTTCTAATCATTTGGAAAGAAACGACAAATCTTAATGACGGCCATAACATATTAACTTCTATAGATAAATCAGTACTTTGTCAATTACTACTAAATATTATTTGTTTGCATTGCCTTAAAGTCGATCCTTAGGATCTTCATAGCAGTAGAGTCTCATTCAGGTGCTTCTCAAGCATTCAAGGTCTACTAACTTTGAAATTTTTAATACATTTGAGCTGATACCATATAAAATAAGTTTAATTTACTGTTAAATATAAAACAACAGAAGAAATTAATGGGAAGGCAAGATAAGTATATACATATGTATATATCTGTCAAAGCATATCGCCATCTATGTGTTTATTTTATCTAACAAAACTTTCACTTTAACACGGTTGGTACTTAGACGAATAGATTCGACTTTAGATGAATAAAATTATTTAGAACTGGGAAGAGTACTAAACATTTTATTCTAGTATGAAGAGCGATTGGATGATTTTTAAATGCTATACTCCTAACGGTGATTTTCAGCAAAGGTAGAGGCTTTATTAATAAGTGCACATTTGCCTTATGTCAATATTCTAACTATCCATGCCACCTTGAAAATGCTCTCTCAGGCTTTCGATTGCTGAGAATCTCAATACAGATAAATCGAGGCCGAATTTCTGGTTTTAATGCATATTTCTAGATGTCATAAACGATCTTGTGGAAAATATGAAATCATATAAATTAAAAACAAAAAAAAAAAAGATTTAAGAACTTTAGCTTAAGAATTTTGTCACCATGAAATTTATATGATAAAATAACTGCTAGCAAAACAGGATATTTTCAATTGAGCAAAATAATTACAAAAAAATTAATAAAAATTTTGTTATTATATTATTGTTTAACGGCATATTGAAAGTTGTTGTCATCTCGCACTTATATATACAATGAGTTCCAAAATGAGTTGATATTCGAATATTTCTAAATTTAAAGGGAAACATTGGCATTTAAGGTCGGGAATCTTCTTGTTCGTACATTCAATAAAATGAAAATACTATCATTTAATAAATAAAGTGTATGCGTTTTATAATAATAGAAAAATAAAAAATAAAACAGTGAAAATAATCGAACTCAGTTTGGAACACCTTTTCTTAAACTACGTTTTAATTTTATTTTTCTCATTATTTCTTTTTATTGTTTATTTTAATAAATACATATTTCTTAATACATAATTTCAAGTTGTTATTTAAAATTATGCTTTATGTTGTTTAACTATTTTATTCTTTCTTTTTTCTTTTATTACATTATACACGTTTTTTTTTGTCTGTCATAGGCACTAATTTTGTTTTGTGTTTTCTTAATATTCGTCAAATTTGATACATCTGGTAATTCTTTGCAAATTTTGCTGCTCTGCTGTCTTCAAAAATATGAAAAACAAAAAAAAATATTTCAGAGTTTCTCAAACGTAAACGGATATTTAAAAATCAATATAAAACTAAGTTCGCATAGCTCTTGTCTCTAAAACGTAGGTGTAGTGATCTCAAATAAAAATTTTCAAGAATTCAAGAATTATTTATTATTATTGTTAATATTTTCATATTCTTTTGAAAAAAGTGTGAAAAAAAGAAAAGATTTTTTGACAGAGAAAATTCAACAAAAAAAATTTTCTGAAAATAATATTTTGATTTAGATGAGATTATTAACACCCACCGCTTGTATTCTTTTTTTTTTTTTTTTTGTACAAACTAAAAATCAAATGTACCTGACTTTTGAACCGATTTTCCTGAGTTGCACAAATTTACTTTTACTTACGAGAGCGATAAGAAGTAGTTTTTATCTATGCGATTTTATGAAAGAAAGAAGAGGGCAGGCGTGCGAAAATCGATTCTGTTACTCAGGCTAGTCGGGGGTATTTCATATGGTCTCCGTTTACTGTTTGTATGCATTAAAAATATTTCGAGTTTTGAATATTTACAATGAGGTGGATATAACAATTTTGAAAATAGTTGCTTTTCCCCATAGATTTATACGTCTTAAGAAAAGGTTTATAGTTCATGAGTATCTCTGAAATATTTATATAAATTTATTTATTTACTTAATTTTCTCACTTTTTCTTTCTACGTTACACTGAAGATTTCAGTTTCAGTTTCAATTTTATTTCTATTTCCATTTTTTTTAAATACTTGCTGTTGTGTGCTAATAATGCTTAGTCGGTAATTATATGCATATATATATATATACTAATATATATATATTAATATATACGATTATTGTTAAAAAGTAAAATTATTGTTACTCTGTTTACATACTTTTTGAAAAAGTTGTGGTTGTTTTTGTTGTTTGTAGAAATAATTATACATTTATAGTTTTTATTTATTTATTTTATTTTTTTCTTTGTTTCAAATGTAATTACAGTAACGGTAAGCTGTAGTGATTGTTACGTTATTTGTTTTTTTAAATACTTTTTCTTAAAACTTAGTTTTGTGAAATAAAAATTTTCAATTTATTTTTTAAATTATTTTATTTTTGTTTTTTTTAATAATAAAATATAAAAAATACTAAAAAATACTTAAAATTAAAAAAAAATCATAATAAAATATTTTAATATATAAAAAGAAATTATTATAAAATTTATTATAATAAAGATTATTATTTTGTTAATGCATAGCAAAGAATAATAAAAAAGTAAAAATTTTGTTTATAAAACGGTGGATGGTTCAAATTCATAATAAAATGAATTTTTTGTTTTGTTTCATTTTTTACAATAATTACACAAATATTTAACTCACATGTCTCTTATAAAACAGTTTGTTTTTATACTTATATATATATATATATATATATATATATATATATACATATATAACGTTATATATAACGATTTGAAATCTTACTTAAAAAAGTAATTATTTTATGATATTACACATACATATACATTTACATGGTATTCTTTTTCGCCCTATACTTTTTTATCTTTTATAACTAATTTAGGATAATGCACAAATTATAAAAAAAAATAAAAGAAAAAACTTGTAATAATAATGAAATGAGAGTGAAACATTAGTTATAATTTATACAATTTATTGTTTAAAAATTGTGTTAAATAGTAATTAGTGGTCGTTTCTAAAAAAAAAAAATTGAACGGAACGGAAGGCAAATCCGTACATGTTTATTCCACATAATCAATGCTTTTTTGGGGAAACTTTATGTTGATCTCTTCAATGCGCGTTTTAATTTATTGTGTGATTAATTCTCTTTTATTATTTATGTATTTTGTTAAAAAATAATTTAAATCATATATTAATGTAATTAGTTTAAATATTTTTGAGATCATTTAGTTTTTACATTTTATATAGATTTCCCATTATTATTAAAAGGAAAGGAAAAAATTGTAATATTCTCGTATATATTTTTTTATTTAAACAAGTGAAGTAAAAAAACAAAAAGAAAATTAAATTTAATATAAGATATAAATACAACTGTTTTCATTTCATTATAGATTCTGTAAAAAAACTTTCAATTTCAGTTGAAAAAACTCTTTAAAATTTCGTCTATTATTTTACCGATATTTATCACGAGTATACGGATAAAATCGAAGCTTAACTTAAATGTTTTTGTTTTAAAAATTTCAAAAAAAATATTTAATAAATAAAAATGTAGTACAATAAGGGTACTCACATCGAGGAATACTTGCCAGTTCACTTGAGCATATTAATTACAACACATGCATAAGTTAAGCATTTTTTTTTCATTAATAATCTCTAAAAATCTTGAATAATTGCCGGGACGACCAGGTAGTTGGTAAAATAGTTTTTTTATATTCGATTCAGATGAATTTATTAAATTTTCTCACCCAGATAAAAGGTGAGACGAATGTCACTGAATGATTATGAATTCTCATAAAGTCTTACGTTGACACAGTGTTAGTTAATTAATCATTCGAACTTACATATTAGTGGTATAGGTGGCATAAATAAACATTTCAAAAACGTAATTTCAGATTGACATTTTTCGTAGATCGTAGCTTTAGAACGAATATACATATTAAGTTCCAGGGTTTTATCTAAATAATTATACTCGTAAGCATGATAACAGCCACACGATGACTATGAGGAAAGTGAACCCTATATTGAATTTTTTCAATGAAATCCTGCGAAATTTTTATAAAAACTTTTGATAAAATTTTTTACACATATATAAAAAGTTATAATAATTAATTCTGATTTATTTTGTAAACAGTTTTCATTTAAGTCTTAATAAATTGCATAAAAACTTTTCGAAAGTTTTAAAAATAATTTTTCAAAATTTTTCATTGCATTCCAAATTCAAGTACAGTTAGAAAATATGGAAACAAATTTTTAAAATATAAAATTTCTTCCCAAATATAAAAATTTATCAGACAAGAAATTTCTAAACCTTGTTCTAAACTTTCCTTTTTGACTTTTTATGAGCAGTGTATCTGGGTTGTACAATTACAAGGAAAAATTTCTTAAAACATTTGCTTGATGTTAATTTGAATCACCGTTTATATGACATTTCAGTTATGAAAATGGTCTTACAAACTTTCTGTAAAAAATATTTTTTACAAATTTTAAAATATTTTTTTTTTTTTAATTAACTTTGCAAACGCATTATCTCTCATACTAAATAAAAATTTCAAATATATTCTTCTTATCAAATTTTCGATCAATATTTTTTAATAGCATTCTTTATAAAATTTCTCTTTAAGAAAAAAAAAACTCATTTTTGTTAAAAAAACTGATATTTTTTTATAAATTCAAAGAACTACTGCAAAAGCTTTCTGAATCATTGAACATCTTTTAATGTACTCTCCCTTCCCCTACGGCATTACACTTATTGAAAGTACTTTAACTTTCTTTATAAAATATCCCGGATATACTTCTTTAATAACTGGAACATAACTGAAATTAGGGAATAATTGCATACATTCCTTTTTTGCCCTTGTATTGGTGTAAAAGAAAATTAATAAAAATTCATTTGAAAAAAAGAATTAAAATAATGTCCCTGCAATTTTCTTTAAGTGCTCGTTTGGTCCATTGATCTGAATACCCATAGCAGAGGTATTTTAAAAAAATTGACAAAATAATATAACATCAACGTTTTTTAAACCAAAACTATAAAGTCGGTCTATTGAAAAGTACATTTTTTTAAAAATAATTTTTAAGCGACAGTTTTCTTTAAGTCAAAATCACGAAATTTCCCCATTTTTTTAATTACGTTCACAAACATTACCAGTGATGTTAGCCGACAAGTCTCTATCACCGTTATTGATCAAACCGGTGTTACCGCCTATAACGTTACTGTGTGAAATCTGATTACTGCCGCCAACCATTGTAGAATTACCGGTATCCCCCGTAACGTTTACAACAGCTGCTGCAGCCATGGCGGCGGCCGCCGCCGCTGCTGAACTTAAATTAAGAGCCGCAGTATCAGCAGATACTGTATACTCTTGTGCCGATAATTTCAAAAATTGCTCATAAGCACTTAAACGTGGTGTCGGTAATCCTTCATTTACTGCAGCCGCCGTTAATGTATCGACTTCTTGGCTCATATGACATGTATTTGTATTCGAATGGTAAATTTTTCCTGCCGTTGTGGCCGTGTGATATGATGGCGGCGGTGGACGTGACTCCGCATTGAGAGCGGCTAAATCACTGACGTTGTTGCCGTTGCCGTTGTTATTGTTGTTAGTAAGCTGACAAGCAGCCATTGAAGTGGTTAGCGGTAGAGGGAGCTCCTGTTTGTGTCGTGGATATGTCGATAACAGAGATTGGTTGCTGCTTCCTGTATGACCGGCACTTAAAATGTGATTACTGTTATGTGGATTAAGCTTTAAATTGATGGTTTGCTGCGGATTCATTGTCACATCTAAGTTATCTGAGATATTGTTTGCTGCTGTGCTAGGGCTGGTGTATAAACTTTCACTTGTTTGAAGCTGTGTACGGCGTTGTTGTTGTTGTCGTTGTTGCTGCTGTTGTTTCACAAGATTCGTGGTATCTAGTGGCACTGGTGATGTGGGTGATTGTTTGATTATTGTCGTTGTTATTGCTGCTACTGCAGTTGGATTGTTGCTTTCACAATTTCTATGCATTGAACTACTTAAATATCTATTAGTGCTATGGGTGCTAGTGCTGTTAGTGCCTTTCTGTTCCATGATGACACCACCATCACTCGTATCTTCCATTGCCACATTTGCTAAGCGTGTACTGTCATCATTGCCAGTCGAAGTGCTGGGACCACCAACTGTATTATTAATGTTACTGTTGGTAACGCTACTAGTATTGTTATTAGTATTACCGAATTCATTAAGTGCTGTTAATGTGCTGGTCATGGGGAGTTCATGCTATTCTTTTATCAAACGATAAATATGATGAGTGGCACCGCTATTTTGTGCAGCCACCTCAAATACATATGCTATACAGAGGAGTGTTTCTTGTGTTTCGCGGGCTTGAATAACCTACAGAGTAAAAAAAATTAAATTGAGAACAAAAAGAAGAAGAACAAGAAGATAAAAAATTCAAATTTATAAAACTTTCTTCATGATGAATGAGAAAAAATTCTCTTACTTGCAATATTGTAAAGTTCTCCAAAACACTGTTCATCATATAACGTTCAGGTAGATTCTTTAGCTTTTGTATAAAATTTATCATATATTCACACATCGGTGAACGATCGATACGATAAACGAAGCGACCATTTTCCAAGCGTGAAAATTCTGTTTCCACTTTTTCCACGACTTGAGAACCAAATGAGCAGACCTTGGTTGAACACACTAAGACAACATTTTCATTGCTTTCATATCTAAGGGATGGAAATATGTTTGGTCATTTAAATGAGAGAGAGAGAGAGAGAGCGAGAGAGAAAGAGAGAGAGGGAGCGAATAAAAGACGAAAAGGTCTTCTGCAACTTACTGGCTGGTTACACCATAAAAGTCGCCGGTATCACTACCACTTATTTCGGTATTTAAGTCAGCCCAACACTTAACCAAATAGAAAGCATTTTGTGGACCTTTCTCGTAGAGATCTTTTAAACCGCCCGATTTTTCAGGAAATTTATCGAAAATTTGTCGTATATCAACAGTCTAAAGGTGATGCGATAAAAAAAAGAGAATTAAAAATAACATGCGTTCAAAATTTAAATTCTTACCTCAAGTAATGGATCCGAAAAGGAAGGTTTGCCGCCCAATTGTACAAATAAATGCCGGTGGTACTGTTTAATATAGAAATTTATGAAATCCTCTTACAAATCACAACACGCACACACACACACACACACACACACACACACACACAAATATACACTCACATATATTTATATAGGGAAAGGCGCCACCACGCCTATATGTTTAATAAACTTACAATATCTTCACGGCGGATCTCCATAAACGCTGAAAACTCTAATAATCTAAATTTGTGGGTAGCTATCGCTCTTCCTTCCCATGGTAGCTGTCCTGGTGGAAGACCCGCTTCAATATCGCCAGATACAGCTGTGGATGGTTTACCGGCAGGATAGGCTTGTTGCGCGAAGGGTTTGATACTGTAATCATATAAACTTTGAGGGTCAATGCAATCAGATAGTGTTTATTGGGTCCTTGAAAAAATTCTCTACAATCACTTACTCTTGCGAACTGCTCGGCTGCAGGCCCGGTTGCCAAAATTGCTGTAGACATAAGAGAAAAAAACAACAACAAAAATTAGTAAATATATATATAAACAAAACCAAGTAAGCGCTTTATGGGAAAAATTAAGAAATGATTTTACAGCCATTGTGTTTGTGAGAAAAAGCAAGTTTTTACGTTATTTCTATTTTGCATTAAAATGATAAAAACCAACGTAAGGATTTTAACCTTCGTTTAGCCTGGAAGTTACTTAGAAAAAAGAAAACAAGAACGTGGATATACTTATCGATATGTGCGATGTATGATGTTAGTTTCGGGTCTAGCCAAATTTGGACGATTTTTAAAAAAATTCTTTCAAAAATTATTTTTAATTTTTTTACGAGCAGGATTTTTCTTTTTTAACTGTTACAAAATTTGTATTTTTTTTATATATTCTAGAGATATTCTTAAAAAACATTTCTGAAACTATTCTCCATATAAGAGCTACTCGATATGTATTAAAAACCCAAAACAAAAAGTCATTGTTTAGGACTAAAAGTCTGGATGATGATCGATACATCCCTCCGTTAATCTTGTAAATCATTTTCGGAATATGTTTTCCATATCATTTTCTATCAAAAATTTCTGCTAAACTAATGTTTATCTATTAGTAAAACCTATTTGTTGTTGTTGTACTGTAGCGACATCTAGAGTTTGTGGAGAGTTTTTCTGCAAAAAAAGAAACCGTTCAATTGCGGACGAGTTCTGTTAAGTTGGCAGCCTCTTGAAAAATGCATTAAATTATATTAATTATTGTTCAATGTCGAATTCATCGCCGGATACATGCAAATCGTAAAGCAAGAGGCCATTGAATCTTTGAAGCATTTTCCCCGATAAGTCCATGCATGCGATAGTTTTGGTAAGCCCCTGCCTGAGTGTGAAGTGCATACCATTTTTCTCCATTAAATGTTTATGCGTTAGTGAATTTTTATCGGGCCTGCTGATATTTAAGGAAAGCCACAATTTCACCATAACTTACGTGCATTATCGCTTTATCAATATGCATAGGGCATTGAATATTATCTGTAAGCTACGACGAAAGGCAATCTGTGCACTATACATTATCTATACTTTTTGCCCGAATGAACTTTAAAAGAAGAAAAAAAAAAAAACAAACTCTATTACGGAAATGTAAAATTGCATCTGCCAGCCCTGCAGTTACGATATCCTAATACATATCGAGCGCGGGATTCAAGTGAATATTATTATAAAGTTTTGTTTAAATAGTTTTTTACAATATTTTTTCTTAAAATTTTTCGTATAAATTTAAATATAATTTCTTTTCCCTTTTTCTTTTTTTTTTTTAGACATTTTCTTATACGCTGACCGTTTCCCGAACAGAGACATATAGGCTTGAAATTTCATTTAAGATTTCATTTCCATACAATAACATCAACACGAAGCATACAAATTAGTTGAAACAATCGCATTAACACGATTACAATAACAATGTGGATATGCCTATGTTAGATGAAAGAGCAGTACAGGCACGCACGAACATGTACAATACAAAAAAGATATATAGACTACAAGACAATCTTACGGCCGTATATAAAGGTAGAGAGGGCCCCACCGTTGCTGGACTTGAGGCAGATGCTGTAACGGCCAATTGTTGTTGATGTTGTTGTAAGTACGCAGAATTTAGGGCAGCCGCTGATGTTGTATGACGTGAAGTATTCGTTACTGTACTCTGCTGTTGTAAAGTTTGTGCAGACGTCAAACTCAGATCGGATTTCAAAGTGTTGGTTGAATTGGCGGCTGTCGTGTTCGTTACTGTGTGATTGTGATGTGAATGGTAAGCATGGTGGTGCTGGGGATTGTGGTGGTTATGGTGATGGTGGTGGTGGTGTGAGTGTGGGTGTGGGTGCACAGGATGCTGGTGCAGACCCGATAAAGCAGATGCTGCCAAAGCAAGATTTTTTACCGCTTGTGCCGAAACTATTTGTGAACTGGTCATCCCAGCCATTGCTTGTAAAGCTTTCTCCTTTTCATTGAGTAAATGCAAAGCTGCAGCATTATTTGGCCCCGCACCACCTATGATCCCATTAGGTTCCTGTAAGAAGATCAAGATGTAAAACAATAGATGCGTGTGCACCATGTAGTGTCTGTTAAGTGGTTTCTTGTTCTGGCTGCTAGAAGGTAAATATGATGAAGGCTGGCGATGATGATAATAATGATGATGCTTCAAGTGTTACCAAGTGTTAAAGTAGGGATGTGTGTGATTTTCAAGCTGTTGGATAATGAGATAAACGCAGCTGTAAACAGTTTTGCTCCATTTCGCTTTAAAAGGAGAAAACGACTCTTTTGCTTTTATATTTAGCATTAAAAATGAGATGAACATTTTCGTTTCTTAATGACACCTACATATACATATGAAGAGCATTTTCATGACAGATTACAACAACAAATATATCACAAAATTTATTTACAAAACATTCTCTTGATTTTTATATTAAAACAAATGCTCTAATTGGAATATCAAGTAACTGATTTCCTAATACACACATACACACACCTATGTACACGTATTCATCCACTCACGTGGAATAACGAATCTGTTCTTATTCCTCTAAAGTGTGTTTAATAAACGTTTTTTGTACTGCATTCCAGTTCAAGGATAATAAACAAAGAATGCAATTGTATTGAGATTCTTTTGTCTCTTGTCTTTAGAAATAATAGAAGAGTTTCTTGTCTTTCTCATAGACTACAACTGTCTTTTCTGTTTCTCTTTGAAAGAAGGATGCCGTCAAAGGTCTGTGCGAGTGTGCAACGGTAGAATAAAAAGATGATGATGACCCACATACTAATATAAAATATTTCTCGCTTGATATCATTACAATGCCATATACATATATTGGATATGGATTTGTACATAGAAGTGTGCTTACGATGATATTGATGATGTTAGTTTCAAATTTTCAAAAATCTAAACTTTCAAATCAAAAGGAAGAAGAAAAAACGCAAAGAATCCACAAAATTTTGGTTTTAAAGACGAAGAGTTTTTTTTTTTTTTTTATTACTTAAGTGGCTATGGATGCATGTATGTATATGTTTGTGTTGTATGCGTGTATTGGACAAAATCAATGTCATGGTACCAATAAAGACACACAATCACGTATTGATTTAGGAGAGATTAACGGAACCGAATATCAATATATGCTCGCAAATTACTATAGCTGTGCATTCTGGTGATTAAAGCGTTAAGTCAGAAGTTAAAAGATGGAGGAGGTTGCTGTTCGCTCAGTTTGCAAAGTTTATCTATTAAATGTAACTTTCCTTTTTTTTGGTTTTTTTTTTTTTATTTTGTACCATGATTTATGAAATTTTTTTTTTATTAGCGAAAATGCCGACCCAATGCCTTTAGCAGTGCTTTGTATGCATGAATATGTAAACTATGCACTTATATGAGATTTTATGTAAATCCTATCAAAGGTATATAACACAAAACACGTAAAAGTTATATAAAAATGCATAAATTTACATAGTTATGTATGTATACACAAATGTATGTATACATGTAAACGCATACATCTACACTGAAAAATAAAAGATTTCATATTCGTCATTTTTTTTTAAATTTTTAAACCTTTCAATCCCAGGGAAGAAACTAACATTTATATTGCATTTGTAACACATTCAGGAACATGCGACATATAGATATCTTTTCCACTAATTGATTTTGATGAAATATTTTATTGTCTTATTGTTTTATTTTATTGTAAATGTAAATTGTATAAGAAACATACCCCGAGCGCCCTATTCAATTATTAAGGAAAAATTCCACTAAAAAGAATCTAAAGAAATCTTTCTATCTTTGTCTTCTAATTTTTATTACACATTTTTGCACACGATGTCCTCGTTGTATAGATAAATGCTCTGAGTCCGTCAAATCGATTTCAATGCTTTGAAAAAAAAAAAAAAAAAAAAAAATTTGGTAAATTCTTCGCAAACTATATAAATTTTCAAAACTGTAGGACCCGGTTCAAGTCTTTACGAAATACGCTACAAAATGGTTCGTAAACAAACTGTCTTGTTGAGAATAAAGGGTAATCGTATATGGGATTAAATGTCTTATTGAATCAAAAATGCAGAAGCAGAAGATTTGACGGTCAGTTTGGATTTAAATTAAAAGAAATGTCATCAGATAGCCTGAAAAGAAACGAATGAAAATCGAGCAAAGTAATGGAAAAGTCGCACAATTCTTAAATTGTAAACAGAATTTTATTTTATTCTAAACACAACAACGGTTATGAAATTTTTATAAAATTTATACAGAAATAGTTGCAAATTAATTAACTCTACTTCTTTTTTTAAATTAATTTTTCCGTTTTATTATTACTTTTTTATTTATATTATTTTTTTTTTTTTTGATTTTTTAAAGCTAAGTCATGTTAGATAGAATTGATCTTTACTAACTGTGCTCGAGATAATTCAAACTAAATTTAAATTCGGGATTAAAAATTAAAGAGAAATTAAAAGTCGTCCGGCATTTATAAGGACCATGGACATTTTATACCCATCTCTGGTTAATTATAAATATTAATAAATAAAGGGACTGTCAGGATTACCGTTATATATATACATATATATTATATTTGAATTTTTTTTAAAATATTTTTTTTATATTTTGTTCAGTTGGTTCGAGAGAATATCCCCTATACATATGGGTAGTGTTGTAGTGTATATATATATATATATATATATATATAGAATATTATCAAAAATCTGCCTTTTTCAATTTTATTCTGTTTTGGAACTTTTGAAAAAGTTTTCTCAATAAGCAAGATTTATTTTAATTATTCTTTTGGGAAGCGGAGAAGCGAAAACAAAAAATTCTTCTATTAAAATATGCTACATTATAGCAAACAAATGTTTCGTGTTTGACCGATAAGCAGACAAAGATTGCTTTTCTTTTACTGGTATTCTTACATTTTACTTTGTTTAGTTATTTTTTTTTAAATTTTTTATTTTTATTTTTATTTTCTCTTTCACTTTGATCCAAGCTCACCTGCTTTTTATAAAGTATATCCATACAAAGGTATGTGTGCGTCAGTGTATCTGTTTAAGAGCAAAGAATCCTATTTAAAATGAAACGTATTGTGTAAAAGTTCACAAGATCTTTGCTTTATTTTAGTCTTTTTTTTTTTCATTCTTTTTTTAAATTTTTATATGTAGTCTCGTATTTTTATTATCTGATAACTAAAGGTATGCTAATACAGTTATATTATTTGCAACAGATGTGTAAAACCTATATATTGGCCTGCGTGATACATCTGATCAATTAATTCATCTCTGTGTTTACTCGACATAAACAAAAAAAAAAAATTAATTGAAAATTGGTATGAAAAGTATATTAAATAATCTTTTTTTCTACATTAAATACTATAAATATTAATATATAAATCTCTTTTCATCGTTCTTTCGATCATTTTCCATTTCTCTGTTGTGGAGTTCGCATTCGTTTGGTAAAGCCCACATAAATCGACAGTAAGTTTTTAGACTTTTTTCACCAAATAGTGCCTCCATTTGAAAGCTGAAATATTTTCGTGAAAATGATTTTTTACACTATGGACTGCAATTATTTAATTTAAATTCAAAATTTTGAATACATTCTGGATGACAGAAATGTTAACATTGAGAAAAACAAGAATAGGAAGAATAAAAAAAAAAAGCAGGAACCTAAGCAATCTCTCCGCAATCTTTCTAGATCTAAGATGATGGGTATCTACATTTCGTTTCAATATGATTGCAGTTTTTCTTCTTTTTCCCTCTTTACCTCTTTATAAGGTATTGTGCAAAACAACCATATGCTCATACAATCGCACATACATTGCTTTCTAATGTTTTTACTTTATGTGTTGGTAAAATGTCAAAGAAACGAACTAAAATGTTTTTTCTTTTTTTTTTTTTTTTTTGCTTTTTCTCTATAATTTTTTTCTATTTACAAAAAAAATAAGTATAGAAGGAAAAGGATGCGAAACTTTGTATAAATTGCAATTTTCTATAGTCTTTTATGAAACTAAAAATAAAAGAAAGAAAACTAACAATTGTGCTAACGTTCATATACACACAAATCCCGTTCTTTTTAAACGAATTCCCGGCCTTTCAAAAAAAAAAAAAAAAAAAAAAGGGGCAAGGTCTTGATCGATACAATTTATATTTATTCGAAAAAAAAAAAAAAAAAACAAGTACAAGAATTCTATTAATAATCAATTGTTCTAATATACAACTTGCTTTTTCTCTTTATAATAATAAAAATAAATAAATAAAATAAATAAATAAAAGAAAAAGGAAAACAAAAGTTTTACTTCAAAGAAATTAAATAAATAAACAAACGGAAAATGACTTTTATGATGTTAATGATTAAAGCATGAAATTTTTCATTATTATTTTTTTTGTTTTTTTTTTCTTACGTAAATGTTATATAAGCAAAACAATAACGCAATAGAACACAACCCAAAATATCTTATATGTAATTAATGGTAAATATTTTTTAAAACTCACAACTTTTAATTTTGCTTGTATTTCACGTAATTTTCTTCGAGCCAAGACCTGTATGTGAGAACTGACTTGTTTGCGGGTTCTCGTTTTGCCGGTACGTAATTTTATATAACGGGCGATAAGTTCATTCCGACCTGAAAAACAAATTGAAAGAAAAAGAATTTAAAAGAAAAAACCATTTATTATGAATAACAACCAAGTGAGTTACTGTCTTTGAACATACGTTTCGTGCATATTGAATACATCAATCAACCATTTTAAAAAGAGATGTAAACGGTAATGATACAATTTTTGTTTTTTAAGCTGATAACACTGAGTAGTAGTAGTATGAGTTGAGCCTTCTATTCATCGCTCAACGATGGGTTTGCCCACATAGGGCCAAGGATGTACACCGTAAGATGGCCTTCAATTTCAAGGAGACTTCTTTTCCCAATACTTGGACTATTACGAAGTTTTTGTGGCGCTATGGACTTAAGAAGCGATAGCTAAGCTGAGAGTATGAGCTGGTATAAGCTGAGCAGTGTTGGTATTTTTCTCTGAATTGTAAAGATTTATGGAGTAGGATAGAGAACTATGATCTGCGATGGTGTGAAAAATCCAAATGCAGCTATAACTACACGCTACACCAACCATGTGCTTTCATCAATTCATCGTGAGCAGAGAGATAAGGACGGGACGGACAAATCTCCGAACATGGGCTAACATTACAAGAATGGTGTTCTGAAGATTCGAATCTGGAAAATGTCGAAATTGTTATACGGCTCGAGATTTCAAAAGCCATACCAACGGTATACCCACACATCGTTCAAACAAATGTCTGCGCAATCTCTGCGTATGCCTCTGAATACTTAACAGTGCAATGTAAGCGAGAGCTCATCTGCATTCACTTCGGCTGCCAAGTTCCTTCAAAGGCCTTAAAAGGTAATACATTAAGATGTAAGCTTGTGTTGGAGTGCTTTTAAACCTTAAATGAACTAGGCGAACGTAATAGGAGGCACCTAATGTGGGTGACTGGACATTCGAATGTTGAAGGCAACGAAAGGGTCTGCTGTTTACCCAACAGGGTGCCCAAAATACGTTGATAGGTCCGGAACTTCTCTATATCGTATCAAGGGGTTACATTAAGAGGGTGGTCTCACAATGGGCATAGCAAAAACCAATTAGCTTGGAAGCGGAGGCAAGCAAAAAGGTTTATAAAAGCTCCCGGTATAATATGTATCACCTAAAAAATATAATTCTCTTACATACCGATTCCTTCAGATATTCTGATAGGACTGCCAAAACGTCTCATCACATTCTGCGCGAATTCGAGGCCATTTGCAAAGTCAGACTTACCAGGCGAAGCCAAACGTGATGCTTCGAACCAAAGAAGTAAAAATCCAAAACTTGGAGGGCCAGCGGCAAGGACGAATACAATAGATTTTTAAGGTCGTGGTACCGATTGGCCAAACAATAGTAAAAATATGCTAATACTTTATAAAATAACTGAAAAGTACCACGAAAGGATGAGGGACCCAGGGAAAGCACACTCTGTTTCGACAACTGGGAGAGGTCCTTCAGGATGTTTCGTAGTGGATATGTGTTAGACGGGCCTCACCTTCTCCAGAGTGGAGAACTTGACTCATATGAATGATTTTCTTAGAGTTTTGAGGTTCCTAATTGACGAAGCTTGCCCTATAAATGTGGCTGTATTTCTTTTTCATTCTAAAAAATAATTTGTATTTGGAATAGTTTTATATAAAAAATGTAAACGTACGTGCGATATAAAGCTTCGAACGAAGCACAAAGCCTGGCGATAATTTGCTTTATTTTAGAAGACTATTAATGGCTGCAGAACAACAACTTCATTAACAAAAAGTGGAAAAGCCAACGTTGAGAAAATTGCTGTATCAGTTATAAAGACTTAGTTGAAGAGATCCATATATCAAGTCAAGATCAATAAGAACTCTGTTTTGTGCATTATATAGAGGAGGTTCTAGTTAAAAACTCAACCAATGCAATCGAAAAAGTAAACTATTCATCTTATATCGTGTAAGGACCAAAGTCGCACCCTCGTTTTGGTTCACACGCTCTGCCTCCCTAAAGCGTCCGAGTGCGACCCCGGGGGGAAGTGAGACTAGGTAGCAACACCACCTAGGAGATCAGAAAAGAGAGCAAGTGGGGAACGCGGCCGTTTCTTCTTCCTCTCTAGTGTTTTGTGCAGCGACACAGACGGTCGCACGTTATGCGTTTTTTCCGCGTGGATCCGATTTATGAAAGTATCAAGGGCCGTACCGTGTCCGTAGATTTGGACAGAAGTCTAAGACAAAAACGTCGGGACCGTTAATTTAAGGCCTTCCCTGTTATTTGTTTAAATAAATAAGAATTGACAAAGTGACTCGGTGTGTATGTTTGAGTCCGAAGTGGAACATGTAAGAACACTTGGGGTACCGGCGAGCGAACTCCAAGCAATAGAAGAAGGAATATTTTATTCCTTAGTAACGTTTTTTTTTTTACTTTTCCCAATTTCTTAAGCAAAAGGGCTGACTTCAAGATAGACACTGAAGTCATTTGAACACATTAAAAAAGAGTCGCTGAAAGAAATAATTCCCCAGTTTTATTATGACACACAACACAAAGGCTTGTATAAAGCAAATATTCATTGTTCTTTGTACATTTGTATCAATTAATCTCATGCAAAGGCTTAGTTTGCATTGAAACTGTAACTGTAACTGACAGAATATCGATGACAGAATTGTTTAAAAAACCTATAAGAAATTTTTGTTAATCATTTGGTCGATAGTGCAGGTAGTAGACGAATCATTCGTTTCCCATGTTCTTTATGAAGTAAAATGCAGAGTTATTACATACAATTGCATTTAATGAATTTTCTAACATTTCAAAGCAAGTCGTAGAATATGAGATGAGAAAGATCGTACGAGAAATTTGCAATATTCATTTTTGCAATGATGCGAGAAAAACACTATCACTTACTCAAAGGAAAAACTCAGTTAGCAGAAAATCAATGAAGCTTTTATACTTTTCCACTCTTTCAAGCAGCTATAAATATGTGAAGTAACTAGAACGTGTTATCTTCAAAATATTAAATATTATTTACTTTGAAACTCCTCTTATTGATAAATAAACACAAGATTTTATATGAGCATAATTGAAATTTTTTTTTAATTTTTTTTTTTGTAAAAATCATAAAAATCTTTTCGAGTTTTTAAGATTTTGTTCCTTTTTGGTTTATGTATGTATTATAAAAATTAATAAATAAGAAATAAATTTACATAAAAGCCACTCTTCACATTACACCCTCGCCCACATACACACACACACACACACACACGGTTAGAAAGAGAGTACACGCAATATATACGGACTAAGTGTACGAGTATATGAGTTCTAAAGTATTTTTTCTTTAAAACAAATTTAGCTTAACTTTGTACAGAAATTGTAATCATTTGCATAAATCATGCAACTGACAATGCACGTGAGTGTGCGCATAACAACAAATTTTATATATCTTTGTAGAGTAAAGTTAGTGTCTTTACTAATTATGTGAAACATTCGTTTTCCATTTTCTGTTAATAGAAGTGAAGATAGAGTTTTTAGATGAGCTTTCATTTATATATATACATACATATATACAGACACATATGTACACAAACAGATATATATATATATATATATATATATATATATATATATATATAAATGTTTATTGCACATTCCTGGCATAGTTTCGCATCTAATCGTATAAAATATTTTTTTATTTTATTCATATCAAGTCTGCTCTCGTTTGTCTTTCTTACGATGCAATGAATGAATGCAAAGCTAAATTCTCCATAAAGTTTCGCATTTATTGAATTGAGAAAGTGAAAGAAATTATACTTACTGCTATTGGTTTATGTATCATAGAGACAGAGAAGTTTCATCGATCGATTTCAAATGAAATTTATTGTGTTTTTTTTTTACATATGAACGCTTATTCTTGGATCAATATATTTTTATATTAATAAGTTTGGATGTATTTGAATTAATTTTGAAAAAATGTCCAATACACACTAAGAGATTTATATATGACACAGTCATCAATAGCCAGACTTCACTATAAGGCCAAACAAAAAAAATTTTATTAAACAGATTTAATATTTAATATTTTAATATTTATATGGTATAGAATATATAAAAAAAATTGGATAAAATATATTTAAAAAGGAAATTAAAACTTTTTTAAAAATTTTTAACTAATTGACATAAAACTATTCATTCATCATAAAACTAATCAATCCGAAGGGATGAAAATTGCAATAACAATAGCAATAGCATGGAATTCTATACTTCGAATAAATTGTAGTAAACTATAGCAGTAATAATAATGAATTAATAATTAAAAATTAATCGAATAAATCTGAATAAAAGGTTCAATCTAAACAAGTTGAAGTAGTTTACTCGCTCGTGTAACTGAAAATTCTAAACAGAGTTAAAGATTCATTGAGAGTTAATATAAAACTTTCTTTTTTTTATCTAAATTATCTTAAACTGAATGCTGCTGAAGAGAAATTCTATTAAATATAGAAAAAGATTTATTGCTATTTCAATAAAACTTATGAACGAATTCAAAGAGACCAAGAAAGAAATTATTGAGAAAAATTTATTTGAATTAAATTAAATTTAATTTTCTAAGCGCATAATATTTCATAATTAAAAAGCTCACAAAAATGAAAATTCGTTTTGATCTAAGATTCTTTTGCACTTAACTCTTGAAAGGTTCAATGATTCAAATTAAATTAATCCACTACCTCTTGACAGAAGGCATAGAGATGCGTAAGGGAAAACTTTACAAAGTGTAGCAAAACATAGTTTCCGGTAATGTCTGATACAAGCAAGATAAACATTTTGTCTGTTTGTTCGACTTAAGACAAGAAGTATAAGAAAAGAAAAAATAAAAGAAAAAATAATTCACAAACTCGTACCTGATAAAAAAGAAGAGAATTAATTGCCTTTTACTTTACAGTATTATTTAGCCCGTAGCAGTTGAAATCTATTAATTAATTAAGTGTGCTGAATCTATAATTTGAAATATATTTCGAGGTATTTTCGTGTATATGCAAGGTATGTTGTTCTTGTAATTTTGCTAAAGGAAAATATTAAATGAATTGACTGAACAGAATCAGTCATCACTTACTTAACTCTAATTGTTGTAAAGTGAAAGAAAGCTCTTACTGTTCTCACTCTCATCAAATGAGTAAAATTTCATCTAAATTAAATCTAATCTTTTTTTTCTTTTGCTTGTATTTCATAATCATTGACCAAAAATTTCCTTGGTTTGCCGTAATTATTCAATAATGATTGAAAAGTGTTGCTGTTAATGATTTTGACAACTGGTTAGTAGCGCTGTTGCTAAAAAATGTGAGAGAAAGCGAGAAAAATATTTTTGTTAAATCGTATAACAAGGCAGTCTCTGAAGAGAGATGTTCATAAATTTATAGTTTACAGCATGTGCTGCCAACAGCTCCACACGAAATATTTACCACATGTTTTGCACTATCTACTTAACTCAGTTCAGAAAAGCGAAAAAAAGAAGAGAAAAGTGAAGGAAAAAATGATGAAAATATCAGAGAGAAAGAGAGAGAGAGAGAGAGAGAGAAGAGAAAAGAAAGAGAAAGGTAGAGAGAGAGAAAGAGAGACAGAAAATTCTTTGAACAACTTTTTCAAGAATTTTATCAAATATACAGACACACATGAAAATACCCGCACACTCCCACATCCCCCTCACACACACAACTTCAAGTTGACATAAACTGTAAACAATATTTTAGAGGATGCTATGATGATATATGAAAATATTCCTGTGCCTGTGTTTGTTCATCGATTATTAGGTAGAGTGTGATGATTAAATAGTTAGCAGAGCAATAGCAACAGCAGCAGTTTGATGATATAAGCGGAAGATAGTTGTGGTTGTGATATGACAATATATACAAAAAAAAATTACACACACGCACGCAAACAGGCATTTACTTATTCACATATCCGAGATCATAATATACGAAGGGTTTCAATCGTTTTTTATCGTTTCTTTCTTTTTCTACAAAGTTAATGAATTTTTGTTTTTTTCGTCCTTTTTTGTTTTTTCGTTTAGCTTAAAATTTTTATAATTAAACCAACATATTTTGGCTATGCTTACACACATACAAACTTGCATACATGTTCTGTAATAAGGCGTCATAATATCGCATTTTTGGTGGTAATTACAGGAACAGAAATTTTGGTAGTATTTTTGCTGCCTTATTGTCGAACGATATGAGTATATTAATTTTGTTGTTGCATTTGTTCTAAGCTTATATTATAAGTTTGTGCGGAATTTGGTAACTGATTTAAGCATGTCTGTCCGTCTGTGTATTCATGTATATTCAATTTGAGGAGATATTTTTAATGTTTTTCACTTAAGGGTGAATACTATTGCATTAAAATTTGTTTAAATTGTATCGGATTGTTTCTATGATTGTTATCTATATCCGACAGTTTATTTTGCAAAAGTCGTTATATCAAAAAAAAAATTGAAATTTTTCATATTTTTATACGCAACAGCTATTACAAAAAAAAAACAAAAGGAAGTTTTAGCATATTAAGTAAATGTGAAAAAATTAAATGGGATAGGACGACCTTATTTTTGTACCCTCTCCCATATAAACGTTCTTAGAAAAAATAAAGCTTTGAATGGCAATAGTCTACTTTTTATATTTTATAATGAAAATTCGTAGAAAATAGTGATTTGATATTTTAATTTATTTATCTAAATTTGTATCATGTATACATATATATATATATATATATATGTAAATGTGTATCGCGGATACTTCTGGTTATAAGGATTCTTCTTATTTGGTAACAAGATGATATATGTTTTATTATTTTATGGCGAAGATAATTAATTAATTGTGCCCGGGCGAAGTGGTGCAGCAGTGTAGGGAATATTTAATAGCCGGCCTTGTTCAACTATATTTTGCCTTGTATTTTTAATAATTTATATATTCTTTATTATATATGACTTTTAAATTTAATTTTAAAGGGCTGATGAGAAATCTAAAATACTTTTCGTTAATTTGGTAACAAATATTTATTTTGCAATAAATTTCAATATCTACATAATCATCGATAATTATCGAAAAAAAAATATCGATCAAAAAAATCGTATCCATATGTAGTCTAACTATCTATCTAATCATCAAAGAATCGTTACGATTTGGGGAATTGAATCGAGATTTTGTTACAATTTGACCTTAAGAGTTTGCCTCGCCTTTAATTAATTTATGCTTCCTCTGGAAGAAGTCGCGTCGACTATTAGCTCGCTTTGATTTTTTTATCAATGCAATTTTACATATATATATATATATATATATATATATATAGAAACAAAATAAAGTATGTAAACAGAAAAGAAAGAAAGAAACAAATTTTAAAAATTTAAGGATTAAATAATGTATCATATAAAGGGGTTAGCGANAATGCATTCATATATTCAAAGAGAAACGGCAAAAGTAAATAAGAAAATTATTTTTAGCATTACAAGCTATGTTGACAGACAGTCATGACTTAAACTAAATACATTAAAACTAGCCATGAGCCCATTGTCAATTGTGAGCCTATTATTTAAGTTAATCGGGATCATTTCATAAATTTTTATTTAATTTACTTTTGAAAGTCGTAATCGATATTTCGGGCGCTTCCACTTCCATATTAGCAGATCATGTTAGAACTTTGGACGCATTTTCGGTTCCAATGACAATACTAAGCCGTCTACAAGTTGGTTTTTAAATTTTTGTTAAAAATCTTCTTGAAAGAGGCATCAAATCGGAGAGCTTGGACAAGGTAGGACAGTAAATATTACGGACGGTAGCTATGACGTGACGCAAAAAGTATTTTTAAACAATCCGTCGGTATAGATGTCAAATAAAATAGTTAGCAGAACAGAAAAAGACAGGCTACATATATTACATGTATAGCAGACGCCGGGTAGTAGCAAACTATATTTTTTTTTTTACAAGTCAACTCCTTAAATTCTTTTGATAATTTTGCAAATTTTTCGATATCAGTTAAGGAATAACTTTTAAAATTCTTAAAAAATCCATTATCATTAGCGCATGTAGCTCTTTCCCAATGGCATCGAAAAACTCCGCATTGCCTTTTCATATAGCCAGGGAAAAGATAAATATTTCTTGTATAATTTTATATAGGAACATATGGGAGCATATACGTGGCTCTTGCAATGATTTTTCTTCATTCATCCATGATTACTAGTTCTTTTATTAGGCCATCGAATGAGATGAGTGATATTCCAATCCTTTGAGTCATAAGTGCAATTGGAAAAGAAAAGCACAAGATTGAGCTTGCTTGAGGAAAGGCTCTAAATTAAAATTAAGGCCTGCATGAAGAGGTAACGATAATTTATTCAACGACTCGTGGTACATAAAGCCAAGTTTGTTTGAAGATAACCATAGGCAACTTTATTGTCAAATAATGTTATGGTTTAATCAGATAGAGAGACATTTTAGAGTACTGAGTTGCGTACGTTTTTCCTTCGATGTGTATGTATATGTGCAATATACATTATGGGCTACCAAGACTCCTTGTTGCTAGAGATGATCTTAAAATAACATCGACAGTAACTTACAAACAATGGTATGTATAAAAGATAGATAGATCGAATATTTCGTCAAGTTTCGTTCGAATCCATATCAGAAGTGATTTCAATTCTAAATTCAAACTTCAAAGTTCAATACTTTCAGTTATTTAAGGAAAATATTTAACCAATAGTGTTTGCTTGCATATAACATCGAACATGAATACGGCCGAAGGCATTGTTTGCCGTATACAACTGTCAACTTCAAAAAAGCAGCCTTTCATTTATTCATTCATTCATTCATTCAGTCATTCATGTACTCACTGTCATTCTTCCTCAAAACACGCATATGATATATATATATATATGTATTTTAATATCGTTGCACATGTACGTCTCTGTTTATGTTAACAATTTTACCCTTTTTATGATATTTTTTTTTGTGAAAATAGCATAGCTGGTGATGTACGTATATACATACATATACGTATGATTATGTAAATGTAGAATTTTAAGAAAAACTCAGTAAGAAATATTTTATGTACAATTTCGACTTGAATAGAGAAGAGAATGCCATGCATACCATGCAAGGGTAAAATAAACTATTTTCCTATAAAATGATGATGATAAAGAATGTTTTATGCAAAATCTTGGGTTTTAACTAAAATTCTCTTTGAACCTTATATACATATATGTGTGGATGCAATTGCACACACACATNAAAAATCTTTTCGAGTTTTTAAGATTTTGTTCCTTTTTGGTTTATGTATGTATTATAAAAATTAATAAATAAGAAATAAATTTACATAAAAGCCACTCTTCACATTACACCCTCGCCCACATACACACACACACACACACACACGGTTAGAAAGAGAGTACACGCAATATATACGGACTAAGTGTACGAGTATATGAGTTCTAAAGTATTTTTTCTTTAAAACAAATTTAGCTTAACTTTGTACAGAAATTGTAATCATTTGCATAAATCATGCAACTGACAATGCACGTGAGTGTGCGCATAACAACAAATTTTATATATCTTTGTAGAGTAAAGTTAGTGTCTTTACTAATTATGTGAAACATTCGTTTTCCATTTTCTGTTAATAGAAGTGAAGATAGAGTTTTTAGATGAGCTTTCATTTATATATATACATACATATATACAGACACATATGTACACAAACAGATATATATATATATATATATATATATATATATATATATATATAAATGTTTATTGCACATTCCTGGCATAGTTTCGCATCTAATCGTATAAAATATTTTTTTATTTTATTCATATCAAGTCTGCTCTCGTTTGTCTTTCTTACGATGCAATGAATGAATGCAAAGCTAAATTCTCCATAAAGTTTCGCATTTATTGAATTGAGAAAGTGAAAGAAATTATACTTACTGCTATTGGTTTATGTATCATAGAGACAGAGAAGTTTCATCGATCGATTTCAAATGAAATTTATTGTGTTTTTTTTTTACATATGAACGCTTATTCTTGGATCAATATATTTTTATATTAATAAGTTTGGATGTATTTGAATTAATTTTGAAAAAATGTCCAATACACACTAAGAGATTTATATATGACACAGTCATCAATAGCCAGACTTCACTATAAGGCCAAACAAAAAAAATTTTATTAAACAGATTTAATATTTAATATTTTAATATTTATATGGTATAGAATATATAAAAAAAATTGGATAAAATATATTTAAAAAGGAAATTAAAACTTTTTTAAAAATTTTTAACTAATTGACATAAAACTATTCATTCATCATAAAACTAATCAATCCGAAGGGATGAAAATTGCAATAACAATAGCAATAGCATGGAATTCTATACTTCGAATAAATTGTAGTAAACTATAGCAGTAATAATAATGAATTAATAATTAAAAATTAATCGAATAAATCTGAATAAAAGGTTCAATCTAAACAAGTTGAAGTAGTTTACTCGCTCGTGTAACTGAAAATTCTAAACAGAGTTAAAGATTCATTGAGAGTTAATATAAAACTTTCTTTTTTTTATCTAAATTATCTTAAACTGAATGCTGCTGAAGAGAAATTCTATTAAATATAGAAAAAGATTTATTGCTATTTCAATAAAACTTATGAACGAATTCAAAGAGACCAAGAAAGAAATTATTGAGAAAAATTTATTTGAATTAAATTAAATTTAATTTTCTAAGCGCATAATATTTCATAATTAAAAAGCTCACAAAAATGAAAATTCGTTTTGATCTAAGATTCTTTTGCACTTAACTCTTGAAAGGTTCAATGATTCAAATTAAATTAATCCACTACCTCTTGACAGAAGGCATAGAGATGCGTAAGGGAAAACTTTACAAAGTGTAGCAAAACATAGTTTCCGGTAATGTCTGATACAAGCAAGATAAACATTTTGTCTGTTTGTTCGACTTAAGACAAGAAGTATAAGAAAAGAAAAAATAAAAGAAAAAATAATTCACAAACTCGTACCTGATAAAAAAGAAGAGAATTAATTGCCTTTTACTTTACAGTATTATTTAGCCCGTAGCAGTTGAAATCTATTAATTAATTAAGTGTGCTGAATCTATAATTTGAAATATATTTCGAGGTATTTTCGTGTATATGCAAGGTATGTTGTTCTTGTAATTTTGCTAAAGGAAAATATTAAATGAATTGACTGAACAGAATCAGTCATCACTTACTTAACTCTAATTGTTGTAAAGTGAAAGAAAGCTCTTACTGTTCTCACTCTCATCAAATGAGTAAAATTTCATCTAAATTAAATCTAATCTTTTTTTTCTTTTGCTTGTATTTCATAATCATTGACCAAAAATTTCCTTGGTTTGCCGTAATTATTCAATAATGATTGAAAAGTGTTGCTGTTAATGATTTTGACAACTGGTTAGTAGCGCTGTTGCTAAAAAATGTGAGAGAAAGCGAGAAAAATATTTTTGTTAAATCGTATAACAAGGCAGTCTCTGAAGAGAGATGTTCATAAATTTATAGTTTACAGCATGTGCTGCCAACAGCTCCACACGAAATATTTACCACATGTTTTGCACTATCTACTTAACTCAGTTCAGAAAAGCGAAAAAAAGAAGAGAAAAGTGAAGGAAAAAATGATGAAAATATCAGAGAGAAAGAGAGAGAGAGAGAGAGAGAGAAGAGAAAAGAAAGAGAAAGGTAGAGAGAGAGAAAGAGAGACAGAAAATTCTTTGAACAACTTTTTCAAGAATTTTATCAAATATACAGACACACATGAAAATACCCGCACACTCCCACATCCCCCTCACACACACAACTTCAAGTTGACATAAACTGTAAACAATATTTTAGAGGATGCTATGATGATATATGAAAATATTCCTGTGCCTGTGTTTGTTCATCGATTATTAGGTAGAGTGTGATGATTAAATAGTTAGCAGAGCAATAGCAACAGCAGCAGTTTGATGATATAAGCGGAAGATAGTTGTGGTTGTGATATGACAATATATACAAAAAAAAATTACACACACGCACGCAAACAGGCATTTACTTATTCACATATCCGAGATCATAATATACGAAGGGTTTCAATCGTTTTTTATCGTTTCTTTCTTTTTCTACAAAGTTAATGAATTTTTGTTTTTTTCGTCCTTTTTTGTTTTTTCGTTTAGCTTAAAATTTTTATAATTAAACCAACATATTTTGGCTATGCTTACACACATACAAACTTGCATACATGTTCTGTAATAAGGCGTCATAATATCGCATTTTTGGTGGTAATTACAGGAACAGAAATTTTGGTAGTATTTTTGCTGCCTTATTGTCGAACGATATGAGTATATTAATTTTGTTGTTGCATTTGTTCTAAGCTTATATTATAAGTTTGTGCGGAATTTGGTAACTGATTTAAGCATGTCTGTCCGTCTGTGTATTCATGTATATTCAATTTGAGGAGATATTTTTAATGTTTTTCACTTAAGGGTGAATACTATTGCATTAAAATTTGTTTAAATTGTATCGGATTGTTTCTATGATTGTTATCTATATCCGACAGTTTATTTTGCAAAAGTCGTTATATCAAAAAAAAAATTGAAATTTTTCATATTTTTATACGCAACAGCTATTACAAAAAAAAAACAAAAGGAAGTTTTAGCATATTAAGTAAATGTGAAAAAATTAAATGGGATAGGACGACCTTATTTTTGTACCCTCTCCCATATAAACGTTCTTAGAAAAAATAAAGCTTTGAATGGCAATAGTCTACTTTTTATATTTTATAATGAAAATTCGTAGAAAATAGTGATTTGATATTTTAATTTATTTATCTAAATTTGTATCATGTATACATATATATATATATATATATATGTAAATGTGTATCGCGGATACTTCTGGTTATAAGGATTCTTCTTATTTGGTAACAAGATGATATATGTTTTATTATTTTATGGCGAAGATAATTAATTAATTGTGCCCGGGCGAAGTGGTGCAGCAGTGTAGGGAATATTTAATAGCCGGCCTTGTTCAACTATATTTTGCCTTGTATTTTTAATAATTTATATATTCTTTATTATATATGACTTTTAAATTTAATTTTAAAGGGCTGATGAGAAATCTAAAATACTTTTCGTTAATTTGGTAACAAATATTTATTTTGCAATAAATTTCAATATCTACATAATCATCGATAATTATCGAAAAAAAAATATCGATCAAAAAAATCGTATCCATATGTAGTCTAACTATCTATCTAATCATCAAAGAATCGTTACGATTTGGGGAATTGAATCGAGATTTTGTTACAATTTGACCTTAAGAGTTTGCCTCGCCTTTAATTAATTTATGCTTCCTCTGGAAGAAGTCGCGTCGACTATTAGCTCGCTTTGATTTTTTTATCAATGCAATTTTACATATATATATATATATATATATATATATATAGAAACAAAATAAAGTATGTAAACAGAAAAGAAAGAAAGAAACAAATTTTAAAAATTTAAGGATTAAATAATGTATCATATAAAGGGGTTAGCGACACGTCAATCGTGGGACAATTTTTGATATGAAGTTTGTATAGAGAGCAATAGCAAGGAACAATTTTTGATATGAAGTTTGTATAGAGAGAAAGACAGAAAGAAAAAGACTTAACAAACCTAATCATATATATGTAAAGTTTCACGTTATGTGCCTCGGTGTTTATCAGAAAACATTTGATTTTTTTTCAATTTTTTTTATTTATTAATTTTTTTAAAATTTTTCAAATGTTTTTCTTTTTATTTTCTTTTTTTTTTATTTAAAATGTTTACAATAATTGTACGTTTTTTAAAGATTTCATGCAAACTATGCAAACGGTTTTTCGTTTATCTAGAATTGAACGTATTTAACAAAACACCCTGTCCTGCCCGAAGGTTATAATAAACTAAAGAAATATTTTGTATTAACATGAATTTTTTTAATTAGCAGGAAACTTGTGGAAAATTCATCATCAACAGCTAATTAGCGAAATATTCCTGGTTTTTTGGCTTTTGTGCTGAACTATTTTTTTCTTGATTATTTTTTTAGAAAAATGTCCTCCAGGTTGTGTAAAATGTGATTAAACAACTGAAACGCTGTTGTTGGTGTTTCTTTTTTTTTTTTTTACAGCAAAATAAAAATAAATTTTTAAAAAAATATTGTATAACGAATATGAATATGTTATAAAAGTTTTTTTAGTAATAAATTTTAAATCAACGCTGCTAGGGTTTGCACAACAATTTTCACTATATGGGGTCGAGTATAGTAATGAAATGAAATGAAATGAAAAATTACCCTTAAATGTCGTTTAATGTATTATGCCTTCTGCACCCTTTAATGTTCAGTTCAATTGTTCTTAGTTACGTTAGATCGAAACAGTCCATTATAGTGTTCTAAAATCGCGGTTAGATAGAAGACAGGGCTATCATGAATATTTGGCTTTATATAGTCGATATTAATGATTTCTTTGACGTGTTTTGTGGTTTTTTGTGCTTTTGATATGGTAACGTACGTAGTACGTATCCATTTTTCATTATTCATCATGCTTTTGTTGCTTTTACCTTCAAAATGAACAACAAAAGTAATACTTTCCATAAATGATGTGTTTTTGAGCATACAATTCATCTTTTTTAAAGCTCAAAAAAAGCATGTTGGATACACTTCAACAAGATAGTTTTTATTCTGGCTTATAGGCTAAACATAGTGCTTTCAAAATGTAAAGTCATTGTATTATTTAATACGATATATTATCGGTTACGTATGTATTAACTATTTAAGAAAGCCTTTTTAATATATGTTCATAGACGTTTGTTAAACATAACATATTGTAACATATTGATTATTGCACTTCTATAGTATGTTGTTCGTGCAGTAATCCACATTGTTATGAAATGAGATTTATTGTTAAATTTGAGTTTTCTTAAATTGGATTTTCCTGTAACGCGCAAATTGAGTTTCGCAAAATTCGGGGGTACCCTGTTAGTAATGATGACAAAACAAAACTGGGAGCAACCAAAAAATAAGTATTCTCCAATCTAGTTTCAACAAAACAGAGTTCTTTTTATTTTCGATGATTTGGTTTATATAGTTTTTTAAAAAGAAATTTAAAATAAATGCTTACGCTATATCTACTAAAATAAAAATTGACACCAATATAAAGAAGTACCTAAAAATAAATTTGTTAAGTATATTACGTGCTTAAGCATTATGTGGTATATTACAACATTAATGATCGGTGTGAATTACTATTCATTGATTCTTCTATGAGGCGATTATTGTATGGTGATGTATAGTTATCTTTAGCGTGAAGAACATAATCGGTTAAGAGACGATTTCTTGTCTGTCTCTTTGTCTGTTCATCTGTCAAAGTCGTTCGCCTCAAAATTTTATATAGAAGAAGAAGAAAAACTTGCATCTGATCTTGAAATCTTTCTTATCCCATTTGTCAACCGAAGTTCGAAAATTAGATTAGTCAGCCTACAATTACCAGAGCATTTTCTTCTGTATCTTAAAATTATTACCTTAATATTTCTTATAATTTATTTTTTATTAGATCTTATTAAGTTAAGTTTGATTTTACAATTCTTCGGAGTCTATACTAATGCTAACGAAGTGGACATCCATGTCTGCAGTTATATTTCTTTAATAACAATAATAATACCAGCGCATATGCAAAGCAATAAAAAAATATTTTTTCTAATAACGACAATGTCGAGTTCAATATCAAGTAAACAGCGCTTATAGGAAAAAATAATTTTTTTTTTTATTCAAATAAATTTTTCATGTCAACTCTGAAGAATTCATAATGCATAATTACTAAGTAAAGTGCTATCTTATCTTAAACGATATGATTTTAAATGTACGGCATAGATGTACGGTATCTAAGATGCGATATAATCATTAGATGGTGCTTAGCTTAGCTTTATCTTGTGCTATTCAATATCGTACACGAACCTCTGGCGTTCTGTATGAAGGTAATTCCTTCTAGGTTTTTAATTAATTTTATTATTTTTTTTCGTCGAATACATCATTTTTTTTTTTTTTTTACAGAAAAATATTTGTTTTATTTTTTCTAAAACAAGTGTAATTTAGTTTGATGTGTACTCAAACCATTTCAAATACGACTTCAATGCCGTAAGTCGTTTCCTTTTCGTGCGCCTTTTAAGATATTTTCTGAAAATCACTACCTTAAATATGAAAAACTAATATTTTGGTAATTATTTCAAAAACAAAACCGCATTATGCATTAAGGTTTTAATTTTCATTTCAGTAAAAAAAAAAACACTTTTATGAGCAATGATTTACAACAATCTTCTGATTAAACGTTATTGTTATGTTTTTTTCTTTAAAAAGCATTTATTTTATGTGATAAGTTATTTCATTGCGGTTTTTTGGTACATTTTTAAACTACTTTTTGTAGTTCGCTCTTTTCAATCAAATCGTTCCAAACTGTCATATACGGTTGATGTTTAGTGCTCCCTCTATTTCCTGACAGGTTACGTTCCGGTCTTGTCCATGGACTTTTTCAGTGACTGACCGACAAAAGAGAGGTGCATCTTTGACATAAAAATTATCGGAATGGAATCGAGCAAAAAATACTCCCAAGTCCTTCGTTCACTGATAGAGTTCTCACCGTACACTTCACAAATTTTTCACAAGTTTTTGCAGCGTTTTTACCTTTTTTTTTTTATAGTAGAAAATCATTACGTGGCGTATTTACTCAGATATTGCACTCACTTTTAAAATCAACATAAATTTTTACAACAGCAAAGAATTAAAAAAATATCTTCACAAAAAATTTAAGTTGAAGTTTCAC